>JARJCN010000096.1:0-155296 GCA_029282135.1 Mycena belliarum
CTTTTCTCCTTTCTGGTGGTTCAATTATTCTTCACTGCGCGTTTGCAGAGGGTCACTGTGCTCAAGGCCAAATTCCTACAATGTCTTCCCGTGCCACCCGCCAGAGCCGGGTGCATGCAGCCTGGCAGGTCAAAACAGAACGGGCGGAGGGCTTGCCCGGCGCTGGGCCATCGAAGCTTGTCGTCGAAACCCTCACAGGCGACATGCCCGCAAGCAAAGTGCCATCCAGCTATGCCATAGACGATGCTCTTTTTCAACACCTACAACGAGCGTGATCTCTATGGCTCGCAGATCTAATAGCAGATAGCAAAGTAGCAAAGTCACGTTCGAAGTAGCGAAGTGACCTAGTACCAAAAGGATGGACATTGGACCAGTTCGCGACACAAAGTACTATGTTCGCGAACCCTCTGTACCCAAAAGACCAAGTGTCTGGCCTCACCCGGACCATCATGGGATCATGTCGATGTACCGAGAAGTGCGCAAGGACTTTTGCGGGATCTGCACAGTCCAAAAGGGGAATTGATTGTTGATCACAATTTTCAATATCCTTTCTGGGACTGTGCCGGGCGAACACATGGGTTCGAAACCAAGCCGGAGGAAGACACAGAGCTCTGACAGAGCTGTGGGATGTAATCCTAGCGGATTACTGACCCAGCCGGGCTAGTGCATAGGCTCGGCAGGAGGAAGACATGTTTGCGAACCCACAGCATGTCCGCGATATATCCAATATGGCTTGGCTGGTCATTCACGCTGACTGACAAGGTGCCGAGCCTCACCAAGGACACTATACAGAGGACGCGTGGCCGTTATATTCCGTTCCGAATCTGTTTCATTACTCATTTCCTTTAGTCCTGTTTATTCATATCAGTCTGTCATGTATTTATCGATAACCTATAAAATAGCACATAGAGCACGTATTGCAGTAGTTCATCCTTGCCCTAGGAAATAGCCCATCAGCTAGTTCTGTCCACAGGCTTTGGTGTCCTCTGTATCTGCAGAGATTTGTGTACCAAAAACATATCTTTGTCTTGATCCATTGACAATTTTGCGAACTTGAAATTTATCAGTTATAGCTAACTGCTGAGTCCTGAGATTGCAAGACTTCTGGTGGTACACACTATTGTCTCATAGAGGGTCACGGCAGCAGTTCCAGATAAGCACACCTTGTCTCATGGAGGGTCACGGCAAGAATTTGATATAAGTCCTCAGTTAAGTTGCTAGAGGCAGGCAGCCGTTACTATTGGAACCTGTGCGCGTTTAGCAGCCTGGTCATATTTCAGTTAGTTGGGCTATTGGAACCTGTACGTGTTTGGCAGTCTGGTCGTAGTCGTTGTTCCCTTGCCTGGCCTGGTCAAGTGCCCGTCAGGAAGCCGTTCACGTCCATGTTAACGTCATTGAGACTTGAGCCGGAGAGACTTTTACAACAAACATATCCTTACACCCAAAACCCCTTTCTGTGTTTTTGTGTGTCTGCAATTGTTCTTCGGTTGGTAGCTACCTGAAGCTATTGTCAGGGGAGCCCCCGCTCCGGCCCCCGTTCCGGTTCCGGTTCCGGTTCCGGCTCCGGTCTCCGCTCCGGCCCCCGACCCCGCCTCCGCTCCGACCTCCGCCCCAGTCCCCGTTCCCTCTGCCGCTCCCCCCGTCGCTCCCTCCGCCCCCGCTCGCCCGCTCCCGCGACCCCGCCGGAACTCCGGTTCCGGATACCACGTGGCCTGTGACCGCGCACGGTGTGAGCACCCATGGTGCTCTGGCTATGGCACAGCGTCACAGAAACCACCACAACGACACCCACAACACGACACTGCCCGTATTTCCCGAACGAGCAACCACGGTTTCCTAATCAGGCAACGCAATGTCGCGACAATTCCACTCGATCCCCACTTCGCCGCTCCTCGCACACCCACAACAAGTACCAACCATGCCCCCACGATCTCCTGAAACGGTCCCGATGACCACCCACACGGCCGCCACGGAGGCCACAACAACCACGAAACCAACCACCAGCCCCTATCTCGCTCTCTACAAAAACCACGGTTTTCACATCCCGCGCTCAAGACTGTACGCTCTCGACCGAGCCTCGACATACCACGACCGACACCGGCCCCACCACAAACGAGGGCGACACACGACAAATACCACCACAATCCGCGACCGACTCGAGCGCCATGAGCAACGGGAGCACGCGGTTTCCGGACCTTGGGACCTCGGCACACCTCGACCACGCTCTCCTCCGACGCAATCGCGATCGCCAAGCACCGCCTAGCCGCGTAACGACGGCGCGAACACCACACTACAAAGAAAACCACCAACGAACACCGAACAACCGCGACTTGGTCGCTCACCCACGACATTCCTCTCCACAGAGAAGCTCTCAAGCTGTCAGCCTCAAACACCAGAAGCTCGGACAGGCGGATCTTGAGGGACGCGCGTCTCGAGAAGGCGGTGCGAGCGAGGCATAAAGGGCAGGCAAGGGAGGGGCGTTTGAGGAGTTCACTCCTGGGCTAGGATTCTCCCCCACTACTTTGTGTATCTAAAACCCACACCAATAAGGATTGACCACGACCACACCTTTTTCGCATCTCAAAGCTTGTCTCCAAAGGCACTCTACTCCCACCCTCACGCAGCCTGAAAGCCACCAGGCTCGCGCCCACACACCCCGCCCGCGTCGCGACATTTCTTCCTACACAGGTCCCTCCGTGTCGTAGTGGAAGGGTTCGACCGCGGATTTCCCCCTAGCAAATCGTCTACCAAACGACCGGACTCACCCTCCGCACCGGAGACCGTTGACGTCAAAGTCACTCGCGAGCGAACCCCTTGGTTCGCCCACCGACACGATCACGTGCCCCGTTCAAAGGGGAGAGGCATTGGATTAGGTCAAAGCACAGAGGCTTTGGAGGTTCTGAAGGAGCGCATCGGCGACATCGCGTCCTAGCGGAACAGGTATCTTCACTTTCTACACCGTATTCTTCGCTGACATAGCCCGGCAAACCGCGACTTTCCTGCGCCAACCGCAGTTTTCCACACAAAACCACAAGAGCCTCGCGCTCCCAACCCACGCACACACACACACCCACGGTTTTCACTGCCTATAAGCCTGCCTACAACGTGCCAGACCCCCTAGGGACCACGCTCTTACAAACCCCCTAGAGGACGAACAGGCCACCGACCGAAACCCACACCCATTCCCTTGGTAGCGCCGCAGTCCGCATCACAACGGGACCTATGCGCATCACTCCGGTTGCTCCGATCACCCCGCGCACGTGCTACTAGTCAGTAGGTATTTTAGGCGGCTCCGGGCGTGGGAATCCTCAGACGTTCTTCTCTTCGGATTCCCCACGCCAGGTGCGCTATACTTGTACTTAGTAGCACGGCCTGTCAATTAACCTTCGGATTCCCCACGCCAGGTGCCTTGACTTCTCGGGCCGCGTGGTTGCCCTTACAGCTATTCTAATCTTGAACGTCGTTCTACCAAAACTTGTCGAGTCCAAAACGTGTCCCACTTCAATACAAGAGAGAATTCATGTGTGTGTGGGTTCTGTGTTAGAGTCCTCTCTTCGCAAAGTCACCATTCTGCAGCCCTTACTCAGGTGCACCGTTTCAGCCTGCAGATGCCTCGATACACAACGGATACCCGCATATCCCGGCGCTAGGCCAGCACTGCGCTCTCATACACATTGCTATGTCTGGGTGGTGAGACGCGTGTTGCGGTAGCTAAGCTGTTTTGGAGGTAAGGGATGCTGCATGATATGCCGTGCAGCCAGCCCCGTTCATACTTCTTGCTTCATGTCTCTCCTCATTGTTACTCTCTCCTGTATCGCTTTCTGGGTCTAGTCATGTACGGTTTCCTGATTATTACTTAGCATTGTTCCTACGGCTCATCATTCAACTAGGAACTATCACTCAGGTGCTTAATGAAGCTAATCTATGTGGCGCGCTCTGTATCCAGTCCTTTGATTGTGTGTGCAACCGTGTGCTTGGTTGATGAGGCAGGCTAGCAATGTGGGCACAAGAACTCACACAATGTCAGCTATATTTTTAAGATTTTTCCCATGTTACAGCCCAGAACATCCCTATAACTTATTAAGCATTGCCTCTTCCCATGAAAATTGATATGTTTCATCTATAACATTCAAGTGCACATCACATGATTGAGCCTCATTTCACATTTTTCACCAGAAATTTTCAAAGTAAGTTTCAGTTTGTTACTGCAAAACCTGAACTAGATTTCTCATTTTTCAGGTCAGACATTTTCTATGGAGAAACTTATAATATGTTTCATATTTTTGATCATTGGTTTTCATTGTGCCTAGATGCAGACTATAGGAGCATAGCATGTGTCCCATTCTGTCCCATAGACAAAGTTTTCATAAGAGAGTTGAGTCTGTTGCTGTCCAATTATGACAGTGTTGTAAGGTGACCAGAACCCAATTCGATGCTGGTTGTGAAGCCATAATAACAGCTTGGATGAAGTGAGAGTCACCCACCCATTCTCAATGTTCCACAGAGCTGGAGAATGTTTCATCATAGGATTAGAAGACTGCAGGGGAAGATGATGAGCATGAAACTTGGATCTCTATAACAAAAAATTTTACATTGGAGGAGGCATAGTTCATGGTTGGCAGGGTCAATAAGGATAATGGACCAGGAAAAATTTTGTCCATATCCCAGATGCGCACAGTTTGATCAGAAGAGCCAGACACAATATGCTTTCCATCAGGTGAGAATGCAACAGAACGAACTGGAGCATCATGCCCAGTCAATGGTTCACCAATTTGAGTGCCACTGCTGACATCCCAAATGCGGACAGTGTTATCACCAGAGCCAGACACAAAATGCTTGCCATCAGATGAGAATGCAACAGAAGAAACCCAAGCAGTATGCCCGGTCAATGGTTCACCAATTTGAGTGCCACTGGTAGCATTCCAGATGCGGACAGTGTTGTCATCAGAGCCAGACACAATGTGTTTTCCATCAGGTGAGAATACAACAGAAGAAACAAAATCATCATGCCCAGTCAATGATTTACCAATTTGAGCACCACTGCTAGCATCCCAGATGCGGACAGTGTTGTCACTAGAGCCAGACACAATATGCTTGCCATCAGGTGAGAATGCAACAGAACAAACTGAAGCATCATGCCCAGTCAATGGTTCACCAATTTGAGTGCCACGGCTGGCATCCCAAATGCGGACAGTGTTATCACTAGAGCCAGACACAATATGCTTGCCATCAGGTGAGAATGCAACAGAACAAACCATATTAGTGTGGCCGGTCAATGGTTCACCAATTTGAGCACCACTGCTAGCATCCCAGATGCGGACAGTGTCGTCACCAGAGCCAGATACAATATGCTTGCCATCAGGTGAGAATGCAACAGAACGAACTGAAGCATCATGCATTGTCAATGATTCACCCGTTTGAGTGCCACTGGTAGCATCCCAGATGTGGACAGTGTTGTCACCAGAGCCAGACACAATATGCTTTCCATCAGGTGAGAATGCAACAGCATAAATTGGACTATCAGGCCCAGTCAATGGTTCACCAATTTGAGTGCCCCTGGTAGTATCCCAAATGCGGACAGTGTTGTCCCAAGAGCCAGACACAATGTGCTTTCCATCAGGTGAGAATGCAACAGAATAAACCGGACCATCGGGCCCAGTCAATGGTTTGCCAATTTGAGTGCCACTGCTAGCATCCCAAATACGGACAGTGTTGTCCCAACAGCTAGACACGATATGCTTTCCATCTGGTGAGAATGCAACAGAATAAATTGGACCATCAGGCCCAGTCAATGGTTCACAAATTTGAGTGCCACTGCTAGCATCCCAAATGCGGATGGTGCTGTCACGAGAGCCAGACACAATATGCTTGCCATCAGGTGAGAATGCAACAGAAGAAACCCAAGTAGTGTGCCCGGTCAGTGGTTCACCAATTTCAGTGCCACTGCTAGCATCCCAAATGCGGACAGTGTTGTCCCAAGAGCCAGATATAATATGCTTGCCATCAGGTGAAAATGCAACGGAACAAATGAAATCATCATGCCCAGTCAATGGTTCACCAATTTGAGCACCACTGCTAGCATCCCAGATGCGGACAGTGTTGTCGCAAGAACCAGATACAATATGCTTCCCATCAGGTGAGAATGCAACAGATAAAACCCGGTTTGTGTGCCCAGTCAATGGTTCACCCGTTTGAGTGCCACTGGTAGCATCCCAGATGCGGACAGTATTGTCACTAGAGCCAGACACAATATGCTTGCCATCAGGTGAGAATGCAACAGAAGAAACCCAGGTAGTGTGCCCGGTCAATGGTTCACCCATTTGAGCACCACTGGTAGCATCCCAGATGCGGACAGTACTGTCACGAGAGCCAGACACGATATGCTTGCCATCAGGTGAGAATGCAACAGAACAAACCTGATTAGTATGTCCTTCCAGTATGTAAACTATAGCTGGCCACTGTTGCATCTGGCCTTTTGTGACTGACAAGAGTCCAGGGAAATCAGATCGGAATGTCTTGCTTATTTCAGAGTGCACTGGTGCCATGGCCAAAGCCGTGATGTATATATGTGGGGCACTTTCTGTGATTGCATCATGAAAAAATGCAATAAATCTATGTGCATCTCTTGAGAATTGGACAAGGGAGGCATCCTTTTCCCATTCAGTTCTAGGTGCACACAAAGAAATATAAGAGATACACACCTGATATGCCCATTTAGTTAGTCTTTCAAGGGCTTTAGATCCTCTATCTACAATGCACAGCAGGCTCAGGGCCTCCAGCCAGAAAAGAAATTTCCTGAGCAGCAGTCTCTCCACTGCCTGTGCAATGGATGTGTTACATTGTGTCTCTGCGAGATGTTCCATCCAAAATTGACAAGCATACTGGAGATGTCTTGGAATGCAACTGCTAATAGTCTCTTGGAGCCCAGGCATATCAATATTCCTCAAGAATGAGGTTGGCAAGCTGCATATGTTGAACTTCAACTCCTTGTACAGTACTTCAATAAGGGCATAAGCAAGAGACTCTTGCTGGATTGCTGTCCCACAAACCAAGTATTCTCGAGATTCTTTAATATGAGAAGTCATAAACTCTCTGAATGACAGATGTATGATCCGCACTGATGCTGTAGGATCTTCAGAAGTATGGATAACTGCACTCAGTGGTCTGAGGATGCCTTGAACTGCTTCCAAGTCCATTTCAAGAAGTGCAGCCAGGCTTTGAGAATCAAGTGGCTCAAGAAGATTCAAGATCGTGTTTAGAACCCTCAGAGCTTGATGATGGAAGTCTTGTTGACGTGAATCTCCCTTAGTAGGCAATGGGATGGCTTTATCCAAAATTTGTAGATAGAGACCATGCAGATCCTGTAGAAGGGCACCATGCAGAAGATAGTTAAGAGACTTCTGGGGTGGTATCTGTGGAACTTCAGATTTGATGTACCGCACAGCTGTAGCTGCATAGATAAAAAGTCCAGCTGCTCTTTGGGTAATTTCAGCTGCATCTTGGCTTGTAATCTTCCAAGGATGTCTTGCTGTCCAAGTAGAACCATCAAGTGACCGCTGGATGTAGAGATTGATGTCTTTCTCAACAACTGCAGCATCAATATGATCGATAACAGTACTGGTCATGACAGCCAAGAGACCATCATATCTGAGGTATGAAGGAACCTCTGGCCTTCCAGTCAGGAAGAACCGTATATGTCTGGGAATCTGTCCAATACTATCAGACAGCCACCGCAAAACCATTTGACCAGAGTCCTTTCCACATTCATCCAGAGCATCAAGGCAGATAACCCAGGGATCCCCAGTGAGCGGCAGTTTTGCAAGAATATCCACAACAAGTTTCTGGAATTGGACCTGAGGATCCGCCTCAGTGATATGACTCTTGTCAGTTTCGAGAAGTTCTAGAAGATGGGTGCGGAAGGTAGAGTTAAATTCTGCTAGCTGGACAGCCAGAGTAGTGCTGAGATGTGTGATCTCTCTGCGCTCTAGAACATTCCGTGAGAAGAAAAAGGAGGCAGCAAGCATTTTTCTGTCAGCCAGCTTGGAGGCTACACTCTTTGCAATTGTAGACTTGCCAGATCCAGCAATACCACTAAGGATGATGCCTCGGTTTGACAAAGCAATGGGATCAGTCAGTTTTGTGATGATATCACTGATCACTGCAACCCGGGTTCCTGCCATGCATTCATCTGGGGTATTGGCAGCATTGTAGTGTACTGGTACACGCTTGAGTTGGTCCAGTTTGCCAGTTGCAAGAATGCTGTCCACTTTCATGTCGATCCCCTCAACTAATTTTACAAAGGCATGTCAAGAGTCTCTTGTTTCCTGGAATCAACAATGCTCATACCTTTTGTGATCAGTGTTCTAATCACTTTTTCAATTGAAACATTGCCATAGAACTACAAAGAAGTGTTGGTATATAATATCCAGAGACCATGGCACACACAGTAAACTCCTGGAGACGAGATGTTATAGCAGTCTTCATATCCTTGATTTCCTGTTTGTGATTCTTGCTCTTGAGGAATTGCTTAAACCTGCTCTTTCTTGCCAGTGCCTTGCAATTGAGCGTGAGTTCATCAAGATCACTGGATTGCAGATCCAAATCAACTGGCTGTACAGCAGGGTAGACTAGAGGGACTCACAGTGTCAGTGCATTCAGCCGCTGCTCTAGATCATCATGTGTGCCCCCACTGGCCATAGCACATAGCTCTGTAAGTGAATTTTCAAGCTTGGAAAGATCCTCCTTGTTGTCTTGCATTGTCTGTCAGGTGGTGATAAGTCTCAAGCATGAGCTCACAAAGCTCATAAGCACGCACCGAGACCATTTGCGCCACCTCCAAAACAAGACTGAGGGTACCTTCTACACCTGGAACACCACACCCAGTGACGGCCTTTGTTGAGATCTCAAGTGTGGTTATAACACCTTTCAGTATTCCAGCTGTAGCTTTCGGCACTGAGGGGGTCGCCATTGAGTGCAATAGTCGCTGTTTGTGGTGGGTGCTTGGGGGGAAAGTCGTCGAATCCGTCGATGCATCTGACAGCTTATGTATCAGAAACAGCAGAAACACGAGGATTGATGGTGGGATACAAAGTCCCAAAATGGACGGCCTCACGCAATGGCGCACGCAAAGGATTAAGGCAGGGGAGGCCCCTGATATATTCCGATGAAGCTAACAAACTAATCTGCCAACAATCTGCGGACTGGTATGAGGGAGGCTTTTATTGGGATTCGAAATGAGAAGGCTACGTGAGAGAAAGGCGATTCTCGATGATTCTCCTGGCATGCCGCTATGGTGCGCCCATGCTGGCGACCTCATCTTTTTCTGCCTACCCGACGTACGTTCCCCGAGGAGGACGTCCTCCGCGCGCGCACGAAGAGCACCACGATCATCGAGACGAGGGTGGAAGGGCTCTCGTCAGTCTTTGATTATTCGCAGCGCTGCGTGCGTTGGCAACGTACTCTCCATCGACTGACTATTCTGATTCAGCGTGTGCCACGCCCCGCCTCTCCCGACACGCGCGCTCGACTGTCCCGGCTTCGCCCCGTGGAGCGCAACCCTGACCGTCGTCTCGCCCGCGTCCCAATCGCCAGTGCTCGACGTGTACGATGATGTGCATCTGGGCCGTCTCATTGCGCTCCCATTCCCCCATTCCTCCCCTGCAGTGCCCGCCGTGCCGCGCGCGCAGAGTCGCCCGCGCATCCGCGGCTCGATGTGCGAGCGTGGCTCGGGGACGCAGCCACGTCACTCCCACTGCTCTACCTGGCTTCCATGCCGCCGCTGTCCTCGCCTCTCAAGTCTACCGCCAACACCAGTGCCGTGCGGTGCCTCGTCGGGGCTCGCCGTCGCGCCGTCTCGCGGGCGGCGGTGTCGTCCCGCCGCGATTCGTGTTTTGTGCGCATCGCGGGCGGGCGGGCTCGGCCCGTACTCTCCCAAGCTCTCGCCGCGCACGCTCGCGCCGAGGACGAGCTGCGCGCGCTCGTCCTGCAGACTCCGAGCCGCAGTAACGTGCCCGAATGGGTCGGCGGCGTACCCGAGCGTGTCGCGCGGGGGCGGTGTTCGCGCGCGGCGTTCGACCTGTTGGGGCAGGACGCGCGGCGCGGCCTCGGGGGCGGACGTACGGCGCGCTCGTCCATTTCGATCCCGATGCGCGCGTCGAGATCACAGACTGTTGCTGCGTAATCAGCCTGAACGTGCATTGACGAATGGAGCTCACTAGACCTGAGAAATTGTGCACTCGCCCTGTGTACGTCCGTGGCCGTGTCCGTGTCCGCGTCTGTAGCCGCGAGCCGCGAGCCCAGCCCTTTCTTCGTCCTCTCTTGCCACCCCTTCGCCTGATCTCCTTTCCCCACCCTCCCCCCCCACAACTTCGCGCCCTCTGCCTTTCGCCACCACCATCGCCACCCCCCTCCTCCCACCCGTCGACACCGCTAACCAGCCCCGCAGGCCACATCTCCGACGTCGGCGAGCGCAAGAAGTGGATCCCGCTTCGAAAGGTGCGGCGCCCCGCTTGCCTTCCTTCCCCGCCTTTTGTCTCTTTAATCTCTTTCCGTCGCGCCAGCTTACATCGATGTCTTTCGGCTTTCGGCTTTCGTCTTTCATCTCTTTCCTCTGTCCGAATCGTTCCTCGAGCCGGTCCTTCGGAGAACCGAGGCTGAGCATGCCCCGTCTCGTCGCTCGCGTCTGTCTGCCTCGTGCGCGCCAGCCTCGACCGCTCGCCGTGGAGCTGGGCGCCGACGACGCATGCGCGGGCCTGGGATCTGGGCTCCGTCTCCGACGTTGAAGCGCGTGGTTCCGGGGACGTCTGGCGCTCGGGTGCGGTGCAAAGCGGCTGCCCTCCACCTCCCTCCGGCGAGCTAGGTATCCGTAGGCAGCAAGCAGAGCCTCGTCGAGGAGCCGCGGCAGCGTCGCGAGCGCCGATGTGTCCTCGCCACAGAGTGCAGCTGGCGATGGGGCGGAGCCGTGCCTCTGCGGCGCGAGCTTTCTTTGTCGCAGGGGGCGACGAGACGTCCAGTGGCAGGGTTGAGAGGCTGCGACGTGGATGGCGTGGATGGCGCGGGAAGTGTATGATTTAGGGGTAGGGGTAGGGGTAGGGCTAGCGCGCCGCGAGGAGTTTGAGGCTCGTCGTCGTGCATCCATTGCCAAGCGCGAGGTGCATTGTGGTGTGGATAGCAGATGTGGTGTGGATAGCACGGCTGCTGCTGTATCCTGCTTGAGACTGGGCCATGGGCGCGGGCGCGGGCACGGCGAAAACGAGTCCTCGCCGCTCGCATCGTCGCCGCTCGAAGGGGGCGGTGCCCGCGTCGACGGGCCTTCTGACTTCAGCTTCCCAGCGGACCCTGTCAATGCGCTTGCGGCCTGGGTGGGGCCTCGTCCCTGCACCGCGCGTCTTGCGGCAGGTTGTGGTCCCGGGCCGGTCCCTCTTCGGTCGCGCTTATTGCTGCGATTATTACTGCGATCCATGATTACGATTGTAACTTGTTGTCGATGCCGCTCAGAATTCGATGTCGCTGCACGACTTGAGCCGGAGATGTTGTCCGGGGCGACGAGCGCGCGCGCAAAGGGGGCTCAGCGCTCATGAGCGAGAGGCGCTGCGTGAATCGTGAGTAACGGAGTTCGGCGTGGCGCTCGCGATGCGCGAATCGGGCGCGAAGGGCGGCGAGCGGGAGCGCGATGCGTTGTAATTTGCGTGGGGGTAGCGCGAATCGGGCGAGCGGGAGCGCGATGAGTTGGATGCGGGCGGCGATGTGTGTGGGGGGAGTGGGTAGGCGGGGCGAATTGGACGCGAAGGGGCATCACAGGCGAGCGTGACGGTGGGAGCGTAGTAGGGGCGGCTTTGAGCGGCACAGCGCGGGCGTGCGGGGAAGGTCGGCGGTGGGCGGAGAGCGCGGCAGCACTCCTCGGAGCCGCGCGGGGCGGGGTAGCGGGCAGCGAGGGACGCAGGGCATTCCGCCAGGAGTGTGAGAGCAGGAAGGCGGCGAGGAGTGGGCTCCGGGTACGAAGCGGGGGGCTTTGCGCGGCGAGCGGGCGAAGTCCCGCAGCGTGATGTTCCCCGAGAAGTCTAATGTACATTGGGCTGCACTGAGCGCGGTTTGGGGCGCGACACTGGCTCCTTAAGCTGGTGCTGTTGAGCGCTGAAGCTGAAGCGCTGAGCGCTGATGCATCTGATGAGCCATTGTCCCTAACACAGAGCTCAAGCACGCACCGAGCGGAGACCAGCAGCTCGTCGAGGGTGCCGCTGCTGCAACATGCAGACCAAAAGCTGGTCAAAAATCACCGTGAGCATCCTATTCTCTTCTATACCTCCCAGCTCCGAGCCGACGGGAGCTCCGGGCTCAAGTACCTCCCACGCCCGGTAGGATCGCCTGCGCTCGCGCGCGAGCTCTCCTCCCGCTTCGGCGGCGCGATGGCGTTCTACAAGTCCCCTGCCTCCGGCCAGCGCCTGCTCCTGCCCTTCGGAGGTCAGAAACGCGGCACAGACAAAGATAAGCTCGGTAAGGCCAAAAACAGCATCCTCGCGGTCGACATGGACGCGCGGACGTGGTGGAAGGTCGACCTGGCCGGCGGCGCGGTCGTCGCGCGCGTGGAGGCGCGCCTTGTCGTCGTCGGCGAGCAAGTGTTTCTCTTCGGGGGAAAGACGTACGACAAGGACAGCGGGCGGCACGCGGCGGAAGAGTCGTACTGCGTCGCGAGCCTCCGGGGCCAGCAATGGGCCTGGGAGGTGCGCGACGCGCCGTACCCGGAGCACGTCCCCGCCCTGGGCCACTGCTGCGACGCCGTGGTCATGCGCGGCGAGGAGACGCCGACCATCCTCTTGACTGCGGGCATCACGGGCGGCGGTGCGGACGACGTTGCCGGTAGCGTGAGTATGCTTGTAAGATGAGATGACCGGCGCTAGCTGACTTTACAAGGTCGACCTCCGCCCGCGCGCCTTCGTTGTGTTTGACGTCGCGCTGCGCACCTTCGCGACGCAGGCGGGCCAGGCCGAGGGGTTCCCCGGGGCGGTCACACTTGGTACCACATCCACGCGCTGCCGGGCGCCCTCAAGCCCGAGCCGTCTGCGGTCATCTGCACCTTCCCCGAACATGAACTGTATGTCTACACACCCGGGCCGGAAGCGCGCTGCAGGGCCCTCGGGGTGGGGGCGCGCATCGCAAAAGCGAAGAAGAACTTCGAGATCTCCGTCGTCGTCGGGGGGCGCATATATCTCATGGCATGGACGAGGGAGAAATGGAATCGTATTGCGGAGATTCCTAGCGTGTGGGCCCGCGCTTGAGGGTCGCGACTTCTTGTGTACATCGCTCAACACGACTCTTCATGCCATTTCTACGTCCTCCGGCGGTCTACGCTCTCGGATGTTACCGGTGCGTGCAGCCTCGTCGCGCACCAGCTCGCCCTCCCGTCTCCACTCCTTCTTCTCGAACGCGTCCCACTCGTCTTTCGCGTCGATCCACCGCTCCTGCACGTCGCGGATGTCGTCGGCGGGCCCGCGCATCTGACCGATCGCGCTGGAGAAGAGCGCATACGAGTTGGGCCGCGCGGCGGTGGACGCGTCCGTGCTATCGACGGTCCCGGGTGGCGCATTGGAGTCGGGCGGCGGGACGAAGACGTAGCCTGTCGCGCGATCGATGGCACGCGTGAGATGCAGCATCGAGTTTTTGTCCTGGACTCTGCATGAGGGGCAGGTGCTGCCACAGAAGGCGCGTGTGCGTACCTCGACCGCAAGCGTCTCGAACCCGACTAGACTGTAGTCCTCGATGAGGGAGATCATCGCCATATTGAGGGCTGCAAATCGCGGGGTGGAGGTCGAGAGCGCGTTTTCTAGATAGGACAGGTCCTGCACCTCGGTGTAGAAGTCGAGATTGAAGTCTGTGAGGAGATTAGGCGGGAACTGTGACGCGGGCGGCGATGGATACCCAGATCGCCGTACTGTGCTATCAGGTCGACCTTCGAGAGCACGTTAATGTGCGGGAGCTCGAGATGCAGCATCGTCCGGAGGGACAAGAGGAGCACGGAGATGTATTTCGCGGCGTCTGTGACGTAGTGCGCGTCGCACAGGTGCACCACGGCCAGCTGCGCGCTGCTCGCAATGAGCGTCACGGCGGCCGGGAGCGATGGCACGCACTCGGAATCCGCTCTTCGTCAGGCGCTCAATGATGCGCTTGAGGCTCTCGTGGTTCGTGCTGAGCTCGACCTGCCCCGGGAGGTCGAAGAGCACGTAGGCGTCCTTGCCGAGCGCCTGCAGCCGCTCCTCCAGCCAGTCGAAGTTAGCTTCTAGGTACTCCATGCAGTATAGCAGCCCGCCGTTCGGGCCTAGTCCGTGCTCGTCCATGACATCCTGCAGGGTTATGAGAGAAGAGATGTCGACCGCGCAGGGATATGTAATTGAGTCATTTGCGGGATCGAGGTTCACGACTGAGATCGGCCGGTTCAGAGCAGTGAACAGTTGGTGTTTCCCGAAGCAATAGGTCGACTTGCCACTCCCGGGAGAGCCGCAGACGATCTCGCCGAAAGCCATGACCGGTGGGAAGGCAGAAATCGATGACAGGTGGCAGTGTAGATTAGATTGGAACAATCTAGTCAGCACAAGGCGGTCCTTGGGCGGTCCTCGCTCTGCTCAAGCTCTGCTGCCACTGCCTTGCCGTACACTTGCCTGAGCTCGCATTCATCTAATGACCTAAGCTAGAGCTATAATGGCTCGCTCGATCATACTCTTGTGCTCCCAAAATTCTCCAAATTAGAGCTACTGTCCCTGCGACATACTTAGTTAAAATGTTATGCAAAATTTGGCTCGTCCCTGGCGGCAACCATATCGTACATTCTACGTTACTGATCATTGTGAACTCAGAATTGAAGGTTGAACATCCACTTGTTTGAGTCTCCCGTTAACAAAGATAAAACATTTTATTTTAATCTCTCTTGCAATTGAAAGTGATAGTACAATCTAATTGAACCACACCTAACAAGGCGAGTTGGTGGCAGTGAGAAGAGCGAGGCGCCAAGGAAGTGCGTTGTAGTCGCCGCTCGCAGTGGGTGAGATGCCCTGGTAGAGGTAGCGCATGTTGCAAGGGCTGATCGTCATCGTTTGGTCGACTAGCAGAGTGATTAAGTTCGAGCGCCGTCAAGGAGAGATAAACTCACCGTTAGAGCGGATCATCTCGCCGTGGCTGATATCCTGGGTCCATGGGGTACCGCTGAACGCGACATTGGAAGCGCCCGCAAACGGATTGCTCTCCGTTGCCGTTTTCGCGGTCCAGGTGCCGGTGAGCGACGACGAAGTCCACGAGCGGAAGTACCGACGCCCGGTGCTCCCGATGCACTCCACGATGAGCAGATACAAGTTGCCGACCTTGTACACGTTCGACGCCTCAAACAGGTTGTTCCTGTTCGAGTCGGAGATCGCGATGACGGGCTGGCTCATCCCGTTGGGGAAGTTCGCCAGGCTCGTGTCGGAACGGTAGACGTGACCGTTGTCGTCCTCGGAG
This sequence comes from Mycena belliarum, assembly GCA_029282135.1. Classification (NCBI taxonomy): domain Eukaryota; kingdom Fungi; phylum Basidiomycota; class Agaricomycetes; order Agaricales; family Mycenaceae; genus Mycena; species Mycena belliarum. The sequence goes on from JARJCN010000096.1 coordinate 15,484, forward strand.
AAGAGATGGCAGTTAGCGGAGTCGCAGATGACCCACATGTCGACCCAGAAGCCGGAGCCGATGTTTTGCGAGATGATGGCGGGCATCGAGGAGTAGAACGTCTTTGGTGCGCTCCATCCGGCAGGGTTGGTGATGTCCTTGTTGGTCGAATAGGCGGCGTTTCCGTTCTGGTAGACGAGGTACCACAGATTCTGAGGCGCCATGAAGAAAACCTGAGGAGCGGCGCGATATCCTGAGCCGATGGGGGTCGCGTCGAGGTAGTGGTAGGTGGAAGCATTGGCCGCCGCAAAGTCCGTGAAGCTGAAGTAGACGAGATTGTAACCGGCCGACACCGCCGTGCTGGCGAAAACGTGGTATGCGCCGTTATAGAAGATGATCGAGGGATCTTTCAGGGCGGCCAGGTTGTGCGAATCGGAGTGGGGGCCGATAAGCGCGGCGCTAGAGCTCCACTTGAAGGTGGAGGGAAGGCTCGAGGAAGCCGATCCGACAGCAGTGGTGGTCGCGGTGGTGGTGCTCGTCCCAGTTGTAGCTCCCGTACCCGGAATGCACTGCGAGTAGAAAGCTAGTAGGTGTGAGTAACAACTGTGCTTTCAACATTGGCGTCTTACCGTTACTGACTGTACAGACACCCTCATCGCATGTAGTGGCACCGCTGGATCAAGGATCAAGTCCCGATCAGTACAGTGCGCAATGAAGTGTAACTTACGTCCAACCACTCTGCAAGGGTCAGTTCAGAACTTTATTAGAACATGACAGAGAGAATGCACGTACACCACCACATTGACCGTACAGAGGCGCGCCCGCCAACGCAACGGAGGCTGCGGCAAGAATTACAAGAGACTTGATCATTTTGGGGAAGGGGTCTTCAAGTTACTGTGAGGGACAACTGAACGACCACCTTGATTTTATATCGTGCGGATTGACAGGATGAACGTAGGTTGGAGTTATTTCACCGAAACAATGCAGGTAAGTCAGTCATTTGATTCCGCAGCTGCTCAGGTTCTCCTTCGTCACAGATGTCCGCCAGACGAATCGCATGGAGGCGCTGATCGAGAGAAGCACGTGTGGGGTTCGCAGACCCCGACGGTCCGGAAGACGAGTCACCGCAACCTTTCGTGCCATACCGAGCGGAGAATCTGGTTCTTCTAGTAGCCAGCGGGCCCACCGAGATCAATCCGAGCCCACGACAACCTGAGACGGAGCCTTCATGATCGGCCCAGCTTGTTGTTGGATACATGTTGCATGAAAAGTGCGGCGAATCGCGAGTCGGACCTGTGTTGTCAAATTGTGGCGCCCCTTCAATGATACTGAGCAACACACGAGGGTGTTGGAAGATGAAGCGGATTGACGGTCATACAACTACCCTTGCAAGTTGTAACAGCCAGCTTGACTGGCGTGGTTTGGTCCAAGATAGTAAAGGTCACGCGCACGGCCCGGGGGTTTGACTTCAACTTCCTGGACCTTACCGCCATCAGTCAATTCCCATGCACCTTTACCCTGGCGCGCCAACTGAAACCCGGCCAAGCCTGTAAGTTGGAGATAAAATAGCCCTTTGATATCTTCAATCTCGAGCTACAGCCTCCCCAAGCTTGCCCTTAAACCATGGATCAAATCCCCGCCAGACGATCTTATCCTCACTAACGCGCTCGTTGTCCAGCCGTCTACTGGGACAATCATGGGCGCGCGGCAGACTATCACAGTTAAAAAGGGCCTCATAGTGTCCGTCAAACCTACTGCGCTCAAGAGCGACGATGGGGACAAAGCAAAGACAGTGGATCTCAATGGTGCCTACGTGTGCCCGTAAGTTCTTCTGTCTGCGCGAATCGATCCAAACCGGAAGCTGTTGCAGTGGCTTGATTGACTGCCATGTCCATGTAACTGCAGTTCCGGGCGTAAAGGTGGGCTCGCCTCGATCACCTTTCTTTGATCTTACATGGACTAGAATATGAGCGAGTTTTCGCATATTCTCGAGCAGGACATCAACCTGCGCACTACATACGTGCTCAAAGGTTCGCCCCTCGCTCTTCCGCTGAATTTATATCCCAAAGTTTTCAACTTCAACTCCAGAGATGCTTCTACGGGGCTTCACGACTGTCCGCGACACGGGCGGCGCTTCGAAGCGAATCGCACTGGCCATCGAAGAAGGGCTGATCCAAGGTCCCCGCCTCGTACAATGCGGCAAGGCCCTTTCGCAGACCGGTCCGTGGCCAGAGGACACAAGTTCTGCTGATTGATCATCGAACAAAGGCGGCCACGGCGACTTTACGCCCGGGATCTCCGGCGGGTCGGCCGCAGGGTGCTGTGGCGGCCATTCTTCGACTCTAGGCCGTGTCGCAGACGGTGTCCCGCAAGTCCTCAAAGCGACGAGAGAAGAGCTCAAGGCAGGCGCCGACTGTACGTTCTCTGTGTGCATGCATACTAGTCCTTTGCTCACCGTCTGCAGTCATCAAGATCATGGTCGGCGGCGGGGTCGCGTCGGAGACGGACGCGATCGAAACGGTGCAGTACACCGCCGAAGAGATCCGCGCAATCACGACGACGTGCACGCAGATGGGCGGCAAAATGAGTGCGGTGTCTTATGGGTCGTTGCTCAATCAACTAACGCATGCAGCTACCGCCCACGCATACACGGTGGACGCCATCCGCCACGCCATCGACAACGGCGTTTCTGGGATCGAGCACGGCAACTTGATGGATTCAGCGACCGCAAAGCTGTACGCATCTTGAGTCCACCTGGTTTCCGTTGCGAATGTTGTTATTCATTAGAATGGCGGCCAAGGGGATCTATGTGCGTCCCACTAAACTCCTCAAACGAAACCGTTATGAAAACCAGCGAACTAGCTGACGCCGACGCTGTCGTGCTACGGTCAGTCTTTTGCTTCCATTCAATAAATCTTGACAACCCGAAGGCATAATGGTGCGGCCGCCGTTCGAGGACTTCCTCCCGCCGGATGGCAAGGTCAAGAACGCGCAAGTCATGGCCCAGGGCCTCGAGTGCCTGCGCATCGCACACGAAGCCGGCGTGACCATCTGCTAGTGCGCACGCCTCCACCCCGCACGCCCACACCCATACATACTCACCGCCGCCTCCAGCGGATCCGACCTGCTCACCTCGCTCCACGCGCTCCAGACGGAGGAGTTCGCCGTCAGGGCCGGCGTCCTCCCGTCCCCCGCGATCCTCAAGCATGCCACGACCAACGCTGGTATGTCTCCTCTCTAGTAGTAGACCTGCGCCGGGTGAGATGGCTTTGACGTGTCGTCGAAAGCACGCATGCTGGGGAAATCATCGCTCGTCGGGACGGTCTCCGCGGGCGCGTATGCGGACCTCCTCGTCCTCAACGCGAACCCGCTCGAGGACATCACCGTCCTGGACAGACCCGAGGACCACCTGCTGGCTGTCATGAAGCAGGGCCGGGTCGTCAGCAGCCGCGTCGAAGGCCTGGCGGTCAACGCATAATCAACTCTTCAGTATCTCGTGAAAGATGCCGAAACAAATGTATGTGTATGTATGAACGCGGACCACGCTGCGATACGTCGATGAGGTGCTGGATCTCCGCTGTAAACCGCTGAGGATAGTTGCAGGTGGCACATGGATTTTAACTGAACGGACCCTTGCGATAAGTGTCCGGGATCATGGTGGAGTTGTCTCCGTTCAACTGCATCGCATTCTACGACAAGAAGCGAGCTAAGAAACTCTCCACGACGAAAGTGCGCAACACGGCTGGCTGTCGCCGGATTCGAAAATCTTGAAGACATTATGGTTCACGTTTGGGTGAACATGCTCAAAGAGTTGGAACAACCAACATACCGCTCCGCTTGCTAACTGGGCAATCCCATCACCAAAGAAGATAAGAGAGGTCATCACAGACCCAGAATTCCGGCCAACGACGGTGACCTACGACTAGCAACATGGTATCGGTATTGAAACGGTAAAATGATCCCCGCCGAAACCTCCGATGAAGAGCTGTATCCGGAATTCGAGGCAAGCGGGTTGATCGTAGAGACCTAGATTCAAGATACCTCGCTGGGAAGCTTCTTCGCCTTGCGGAACTCCGAGCGGCCCAAGCCAATAATTCAACGACACGTATATTATCGGGGTTCCCTGTGCAGAGTTGGGTTCAAGCGCTGCTACACACTCTGGATACGCATAGTGCTTGCGTTGCAGTTCGCTGAGCCTCCACCAGTGAACCCACCTCCATATCTGAAAAGACGGTCTGTCAAGTCGTTTCCGATTTATACAAGTCCACGCACGCCCAAATCATCTATGCCGCTCGTAAGAAGTCGTGAATGCGAGATGGACTTATATTCACCAGAGGTAACGATTGGCTCGAGAGCAAGGCGGCGGGGCGAAATATGTCGAGGGCAAACAATTTTGTGATGTGAGGTTCGGAGATAAGTTCTGGAAGAGTATGTATTTCTCCGGCAGCGAATGAAGAAGTCCAACATACCGGTTGCAAGCAATACTTGTTGAAATTTGAGGCATCGAGATTATCCAGGGACGCCTTCAAAACGGTACCGCTGAACCGCAGAGGCCCGACAGGCGCCTCGGCATATTATGGGATACCTTTTATTGATTGTATTGAGTTCAAGTTTGGGGGCTGGCATGCGACGCACCACCGAAAACTCCACGGAAGTTGAACCGGATACGCTTCTCCCTATGACGGAGGCTGTTCCACGCTGTGCTTGGGACCTCGCGTCGCCCACGGCAACAAGAGTGAGAAGAGAGAACAGCATGTTGGCGCGTTGATCGCAGTCGAATGCGCGTTAATACAAGCTGGGACGCCGACTGCGGGTCGATGTAAGAATTCGATGGCAAAGGACCCGGTGCCGTGCTGGGGTTGAGTCTCTTTGACTCCCTTTCCGTCGCAGAACATCTTTGTACGACACTTCTGCGCTAGGTTGAAGTTAGTGCGCTGGCTCCTCATTATTGGGATAATGTGGCTCCTTGGCATGCGCTGAGTTTTGAAGCAAACTCAGGGTATACAGTATGTATGACCGCAGATACGCTTTCGATGATTGCCTTGCGATTCGAGTTTGAATCCATGGGCTAAGGAGAATTCAGCCTAGTGGACGCACAACTCGTGTAATCTGCAACGCCGACTCCGATAGTAGCGGGCGCCGTGTGAGAAGCAAATTCCTAACACAATGCTTCAGACAGAGTTTTGGGTGTTCTTGAGAGCCGTTCAAAGCGGTAAGTATCCTCTGCGCATCGTCTTTGGAATTTGGGGCGATTGAACCAAAATTGAATATTGAGCCCTGATGTGATCCAGGTGTAAGAGATGAAAAAATGATCATCCCAGACGATCCGCAAAATCATCGTCCGACTCGAGGAATACAGACGGCCTGCTGACTTCCTTGACGCGGTCATCCTTTACCATCCTTACCAAACACAGTCAGGGGACGGAGTCGCAGCGGACGCAGGCATAGGAACGCGTACCTCGCGTCGACTCTGAGATCCTCGCCTTCTAGTTTAATGACGGCCTGCGGCGTCTTCGCGTCGAGAACCTGTTTCACACCAATCACTTTGTGGCTGTAACTGAGACCAAAACAATCGACGCACGTAGTGGTTATCGCAGTGGGGACAGTACTCATCACTCTCCTCATACACAGACATGTCTTTCCTGAATGCCTTCTTGCATTTCTTGCAGAGGAACGCCATCTCGGCCGTCTTTGCGAGTGCGTGCGTCTGCGCCGCCGCGTGGCACTCCGCGCAGTCGTACCAGACCTTGCAGCAGGGCGCCCGTATAGCGACTTGCGCGTTTAGTATGTGTTTACTGCAGAGCTAATGGGTCTTCAAGCTCAAACGATGGCGAGGCGATCACAGGTCGACTGACCACATATCAGAATGGACGCGAAAAGGCCACTGAGGCAAGAAGATGAAGTAGAAAGTTGAGAAGATCGACACCGCCACCACACGGTTAGTCTGGAGGCCGCCACCACACGCACGCAAAAAAAAACTGCAAAGATATTCGGGATGGACAAGGGTAAAAAGAAGGGGCAAATCGCGCCGTCGCGGCGACATATATGTACACAAAACCAGAAGAGCCGAGGCGTTTGTACGATATTTTAGGCGTTCCAGGTCGCGGTGCAGGGGCAACCACTTTTATAAGCCTACACACGTTTGGCGTCCGCAGGGCGGCATGACGGTCGGAGGGGAAGGGATTACAGGGCGCATTTCAGCAAGAGGCATACGGCATGTGCATATGCATTCATCAGGGATGTGGTGCATGGAAAATCGACAACAAGATTGTGTACAAGCTGCAAGAGATTACTTCTTCTGCTGCGACTTGATGACCTTCTTGACGATTTTGGCCTCCTCGACCAGGAAGGCACGCAGAATGCTAGGTGCGCTATGAGCACCGGGCGGCAGAGGCGGAAAGCACGACGCACCGCATCTTGACGCATTCACCGCACCGCGAGCCACCGTATGCCCTGCGGACAGTCTTCTGGCGCTTGGAGATGGTAGCGTATTCGCGGGGGCGGAGGGCAGGGATCTAAACCCCACGACACACGGATGAGGATCGGAGTGAGGGTGAGATGCAGCAGCACGCACGCCAGGCAGACCGACACCACAGTCACCGCATTTCGGCGATGAGGCGATCTTTTTGAGGTGGTGGTAGACGAGCTTCCCGCCGGGGGTCTTGACCACTCGTCTGCGGTTAGAGGTGGTGTTGTAGGGCTGGCGTTTTCGTAATGTGACGCGTTGGGCCATTATGGAGCTGCGGAGAGCAGGGTCAGCGGAAAGTCGGGGGAGGTAGCTGGTCAAGACAGACTTTCTTGAGGATTAACCTGCAAACGAGTCAGTCGGGGAGGCGAAGAGGCAGCAAGACTTTTCACCGTACCGTGTGGACGAGTGGTGGACAGATTACAAAGCTTTGATGTGACCCCACCTGGGTAGCTGTGACACACTCTTCTGATGTCGAACCCTAACCTCTACTTACCACTTCAAAACAAATTGTCTTGCGGCTCTTGCCACCGTCCAGCCAACGTCCAGCTGCTCATGCGGCAGTATTTCGGGACACCTAATAGCTAACAAGCTACCCGATGCAGACACCCGTTGCTCTGAATCTTGGTTTTGTTTATTGAATCATTCGACTGCCGGGCCCAAGCCGGGCCTTTGATATCCATTATCATGATCGATCCTGTCCTAAGGGCGGGTCGCGCATTTTTGGACGTACACCAATCGTGCACCAGGTACCTATATGGTACTGTCAGTGTTTTCTGGTTCTGCACCCTTCAACTGTTATCTTTCTATACTCTCCATATCCCACTTTATATTACAATTTATGACAGATATAGCTTCCTTAATACTGCAGAACTCAGTATTTATACCGGAACGTTTTGTTTTCTCGGTCGGTTACTGCCAGAAACATTAGACGAGCAGCTTAGGAGAGACCAAGCAGAGCACGTACAATCCAACCACTCGATATTCGCGACATCCTTCAGTTCTCCGGCCTCCCGCGCCCTCTGCTCAGTGGCATCCCGGATTTTGTTCTGCCAGCCATAGTATATCCGCAGGGCAGCGGCAATACAGGCCACCACGAGAGCAGTAACGAGCGCGATGATTTTAGCGGGTATGAATCTCGGCGCATCTTTGGGCTTGAAAAGCTGCGGACCGATAATATTCCCGACCGAGAATGCGGCGGAGATAAGTACATTTGTCGACACGCTGAGGTTTAGGTGAGCCCACGGGGACGATGTGCCTGTCGATTCTGCGCACGAGGCGGGCGTGGTCCACGGCGTCTTCTTCGGCTTGGGCATCTGCATGCTGCTCCAGGTATACAAACGCCTTGTCGAGACTCGTGGAACTGATTTCGAGCGGGGAGGCCGAAGTCCGGGTCCTGCGTCTTCTCGGAGGACTCTCTCGAGGCCATGGGTGCAGCGGGTACGGAGTGCTGATCACAGAGGCTTTTGAGTCTTGACACTTTGTAGTACATGGGAGAGTGGGGTAGTCGGCGTGTGATACTCAACCGCGGAGATCACGGCGAACATCCGATGTTAGAAGCGCGAATGGAGAGAGAGTGCGTATGTCGATTACGGCGCAAGAAAGCGCGAATGGACAAAATCTAACATTGGGAGGCGGATGGATGACAGTTTTTCGCCTTCGTTGAGGACCTGCTTATCAAGGAAGTATGTCCAACTTGAGGAGTCGGGCTGGACGGTTCAATGGAAAGACACCGGACCAGAGGTCGAAGAATAGTCAGATGGTGGGTCCTGGTGGGTCCTTGTGTTCCGGGTTTGTGGGTGAGAAAGAAACTTTGTTGACGTCGATGTTTGAGATGGTGAGTTGTGCGTAGAGCCCATCGATAAGAAGAGACAGCCCGGGCCAGCGTTGACTTACACCCGCCGTGCATCTGAATGACTTGACGACTTGAGTGGGTTTCTCAGTTGTATGTGTTACATTGTCAAGTGATCTGTGTGCCTGGCGGATTTGCCATATATGGAGTCCGAGTGACCAGCCGTCATGGGACGATACCTTTCACTACCTGGATCACGATTGCGAGATAGAAATGTAAACAGCGGCTGAATTTGCATCTCCTCAGCGGCGTTGACTGGCAGTGAAGATCTTGGGAGCAAAGAGTTGCAGCGAGGATTGACTTCAGATTGGTCTAGTCTTAGACACACTTGCGCGAGAAATTGAGTGAGAACGAAGCAGTCGTGGCTTCAAGTTGAACCAGGAGGACATAGTTTCAGGGATGTTCCAGATACCCAGTCCAGCCCCTAGAATGCGTCCCAGCTGGCATTGCAGTATCTTCGATTCGTGTACAGTATCACGATGTGTGCCACACTAAGAACAAGCGTGTACAGGCCCGAAAATACGAGAGCAGGTGTAGCTTGGAATACTTAAGGGTCGGCCGGTTCCGCCAACAGGGCGGATCGGTCGAAACTTGAAGGCGTGTGTTCACTGCCAGTCGCTGGGCTTCCGCCGTAAGGTCCGATAATCGCTTTGAATCATGACACATGTTACGCAAGTAACGAAAGGGAAGATCGACAGGCCCGAGCTGAAAATGGGCGAGGGAGCTTGCGGCATTGCCAAGCGACCCGCGACCATGTTGAGTCGATGTCGAGAGTCGAAGTTCAAGACACGCGGCGGCAGTGTGGGAAAGATTAGGTTACGCGGAGATCAGCATGTGACGTCATGTGACCGGTATGCCGCGTCGCGTGCAAGTCGCGTGTCGAACGGTGAACCTGAGTCCAGGACATGCTTGATCAATAGATGGGTAGTACTTGAGTATAGCTCCGTGTGGCAGGAGCTCAGTCAGCGTTTCTCCTCCGCCCGAGCCCGGCGTTTGTTTCCGCTGTTCCGCCCGAATCCGCCTGTATTTTCTGTTGATTTTCTGAGGCTTTGAATTCTAGCTTCTCCCGAGTCTCAACTTTAATTTACTAGCGTCCACTTAAGCTGTTAGCCCGGAAGTCAGCTTTTGATATCAGTGCTTCCTCATCTGCGTCGCTGACCAAATTTTGTGGGTGGCTATTGCTCCTTCAACGTGATCGGTTACATGAGGCGTCTCGGTGCTTGGATTTAGCGGTCAACGGAAGATCAGAAAAGTCCAATTGAGTATTCTGCAGCCCAGGCCGCGGGGATGAGCTGCACACATGAGTGAGCTGTACCTGGATCTATGCTGTTCAAGTTGGCACTTTAATCAATGATATTTTTGTTCTGTTTGGATTTAGTTTACACACACACAACCGATTGGTTTCAACACACACACACAAGTCGGTCGAACTATTTTCGACACACACTCGTCGAATTAATTTCGACACACACACTCGTCGATTTAATTTCGACACACACTCTCGAATTATTTTTAGAACACTCTGTGCTCAACATTATATTCAAGTGTTCCTCTTCGGCGCTTCCGGTGGCCGCCGCTACCGCCCCCGGCGCCATCGCCGGCGGGGGGCCTCGGCGCTGCTGTCGGGGCCCTGCAACAGTTATCGATTTTTCGCCCTTGTCATTTCCTTATCCGGTAATACCTTTTATAGAACGGCAGTCCCGGCAGCCTTTTAACTTCACACTCCGCCGGCACGATAATCGTTCGTATTACTTGGAAGACGAGGCAGAGGCAGATGTGAGAAATTTTGATTCCATTATGCAAGAGGCTACAAGGCAGCAGGATATTCAAGTGCATTTACCAGTTCTAACAACTCTACAAGGTGACATTGCAAAACGAGTGGCACAGCTATCCGCTGTCGCACGAAGTGACGCGGTCGCCCGTGGCAATGACTAGACGTAGAATACGGAGTGGGGATGCATGAGAATATATGAACATACCCCAGAGCACGAGCACTATGCAGTGGCGGGGACACGCACCCGAAGCATTGCATTTCCGGTGGCACAGTGAAAACATCCCTTGTTAGCTTGGCGACGGAGACGTGTCGACGGCGGGAGCAAGCTCATTGAGCATGAGGACACCGTGGATGGATGGATGGGGTGGCATGCTGGTGTGCATGATGATGGTAAGAGGAAAGGTAGGGTTGTCCGACTTTGGGGAGCTTTGGGGTTGTCGGACAAAGAACGAGGATTGATTGCCTGCCAGGCTGCCGAAACGCGGCTTCCAAATAAGGAGATGCTGAGTCAGAAAGTCAAGGGCAAAAAGTCAAAGACTCCCTGCAACTGGTCGCCGTGAGAAGGCTTGGCCTTGTTGTGCTGCGCCCTCCCGTCACAGCCTTCGGCCCGCCTCTCTGCCCATCTCTCCACCTCACAAGCTCACCATCTTGCAACAAAGGCTCCATCTAGTCAAGACCTCGTACATGCCGCTCGACATGTACAAGCTGATATGATGCTGAACACGCGAGATCTGTTGCGCCCAGGTCGTCAACAACGAGGACACCGAGTGTGTTGAAGATCAAGGACATGCAGCGCGCTTCATGCGTGCAGGCCTCCAGCAGAGCGAGGGCATGTACGTTGTTCATTGTTCTTTCTGCGCGCGCCGCATCTGATGCTGCATGCAGCTCCGACGCTATGATCTAGGTCAAGGTGCACCGACCCGACACCGATAAGGCGGGTGATGCGTATGTGGGACCGGGGCTCTAGACGGCGGGCGCGGACGGTGCAAAGCGCAAGGCCAATGGCATCTCGTGCTCATGCTTTCACTCAAGGGCAAGGCGACGCGACCAACAGGCGCAGGCGCGGGGACCGCGACGCGTACGAGGAGCGCGCCGAGTGGCGCGGGTCTGCGGGGTCGCCTCAGAAGCTGCGCAACCCCGTGCGCTGGCAGACGATCGCGACTGGCGCGCGTTCGGAGAGCACCCGGCGGGCGGTGGTGGCAGGTGCAGCAGCCGAGGAAGGAGCAGAGCAAGCACAAGGAGGACGGGGGCGCGGAGACGCCGAAGCCGTTTGGCGCACCGATGCACCAGGCGAGCACGACGAAGGGGCCGAGCTCGCTGGCGCCGATCGGGCTCGTTCGGGCGCTCGGTGCAGCTGTCGCCGCCGAGCGCCGCCCCGTGGATGCCGTCGCGCGTGGTGGACGACGAATACGACGAGCCGGGCGTCGCGCATGCGCTGGTGGAGCTCGCGTCGTACCGGGAGCCGCCGGCACCGCCGAACCTCGCATGCACGGACCGTCTCGTCCGGGAGCCGTCACAGCGACCGTGGACGGTCGATGGCGTCGCACCGCGACTCGGTCTTCTCGACGCGCAACCGCGCCTCCCCGCTGCTCTCGCTGAAGCGGCCACTCAGCCCTGCGGAGGACAACCCGGACAGCAAGCGCTCGCGCCTGCACCGACGCGACTCGTCGCCGTGCCGTCGACGTGGCCGTCGCCGATCCTTTCCGCACGCAGCTCGCGTCGCACTCGCCCGAGACGTGCGACCCGTACCGGCGAGCCCGCCGCTGCCCGCGGTGTTCCTGCCGTGCCCGCGCCCCGTCGGCGCCGCGGGGCTCGCGGCTGCGCACATGGTCGCACCTATCGCTGCCGCCGATCGCGACGCTCACGCTGACGTCGTCCACGCCGTTGCCCGGGCCGACCGAGCGCTAGCGTGACCGCGGCCGGGAACACGATCGGGAGCGAGAGCGGGAGGCGGTCGAGGGATAGCGAGCAGCGCGAAGGCGAACTCGAGCGGGAGATCAATCGATCAAGCTTCAAGAGGCTCTAGAGTCCGGGGCGTCATCGCGAGTATATCCACTTTGGCACACAATGTCCTTCATATCACTAGTACACAGTAAACACTTTCTCTCCTGGGCCATTGCAAATCACAGTTTTGAGATGGAGTTGAAGGCTGTGCAGCAAGGCTAGATAAGATAAGTACACGTGTCACGATGAACAGGGCCCCGACACAGTGCCGAGGCCCCCCGCCCGCGATGGCGCCGGGGCGGTAGCGGCGGCCATCAGAAGCGAAGAGGAGGAACACTTGAAAATAATGTCGAGCACAGAGTGTTCTAAAAATAACTCGAGAGTGTGTGTCAAAATTAATTCAACGAGTGTGTGTGTCGAAATTAATTCGACGAGTGTGTGTCGAAAATAGTTCGACGACCTGTGTGTGTGTGTGTTGAAATCAATCGGATGTGTGTGCGTAAATTAAATCCAAACAGAAAAAATATTATTGATTAAAGTGCCAACTTGAACAGCATATGGATCTCCAAACTCTATACATATCTAGTTTCTTTTGATGTTGACTGGTAGCACAACATGAGGGTGCACGGCCATCAAGTTCTAGTGCATCTCACGCCAATGATAGATGAAGACTGCTGCTGGTCTATCATATCGGCACCAAAATAATTGACCAATAACCAGGCCAGGTTGAGCAAGGTACTCATCGCGGAGAATATCCGAGCTGGAAGGACGGGACTCCACTTTTCTCCCGACGGAAACGGCTGGCCGCGGAACGGCGATCTATTCAGGTGCACTGAGCTTTTGATCAATAATCGACTGGGATTCAGTTTACACCCAAGCTGCACATTAACATCTCCGATCAAATTTCAACATACAGGTCATTTATTTAAATATATAAATATTTACCAAATTTGCTAAAACACCTGATCCCGCGTCCGGACCTCGGGCCGTCGACGCGTCTTGTTCTGTGCGCCCATCATGTCCGACTTCAGCAGTAGCGATGAGGACCAGGAGATTCCTCGCGACCCTAAAACACTCAAGCCGCTCAATCCTCGTCGGCTTCTCTTCGAGCCCGTCATCGGACGCGTCGTCGACGCGCTTGGTGGCTATGAAGCGGGCACCTATCGCATGGGAGACGAAGCCAGTGGCTGTCTCAAAGACCTGAAGAAACTTTGGAGAAAGGACGACACGGATGACGAGCGTACTGTAGCCCGTATCTTCTGGGAAAAACGCGTCTTGTCGAACGACTTGATCCCAATCCTGTTGTTGACCGCTGGGGCGGGCCAGGTAGAGGACAAACGCGCCATCTCGTGCGCAGACCTCATCTCGGCCATGACCTGGCCTATTGACATGGCGGAGGAGCTGGCAGAGCTTGATCCTGGAGAACGAGCTGACTTTACTCAGTTGCGCCAGAGCCACCAGCACTACAAGGCGGCCATCCTGCAGCCCACGGTCATGTCTGCTCTATTCGGCCTCCTGCTGCCACCGCTAGCCAAAATCCCGAGAGAGCGCACATTACGTGACAATCAGGTCGCTGCGCTCGTCCTGCATATCGTTCGCAATCTTGCCGCCATCCGTGATTCTGACGGGCTCCAGTCCCGGCTCTTGCGCGCGCTCCAGGAGACGCATCTCATCGACCTCCTGCTCACCGCGGCGGCCAACTCTGACGCGGACCCGTTACTCGGGAGCTGGAACACTTTGGTCCTCGAGATTCTGTTCTTGCTATTTCGTGGGACGCCGCCATTGGCCCTTTTAGAACAGCCCAAGGCACGTCTCCCTCAGGTTCAAGTAAGACGCGCTTTTATTCAAAATTAATCTAGCCCGCCCTCCAACGCCTTCTCGCCGAAGAAGCGCGCGCTGCACCTGCCACCTCCAGCCGCCACCCACGTTTCGGCACCACGATCATGGTTTCGACCAGGGCGTCCTCGTCAAACAAGGCACTTGTGCACACCACCGCGCCCACGGCTCTCCTGCTCGACGCGGGGAAGAAATCCAAACGAGTCCGGGCTGCACCTGCCGCTGAGGCCGCGCTCGCAGACGACCTTACTCCCGAGGCTCGCAAGGTGCTGCGCGATTTTGCCTGGGCGCTGCTGAAGGAGGGCGCATTCAACGCCTTCCTCACCGGGCTACTGAAAGACATTCGGATGGAGCGCTCATGGGCCACAAGCGACCGGGTGGGCCTGTGGGTGCTCAGTGTCGTGCGTTGGACGATTTCCTTTTTCTTGATGGACGGGAAGGACGGGAAGGAGAAAGGGGTAAAGCGCGAGTTTGGCCGCGTGGCCGCGGCAGCAGAGAGCGGGCTGGTCGCCTGGGTACTTCGTCGGATGCGCGAGGCTGCGGAGGAGAAGGTGCCGACAGTCATTCAGACATTTACGACGCGATGCTAATACGCTCCACAGCCAAAGGGCTGGGCGACGCTTCATGCAGGCATGGGCTGTCTCACGCAAATTCTCCTTCTCCTGGACGCCATCTGCTCGTCGTCGACCGGCCCTGACGATGCCGACGCGGATGCGGCGCAGACGTTGACGGCGCAGCTCATCTATGCCGGCGCCCCGTTGGACCTGGCCCTGGACTGCCTGCGTGATTGCTCGGCCGCAACAGCGACAGGCCGCGGTCCAGCATTCCTTGACACCGCTGTCCACTTCGCATATGCCGTAGTGCGCATGCTCGAGCGCGGCGACGGCGGCGACGGGATGTACGTCCGCCGCGCCCGGAAGAAGGGTAAGAAAGGCCGGGACGACGACGCAGAGGACGCCGCCGACGAAGACCGACGAAAGAAGCAGGAAGCGCGCGAGACGACATTCTCACTGGAGGCTTTCGAGATGGTATGCCGTATCCTGCTTCTGTACGTCATGTGGGGCATCTCTGCTAACAAACCTCATCAGAAATTCGCGACGGCCGAAATCACGCGCGCGCTCTTGCTGCAGCTGGCACGATTCCGCGAGCTCGGGGCGCAGCCTGACGCCCTGCGGCGCGTTGTAAGCCTTCTCCACCGTGTCGCCGTACGAGCAAAGGCTGAGGGATTGTTCTTCAAAGTAATCTTAAGTCTCATTTGTTCTATTTCTCCCTAGCTGAAGCGTTTGCAGGTCTCCACCCTCTATCTCTTCCAGACCATCTTGGCGGCGCAGAAGACCTTCCCGCGGGACCAGCCACATCGCGACCTCGTCTCGCTTGTCACCTATATCCTCCGGCGCTTCTTCAAGGCGCTCGAGGAGGAGCCTTTCCTCGCCGTCGAGGTGTGTGTCGTGTGCTTCGCCCTTCCTTCCTCCTGCGGTCCATTTACGTCTCGTTTCCTTCATCCTTTTGCGTTTTTGCTCTTTGTTCTTCGCGCGCTAATACTGCTGCAGGCGTTCTTCCCGAAGAATCGCGGGCAGTGGAAGGCGTTCTCCAGCTGGGAGCCGCCGGAGAAGGGTGTGCGCGCGCCGCGCGCGGAGAAGCCGGGGGCGGGCGAGGTGCAGGTGAAGCGCGGGTACTCGTGGAGCGAGCAGCTCGGCATCGCGATCGCGGCCCTCGTCGACACCGGGCAAGTCGAGCGGGTGAACTGGACCAAGGACGTTAGTACCCTCCTGTCAGACTGTCTGCCGACGCGCTGACTGGTCCAAGGTCCTTTCGACCGTCATCAGGGTGTGGGAGAAGCATGCGGAGGCGGCGGCCAAGCCCAAGCCCAAGGACAACGGCGAGGAGGACGAGGAGGAGGACGAGGACTTGCTCGCGACGCGGATGGCGCAGATGCTCGAGACACCGCCAGCCGAACTGCGGGAAATGATGGACCCTTGGCGTGAGCCTCCTTTGCCCGCTGGGCGGCTCTGGCTGACGTGTCGCGCGCAGAGATTCCATACGCGACCGACGACGAGGCGGAGGCCGCCTCGCGGAACCCCCACCTGAAGCTTCTCTTGCGGCTCGCAAAATTTACGCTCGTGAGCGAGGGTGCGCATCGCGTCTCTCTTCCTGCACACGGCTAATTAGCGCCCAGAGCCGGACGCGTCGGAGCTGCAGTGGCAGGTCGGCGCGGACGTGCTGCCCGCCGATCTGCGGCGCACGCTGAAGGTTATCGATCAGTTTCTGGAGACGCCATTTAACCTCGAGGGGAAGACGGCGGGGGAGCTGCTGACCAAGACGCGTCAGCGCCGCGCTCGCTCGCCCTCGCCCGACTCGAGCTCCGGTGGGGAGTCGAGCGACGGCGGGGGGGACGCGTCCGACGGCGGTGCGGCCAGGCGGGCGCAGAAGAAGAAGGAGAAGCAGGAGGCGCGGGAGGCGCGGGAGGCGGAGCGCGTGCGCAAGGCCAAGGCGAAGCAGCAGGAGTACAAGTCTGCGCAGTTCATCGAGGACAGCGACGAGGAGTACGGGGACATCGACGCGTTCCTCGAGCGGGAGAAGGAGATGCGCGCCCGGGTGGACCGCGAGGCGCAGGAGACGGGGAAGATCGCGACAATGAAGCCGACGGGGACTAAGAAGCGGAAGAAGAAGGACGCGCCGCCGGGCGAGGGCGCGGTGAAGCGCAAGAAAAAGCGCAAGGGCGAGGCGGCGGCGGGGCAGGACGGCGCGGAGCCAGACGACGTCTTTGGGTCGCGTCCCGTGGAGGAAGGCGTCACCGAGACTGTGCCGCGCCCCCGTCCGCGACCAAAGCCGCGCTATAAACCGAAAAAATCGGAGGAGGCGCGCTCGTCGCCGGACGCCTTGCCGAGGTCTTCCGAAATGGACGAGGACCCCCCAGACGCGTTGCCCGCGGCCAACACTGCAGCGGGGAGCTCGGACGAAGAGATGGCGGTGCCAGGGCGGCGCAGAAAACCCCGGCTGGTCATCTCCGACGACGAAGACTGACAGGAAACAGGTGGCCGACCGCGATTTAGGGTTTGGTAGCTCATCTGGGGTCGCTGTTGCCAAGGTCGTGCTGCTGATAGCGGGCTTGATTTAATTCTATTCGATTGCAGATTGGGGATTCGATTGCGGCCGTTCGTCGAAGGGCTTCGACCTGCCTCTGCAGCGCGCAGAGATGCGGAGATCAAACGGGTGTGTGGATCCTGCCTTACTTGTCGATGTGAGCGGGCAACAGCACCGGAAGCCGTGTGTGTGTGCATGTGCGACGGAGAACCGATACATCCGTCCTTTCGAATCTTCTGCGATACTTTGGCGGTATATCGCGCCGTTCGGATAGCCCCTTCTGCGTCCCGCGCGCACGGGGATAGCAGGAACCTGGCCAGCGTGCGTCATGTCTGCGAGTGAATGAATACGTCGCCTATCGTGGACGGTCATCATGGACGGGCACGATGCCCCGATGGGGGCCTTTTTGTGGGGCTGTCAAGCAGGATTCCCCGCGGTGCGCCAGACGCTGTGGGCTTACCGTGGCGGTTGGGGCCCAGAAAGCATACTTGCGCTGAGGTGCGGGCGACAGGCACCCGTTTGAAGTCGGGCGCGACTGCGCGTCGATCGCATACGTTCCCGTGCCGAACAGGCGCGTAGAGAATAGCACGGGTTAACATTGCGGACTTCAAAATGGGTGCGTCCACTGAAGCGACGTCGGCCGGAGGAGGCAACTACTTTAAAGGCCTGAGTCTCGTCCCCCCGCGCTGAATAACAAAAAACTCGAGGTGGTTGCCAGGGCGCGCAATAACGGTGTTCATTCTGCCAGAGAAACAAGGGGGCCGACGTGTGAGGAAATTAAGTATATAGGCTGGGGAATATCAGAGCTAGTCCTGGGCCCGATATCACTTTCTGCTGGAAATATTCGAAAGTAAAGTATATTTGGCCCAGATGGGCCACTCGCCTCCCCGAGCGGGGCGGAGTGTACGTAAATACTGTTTTGCGGAGATACTCGCCGTCCGGACCCGCGGGGTCTGAATTTCTCATCCGGGACGGTGGCAGGCAGCGTGTGCCGTGCGCCAAGCGCTATGTGCTATGCACCAGGTGTAAAGAAGGGTCCGACATGTGGTTGAACATGCCGCGCGGCAACTCCCGGCGGACATTGGCTGGCGCGACCCTCCATAGCCCTCCATGGACCCTCGGTGCGCGCGTCGGCGCGCGCCACTAGCCCTTTCGGATTGTCAGGAAGAAGCCAACAACAGGTGCTCGCTAACACTGGGAACTGATCGGCGAACTCGAGCTGCGCAGGCGAGAATACTTCCGTTATTCTTCGCAGGCATCAGCGCAACCGCCGCGACTTGCCGGCGACGCAGGATCCTGCGCTGCTCCCCCTGCAAAGCTAGCTGGCCCTCAATCTAGCTCACATGAAACCTAGAATCCCGCTATCAACCCCCGGCTGCGTTTGTCATCGCTGGGCCGCGCTCGCAGACCTGGTCCAAATGGCCCGAACGGCTGGTAGTTGCCAGTTTCACACCGTCTGTCGCATGATCGAAGCCACAACATAAAGCAACAACACCTCCCCGCCTGCCTGTGCCCTATAATACGCCTTCTCCCATAACTCTCCTCTTGATCCCACTGCCTCTCCCCATTTTACGTTACACCTGATGTCGTCTGTAAGCGGGCATACGGCACACTCTGAGCGCCCTGAGCGCAGCCGTAACGCCAAGGCTCAAGCGCGCCATCGCGCAAAAAGAAAAGCGTACATCGAGCAGGTCCGTCGCCCGCCGCCGGCGCCGCCCGCACAGTCGCTGACGCGCTCCCAGCTCGAGCAGACCGTGACGAAGCTCCAGAGCGCGCTCGGGGTCACCCCAGAGCAGGTCGCGGCGCTCCCGCCACCCGCAGTAAAAATCCGGGAGCTCGAGCAGGAAAATGCCCGCCTCCTCCGCGAAAACGACGAGCTGCACCGCATGCTCGAGGCCGGCGGGCGCTCGCTCCCGCTGGAGGCCAGCCGCCGCAACTCGCTGACGTCGTTCAGCGACTCGCGCGCCTGCGACCGCGACTACAAGCGGCGAAAAATGGACAACGGCCTCGACGACTTGTATAATGTGAGCGGAGCCGCGCTCGCCGCATTCCGTCTTTGACCGTTCCGCAGCCAAGTCCACCCGGCTCGTCCCACAACGACGCGCTCCAGCGCCCCCCGCCACTGACGATCCCGCAGTCGTCCCTGCCGCACCACTACAGCGTGTCCGGCACGCACACGAACTCCAGCCACTCGTCCGGCCCGTCGATGTTCAGCCTCAACGGCCCGCCGTTTCAAATACCAAACACGCCGTCCGGCTCGAGCTCGACGTCGAGCCCCCCGTTTTCGGCGAGTGTTGTTCCGCCCCCCCTGCGCGCAAGCGAGGCGTACTGTGGATCCTAGTGACCGCCCGTTCTCCCGCAGCCCGCCCAGATGCACGCGTCGCAGCAGTCGCCCGCGGGCCACCGCCCGCCACTCGCCCCGCCGCACGGCCTTGGCTCGTACTCGGCGGGCGGCTCGCAATACAGCGTGCCCGTCAAGGCGGAGGACGAGAACTACTCGGTGCGCGGCGCGTCCCCTCTGCTGCGTGTGTCGTGCGCCACTGACGATCGCCTGCGCGCACAGTCCTCGAGCCACCCGCCCGGACACCACGCGCCGCCGCACTCGGGGCACCACTACACGCTCCCGCCGTTCTCGCAGACGGTGCCCGACCACGGGCTGGACAACTGGCACACGCACGGCTACTCCTCCGAGCGCGCGCCCTTACACCGCTAGACGCCACCCCCTTAATTAAATTTACGTTCCCCTCGCCCGCCCCCCGTAGACTCGCCGCTCTGAATATGCCTGTACTGCTTTCGCTTTGCTGTGCTCACCCCGTCGTACCCATCATATTAATGCTCATTTATGTGGTACCCTCGCTCTGCTATGTACTTAGCGCCTGCATGCCCGCGCGACGCGGAGGACTAGATGGGAAGTTTGTTGTGTGATAGAATTGGAAGGTGCCACCGCGAGATCCAGCGACGCCGATCTTACGCGATGGTCTTACGGCACACGATTCGATCGGCGCTTATGCAGGTTGTGCGTGTCATGCGGCGGGTCAGGAAGGAACGGGCAAATGGCAAGGACGCTACATTCTGTTTTTTTCCAGAGTTTGGGATTCTTGTCCGCACCCCTCATAGATTGAGCCAGGATTTTTTCAAATTCTATTTCGACCTGGACCTCCCAAGTTTTATCCGAATTTTTTCACTAAAAATTGCGGAAAGTTCCTATTCAAATCCCTCTCAGCATATGGCAATGTGCTCCAAATCAGATGAGCTGAAGTCCATTTTTTTCCATCTCCAGCCTTGTATTTTTGGTTAACATCCGCTTGCTAAATTGCAGAATGCCGAAGTGCGGTTCGAAATAGTACAAAGCCGCCGTATTCAATTGAACATCTGAAGATGACATTCTGCTCCGCCCACGTATGCTACCTGATCATGAGCTTCAGCCGAGCCAATGTTTTTTTTATCGGAGCGCGACCAGGCTGGAGATCGCTGCAACTGGTCCATTCTCCGAACTTTGTGCCAAGCCCCAAGATCTTAGACTTCGAGAACCTAACCAGGTCTTAGGCGCCCTTAGGCCTTAGGCCGTAGGCCTTGGGTCGGATTTTGACCAAATTCTACTGCATTCGAATTTGGAATCTTTCAAAGCGCTTTGACCGGCTTTGTTTGTGATGTCGCCTTTTGTGGCAAATGCAAGGCAGCGACAATGGGCCACGACCGCGCGACGCTTTGTTCGCTGGGTGGCAACCAACTCGCGCGCGCACAAAACGCGCTGGCACTCATCCATCCATCCATCCATCCATCTTCCTTCCTCTAATTCTGATCCCAAATTCAGTCGCTAATAATACTGCGCGACGACGCGACAGCACGACAACAAGCCAATGTATCCTCGGCCGACGGAGAGCCTGGGACGTGATCGGGAGTGGGAAGGCACCGGCGGAAGCGGCCATGGCCATGGCCAGTTCCTCGCGGAGCGCGCACGGAGGGACAAGGCGAACAAAGAGAACGAAAGCGCGGCGTCCCACCCGACCCCGCCCCCCTCCCTGTGCCCCGCGCCCCCGCAGCGGCCACCGCTCCGGCGCGCGCTCGACGCGGCCAACACAGCGATCATCGGCGCCACGCTCGACCTGGCGGGTAAGCAACATTACGTGCTCCGGGCTCGTGTGCACTGATGCCGGCGGACGCAGCGCTCTCGGTGCACGAGGTGAACGGGACGGCGCTGGACCCGGGCATGCTGTGCGCGGCGCTCGGCGCGTCCACCGCAGGTGCAGACGCGAAGGTGAACGCGGCGCGCGAGGAGGCGCAGTACCACCTGTGGGTCGCCGTGCGGCAGGTGGTCGAGGCGCAGTGAGTGGCGCGTCCAGTTTTCTTCAGTTGGCTGACGCGGGTGCAGCGGCGCAAAGGCGGTGGATGACCGGGTGGTGCGGCGCGCGATGGACCAACTGGTGCGTCGCGTCCCTTCCGGCGTGATCATTCCCCGCTGAGTACAAACAGGTGGTCGAGACGGGGATGGCGATGTACGAGCGCAGCGCGGGCCCGCAACTCGTGTTCGTCGACCCGCGGCGCAGCGACGACGCGCGCGCGATGGTGCGCAGCGCGCGGCGCCTCGTCAAGCTCTTCTGCGCGCGCGGAATGCAGCGGTCGGAGATCGTCGTCAGCGTGAGCACCCGTCTGTCCACTCGTACTCTTGCGCCGAGCCGACCGCCTGCAGATCCCCGCGACGGAGGCCGGCGTGGCCGCCGCGCAGGAGCTCCAGCATGCGTACGCGATCCACACGAACCTGATCCTCGTCGCGGGCCTCATGCACGCGGGCGTCTGCGCAGAAGCGCGCGCCACCGCCATCTCCATCGCCGTCGGCCCGGTCAGTCGCGCCCGTTTGTTTGCTTCGCGCGTTTACCGTGGTCGCACAGCTGCTCCGGAGCCACGAGCAGGGTAGCGCCGTGTCCCTGGACCTGGCCACGCACCCCGGGATCGAGGCCATCCAGGCGACCCTCGCGTACTTCAAGCTGCACGGCCTCCGCACCCGCATTGTCGGCCGCGACTTCCGCGCGGTGCGTCAGCGGCCATCACGCTGCGTGTATCCACACTTAGTACTTCTTCGCAGGTCGCCGAGCTACACGCCCTGCGCGGTTTCGACGCGGTGTGTCTCTCGCAGCCGCAACTCGACGCATGGCTCTGGGCGCCCGACACGCCCGACACGCCGCGCCCGCAGGCGGTGATGCGCGCGCGGCAGGCGCAATACCCCACGGCGTTCCTGGCGAAAGGCGCGGGGTTCCTATCGCGCATGTCTGCGGCGGCGCGCGGGGCGCTCGCGGGGGCGGTGTGGCCCGCGCTGGCGCGGATGCGCGCGCAAATGGACACGGTGGAGGCGGTGGTAGAGGGGGAGGTCGCGTGGCAGCTCGCGGCGCGGACGCTGAGCCTGGGGGCGCTGTATGCGCTGCGGGACGCACCGCGGGCGGAGGGGAGACGGGGCGGACATGATGAGGGGCACGTGGGGCGGGAGAGGACGGGGACGCCGCTAGGAGAGGCACGCGCAAGATTGAACGAGGACGGGGAGGAGTATTTTTAACGCGAAAGATGTTCTGCGATCGGGAGAGTGACAGGCCTGTGGCTCTGAGTCCAGGATGATAGGCACAAGTTGAAAGGCTGAACTGTTGCTGCGACTCGGAACACAATGAGGTGAGAGAAGATGAGGACGCCGCTTGGGGAAGCACACATGCGCCAGAACGACGACGGGGAGGGATATCTTTGATACAAGACATTTTCTGCAATGACTCCGAGTCTAGATCGAGGATTGCATCCCAGTCACCGGCCGCAGCATCCGCGTCTGTCTCGGGGATCCGGACGTTCGGGAGTAAGTAGTCCCTGCGCTATTTTTGAGTAGGTCCCAGTCGCTGGCCGCAACTTCCGACTTCTCCGAGCGGGACGATTGCGAACAGTGATAGTCGCAGAGAAGCTGTTACTTCCCGCAGCAAACGGTGATATCGGCAGCCGATTCGCTGGATCGTTGTTGACTTTTGGGTTTGTGGGAAGTCTTGCAAGGAAGTAGTAGTAGGTAGTATGAGGAATTTTTGGAAGTAAGACGAGGGGAAGAGTTGTGAGCTGCCTCGAGTTTTCATTTGATGCAGTACTAGAAGGCGATCCTGACGAAAGGGAGAGCAGTTGGACAGGCATCATGATGGTTGAGACGAAGAGGTTGCGGAGAGGTTGCGGAGAGGTTCAAGAACTCACACGTCGCGATTGTGCCGAGCCTTTGTTTGCACTTGATTTACCTCGGCACAGACACCTTCGTTCACGCCCAATTCACGCCAAACTGTGAAGCTTGTGAAGTACTTACTTTAGCTCAATCCCCCGCTACCGAGGGAAAAGTTGATATCTGGAGATGCCGGATCTCCTAACTGCCTCATCAGTGGCGCGTCTAAGATCCCGGGCTGTTTTTCTCCCCACTTCTCACCGCCGGACCTTGGTTTGCGGCTCGGATCCCAGTGGCAGCAAGTTCTCCCTCAAGTTCTTCATCTCCCGTAGGCAGGGTCGCAAGCGAAACTATGAAAGGGGAGCTCAACCGTCTCCGCGTCGAGGCGCACATTTTACAAGTACCGCGAATGTACAGAAGACTTCTGTATCATCAGATTTAGCCCGTGCAAGGAGAAATCATACTCGGAGGAAACTTCTGAGCGGATAGACCTGGCTAACTGTTTCCTGAATCGAACATACATACTGTGTCGGTCAAGAAACAGCTGCTGGAACAACTTAGTCTCCAAGAACAGACCAGAACAGTCTGAACCGATCCCAGCACCAGAAACCTGGCTGAGACTTTTTTGAACTTCTTCCCCACTAGCAGCTCTGGAGATCCCACCCAGGACCTCTCGAGGAGCTCGATTAATATAGCCTGGATAAATTGGATCACTGGCATCGCCTTGCTACGAGTGGCTTAATTCAACCGGGAAAACAAGTGCGATTTCGAGTCCCAATCAAGTGTACAAAATCACCAAGATCTGGACAGGCATCTGGGATGAAGTATGATGGTCCTCTCCGCACCAGGACAGCACCTGCGGTCGGCACACGCCGTAGCTAACCCCAATAAGAATCTCGAATTCTACGCGGAGGTGGAAGTGCTTCCGAGTGGTCATCTAAACATACGTGCGGTAGAGCGCACCGTTCCGCTCTAATCAATTTTACCCTGCTGTGGCAATGAAGTACGAAAGATACGGCTGCATGTTCTGGGTATACCATCATTTACACGATGGCTGAGCGGCGAGCACAAAGTATGTATCTGCTTTGCGCCCAAGCTGGATGACAGGGCCATCACGCAGCGGCCGCCCGCATTCGCGACCGCGTCAAGGCCCTCCCGCTCTCTCATCTCGTCGCCGGGTGCGCGTTGAATTGCCGAGCCGACAGGATCGTGTCTTCTCTTCTCTTCCCGCTGCCCCCTAGATCTAAACACCGACTACCAGAGCGCCGGTCTCGCCAGTGGTGTCTGCTGCGGACATCGCGGATAGCATGCATGGACCGCTCTAATTGGTCTTCATTTTTGCCTCGCGCAGTGTCCGCAGGTGCTCATCGGCGAAGAATCTCACGGCGTTTGCTGTCAGTGCCGCGATGGAGGATACGATGTAGCCTGCGACGGCACCGAACGCCGGAGTCAGGGGCCAGGCCTGGAAGCAGGAGAATCAGGCCAAGATAGCGGAGGGGGGGAAGTGCGCCTACCTGCCACGGCCGGTCCCAGTCCAGTGCAATTGGGATGGCGCCGGCCCAGCAGCCGAGGATGGTGCCGACGGCGGGGTAGAGCAGGGCGCGCTCGACGGGCGTGCGGGTGCTTGGGTGTGCGTAAGAATGGCTGGAAACAGAGATATGGAAGGTCTGACGAGAATTCGGCAAATACGCGGACCCAGGTCATCCGGGTCATTACTGCGTCGGGCGCAGACATTATTAGAGGGCAGCCCAGCGTGTAGGCGGGCGGGAAGACGGTAAGGACTGAGATAAGAAAAGAGAGCAGATATGTTTTCCAGATGTGACTGCGGCAGGGTTAATTCAGAGTCGACGAATCGGGAAGGGACGTGCCTGGCCAGCGGGGCGCCAAAGAGGACCAGAACGCCGTGGAAGATTGCGGAGGCCGCTGCGGTTGTGAGCCACGCGTGGAACACGCTCTGGAAACAACAGTGAGAAGGCGCCATTCTGTGCTCGGAGGGAACGACGTACGGTGAGTTTTCGTTCGTCCATGCGCGCCCTGTCCAGCTGCCGCTCGAGTCCCGCACCATGGAGCACATAATCAATGGCCCAGCCACGCACCCAGCCACCCCACCAGCTCTGTAGCACGACGGCACCGGCGCAGATGCACACCAACGTGGCGGCGGGATTGCGCGTCAAAGTGTCGAGAAAGGGGTGCTGTGGCCGGTCCTTGGAGGTGGTCTCGACTTCGGGCGCGAGGAGCTCAAAGACGTCGGTCGTTCGGGGCAGGAAGAGCGCCGAGAATGCGAGGAGGGTGGTATGCACACCAACGACCGACGTGTAGCCCGCGAAGGGGAAGTAGCCGACTACAGCTTGAGACATGTCGGAAGAGGGCTGGTCGGTGCCCTCCAGCTCTCCCTCTTTCTGTTGCGCCGCTGGCTTCCGCGCCTTGGACTTTTTCGCCATGGTTAAACAAGGCGCGCAAGATTATGGCCTAGAACGGTCCAATTACTTGCTCCTGCCACTTCTGCTCCAAGTGCTGTGTAGTCCGTGGACGGGGGAGTGTCTAGGATGCGCTCGCAAAGTTTGAAAGCAAGAGAGACGAGCCGCCGCGCAGTGTTGCAGTTGAAGGTTAAGGCTTTTAAGGCTTTAATTTTCTATCAGTATTAAGGCATCTTAACTTTTCAGAAATAGACAGAAAAATATAAAAATAAAGGAGAATAATCATCAACGGCTCAAAGCCCCCGGACACTGGTTGGGTTCAAGTTCGGTCTGCACCTTGACCGCAACACCTTCGCTCGATACGTCCGATATTCATTAGTCTCTCTAAGACAGACGCTAGGCTCGTTCCTCGCTCAAGGCTGTAGATATTCATTGGTTCCCTCCACTTGTTAATTTTTGTATGTATAACATACTAGTCCGACTCAGACTCACATATCACTGGAAGTTGAGTAGTCGTGCTTATCCTCCCAGGGTCCACCCAGCGCTCGGAAGAACTTGACCTTCTCAGCTGGTTTAGCCGACCATCTGCGACACATTCAAGGAGGCTCGGCATCAGCGGCCTGTTTTTGAAAGTTGAATATACTGTCGCCGAGTCGCCGTACGCCGTTCAACCACAAGGTGATTTATATCCAGCACGAACGACATAACCCGCAGCTACTCGCAGGCTATGGGTTCCCACCTGCATCTATGTCAAACATAAAGCTTGAGGTTGCGACTCTGAAATACCGATTGATGATGTTCGACTGTGGTCCTCGAACAATCTCCGTCGAGCCTATATCGTATATTTTTTCTCATCGAGTGGAAGTACATTCATATCAGAACAGCCCTTCAATCAGAGCAGTACCCTCGAACCAGCGTTTATCTAGCACGGGGAGTTGGTGGCAGTGAGAAGGCCGAGGCGCCAGGGAAGTGCGTTGTAGTCGCCGCTCGCAGTGGGCGAGATGCCTTGGTAGAGGTAGCGCATGTTGCAAGGGCTGATCGTCATCGTTTGGTCGACTAGAAGAGAGTGAATCAGCTCGAGCGCCGTCAAGGAGAGTTAAACTCACCGTTAGAGCGGATCATCTCTCCGTGGCTGATATCCTGGGTCCATGGGGTGCCGCTGAACGCGACGTTGGAAGCGCCCGCAAACGGATTGCTCTCCGTTGCCGTTTTCGCGGTCCAGGTGCCGGTGAGCGACGACGACGTCCACGAGCGGAAGTACCGGCGCCCGGAGCTCCCGATGCACTCGACGATGAGCAGATACAAGTTGCCGACCTTGTACACGTTCGACGCCTCAAACAGGTTGTTCCTGTTCGAGTCGGAGATCGCGATGACGGGCTGGCTCATCCCGTTGGGGAAGTTCGCCAGGCTCGTGTCGGAGCGGTAGACGTGGCCGTTGTCGTCCTCGGAGAAGAGATGGCAGTTGGCGGAGTCGCAGATGACCCACATGTCGACCCAGAAGCCGGAGCCGATGTTTTGCGAGATGATGGCGGGCATCGAGGAGTAGAACGTCTTCGGTGCGCTCCATCCGGCGGGGTTGGTGATGTCCTTGTTGGTCGAATAGGCGGCGTTCCCGTTCTGGTAGACGAGGTACCACAGATTCTGCGGGGCCATGAAGAAAACCTGAGGGGCGGCACGATATCCTGAGCCGATGGGGGTCGCGTCGAGGTAGTGGTAGGTGGAAGCATTGGCCGCCCCAAAGTCCGTGAAGCTGAGGTACACGAGGTTGTAGCCGGCCGACACCGCCGTGCTGGCGAAAACGTGGTATGCGCCGTTGTAGAAGATGATCGAGGGATCCTTCAGGGCGGCCAGGTTGTGTGAATCGGAGTGGGGGCCGATGAGCGCGGCGCTCGAGCTCCACTTGAAGGTGGAAGGGAGGTTCGACGAAGCGGATCCGCCTGAAGTCGTGGTCGCCGTCGTCGTCGTTGTGGCTTTTGTCGTCGTCGCCGTCGTCGTGGGGGGTGCAGTGGTCCCTCCTCCGCTGCCTGGGAGGCACTGTGAGTACCAGTCTATCAGCCGTCAGTGCCAATTCCACAATCAATGGTGTACATCTCTTACCGTTGCTGTAGGTGCAGACACCTGAATCGCAAGTAGTCGCGCCCCTACGTCGAGAATCAACTCTCCCCTCAGATAGATCCGCAACAAAACTATAGTTACGTCCAGCCCGTCTAGAAGGGACTTTAGTTTAAAGCTCCCACCATGAAAAAAGAGCTTACACCGCCGCATTGTCCATACAAAGGTGCACCGGCCAAGACATGGCAGACTGCCGCAAGAACGACAAGAGACCTGAGCATTTTGAACCGGGTGTTGAACTACAAGTAGGAACAGAACGGCTCTGACTTTTATGTCCTCCGTCAAACTCGACCAACTTTTTGGCTCGAGTTATTTCACCGAGCGAACAAGTCATTTGATTGATTCAGGTGTCATATTGCACGCCGTACAAACGGATAGCGAGGAGGGCTGCTGCCGGTTGAGAGAAGCACGTGTACGTCGACAGGCGGGCCGGCGGGCCTTGGGCGGGCTCACGTATGGTTATTGCTTGCGCTGGCGGCCAACTGGCGAAAATCCATTCATTGGCGGATAATCTTGTCATCATGTGGGCAAGTTGATGTTGGCATCTAAGAGTCTTTAAGAGAGAGAGCACCCAAAACCGATGTCGACCCGAACCGACGACTGCCCGAACATAATCATTTTCCAAAGGCGACCCGGCGAAGGCCCCCGGTCACTCAGGCCTCCGTCGCTCCACTGTAAAGTAAATCAACAGGCCAAAATGGGTCGTATGTACCTCCGCACCGTAAGGTAAATCAACTCCAGATGTCGCAGAGTCGCTCCGTCGTAAGGTAAATCGGGCGCAGCCCGGGATTTTTTTTTTGGAGTCGAGGGCCTTCAAAACCTGGTGTAAAAGTAAGGAAAATCTACAGTGAACCAATTATATCTTACCTGGCACGCGAAAGAGTGTGACACAGCTTGCGCGCTACACAGCAGAAGCCCATGGACCCAAAAAGTTGAAGAAACACGAAAAACTGGCCAAAAATCAGAATTTAGGGCAGGGATGTCGGTCCGATGTAAGGTAAATCAACCCCCAAATTGGCGCCAAATCGTAAGGTAAATCAACGAAATTTTGGGCCCTCAGCGGAGCGACCTAAGGCTGAGTGACCGAGGGCCTCCCGGCGACTGGCGACGGGACGCCAAGGATAAATATTCGCATCGAATGCAGGACTATATCCGGGTTGCATAGTCTGTATTTCGATCGCGATGTTGAACGACTGGATGAGCAAGTGCAAGCCTGTCTACGCGCCAGAAAGCCGGAGATTTTCGGAGGGGCTGCTTGTACAGTACGTGATGAATGCGGCTTGGTCAAGTCCGGACCGACCGTCTTCATGCTCAAGGGTCAGGCTTCAGCCCGAAATTCAGACGCTTGCTCCAGACCCAGGCCTTAGTCCGAGGCAGCTCCGACGCGAGGCACGAGCGGCTTGGGCTTGCCAGAGGATAGGGCAAGCAGGCGTGAATCGGAATAGCAGGAAGCAAGGGTGCGTAGCACAGCCACCTTCGGCTTTCTTGTACCATTGCCGTGGTTCGCCTACACCATCCAACATAACTCCCACCCACACACACACTCCTTCCACAATGACCACCGTTAGCAAGCCCTTCGACCCGAACAACGCCCAGAATCTCATCGAGGTGCGCGCGGTGCTCGTGGGCGCGGCGCTGGCTGACCGTGTGTCCCACAGATCGAAAAACAGTGCGTCGGACCGTCCCGCGCATCGGCGTGCTAACCCCGAGCAGATTTGCGGTCAAGGCCGTCGAGCAGGCTCAGGTGCGTCCCCGTCCCGTCCCGCCGCCGGATCCGCCCATCGCGCGCCACACAGACGTACTGGAACCTCATCGAGAAGGTCGATCCGAAAGAGCTGCGGCTCACCAAGTGCGTGCGCGGCTGCAACTGCCACCCGGCGCAGTGCTCATCCCGCTGCAGAATTGACGACGAGATCTACGAGGACACGCTCAAGACGTTCCCCGAGCTCGCAGAGGATGGCCACGCGAAGCTCACGAAGCTCGATGAGGAGGGCATGAAGAGCGCCGAGGGCAAGGAGCGCTGGCGCGTCTTCATCGAGTCGTCCGTCCCCCCATGCGCCCGCCCGCGTGTGCGCGCTGACAAGTCGCCCAGGTACAAGAAGAAGGTCAAGGACTACAACTTTGGCTCGCTCATCCGGACGGACGCGCGCGAGGAGTACGGCGAGAAGAACACCATCTTCGGTGCGTGGTCCTGTCGTGCATCCCCCCGCCGTCTGCGAACCTCACGCGCGCAAAGTCACCCGAATACAGGTACGTCTTCCCACCAAACACAAACCCAAATCCACTCCACGCGGGCTAACCACGCCGGGGTCAGTTCTATGCGATTGAGGTGCGCTCGGTGTCCCCCCCGAGTTTCCGTGCTCACCGCTCACCCTTTACACCGCGCCGCCAGATCGCGCGCAACCGCCTCGGGCTGAACGACGCCGCGCACGAGCTCGCCAAGGCGGAGGCCGCGAAGGAGCAGGCGGCCAAGGAGAAGGAGGCCGCCGCCGCCGCGAAGAAGAAGAAGTCGTAGGCGATGAAGCGCAAGTCTGCAACCCGAATTCAATACGTGCGCCTTCCCGTGCTCCGACTGTCTGAGCGCGGCTGACGCGTGCGTGCGACAGGTGTAGGATATGAGGATATGATATCGTTATGTATGGCTGGACTGTGGGATCGTACTTATTTGCGGGGTCGAGCACCCGGGAATTCGAATACCTCGCCGTTGCGACTAAGGGCGTCATACGAAGCCGGAATGAAGCTCTGCTAGCGATCCGCCACCCTACGTGAGCTCTAGCAGGCTTTTCATTCGGCACTTCGTTCAGCGTTCGGTGTCTGCGATAGCCGTCCGTCCCCCCATGAGCAGCTTCTGCCATTACCCCCAAGCCAAATGCTATGGAGCGATCTGCCTCTCGCGCGGCCGCAATCACTGGGCAATAACAACCGCTCCTTTACGACAAAAAAACGAAGATTCGTTCATTGCTGTAGACGTCACACTTCTGTGCTTATTGACAGTCCTCCGACACGCGGATGACGACCTTGCCGACGTGCGCCTGGCTTTCCAGGTAGCGGAACGCCGCCGGCGCGTCCTCGAACGCGAACGTCTTGGGATCCATGTAGAGGCGAAGCTTCGCCGCGTCTATCATCGCGTTCATCTCGCAGAATCTACAGCGAGCGGAGTCAGCGCGTCGCTGACGGGGGGATTCAATGGAGGGCGTACGGCTGCATGCCGTCGTGGAGGAGCACCCCGCGCACGCACGCGCTTTTGGTGATCAGGAGGATGGGGAGGGTGCCGAGGTCGGGGGACGGAGCCTGCATCGCGGGGGGTGAGTGGCATGAGCGCGGAAGATCTGCCAGGGGACGCACGCCGAGGACGCCGACGACGTGCACGCACCCGCCGAATCTGCACGCTTTGACAGACTGCACTACGGACGAGGCGCCGCCGATCTGCGGGCACGGGGTTTGGGGGGGCCGCGGAGGGGAGGAGATGGGCGTACGTCGACGACGATGTCTGCGCCTTGCCCATCTGTCTAATAAGGCTCGAGGATCAGGATCAGCGCGGGTGAGACGAGGGAGATACAGACGAGCTTCAGGACCTCGTCTTCCCAGTTCGGCGTCGTCTTGTAGTTGATCCCGTGGCTGGCGCCGAGCTTGCGGGCGACCTCGAGCTTCGCGTCGGATGAGGAGGTGATTATGACGGACGCGCCCGCCGCGAGCGCGAACTGCAGGGCGAAGCTGGAGCAGGGTTATTTGTACTCCTTGGTGTGACTGAAAACAGCGCGTACATGGACACGCCGCTTGTGCCTTGGACGAGGACGACGTCCCCGCGTTTCACAGATGTATGGCCGTAGAGAGCCAGGTACGCCGTCAGCCCGGCACACCTACACCCGAACTGCTGTCAAGCAAAAAAAGGGACGCTGAGTAGGAGCAACGCACGGTAGGGTGCAGGCCTCGAGATAGGTTAGATGCGCCGGAAATTTTACCAGTCTCTGTGGGCGCGGCATTAATTTTGGATCCAACTCAGCTGCACAGGTGCGCTTACGCTGGCGTCGAGAACCTTGAATTCGCACAAGACGCCGTCGATGTCTGCACCGAGGTCGCCAAAGATGTGGCCAGGCATAGTCAGGTCGGCGCAGACGCGGTCACCCACAGCCATGCTCGTCACGTTGGCACCCACCGCGATGATCTCGCCCGCCATATCAGACACGGGGACGACTCCAGGCTGCAGGCTGCCGACATAGAAAATCGCGTCAGATGCGCGAGCGGCCCCCGATGTGCGGTGAATATGCGCACGGCGTTGGATAGTTCCCTTTCACGACCATGAGATCGCGGTACTGCAAATGGGAGTTAGTTGTGTAGGAGCCGACGCGCAGTGACGCGTACTTGAAGCGAGACTGCGTGCACTTTCACAAGGACCTGGCCGGGGCCGGGCGTGGGAGTCGGCGCTTCAGTGAGCTTGAGGGACTCGAATCCCTGGAACTTGGAGGGGAGTGAGCATGGCACAGCCAGGCTGCCATGCAAGTGTCCAGACGAACTTCGTGGAGTCGATATTCGCGCATAGCGGGCAGACTTCCCCAGTAGCCTCGAGGCGATGTGAGCGAAAGCCTAGGAAGACGATGGGAGAAAGCTGGTGTCAGTCAGATGGTGATGATTAGTAACTTGTGCGACTCGATTCTTTGTCATTGTCCGCTCCCCTCAGTTTCCGGAACAACCGCAGACACGAGGCAGGCGATATGAGACGGATAGGGCAAGCTGCTCAAGTACGATACGATCCGTGAGGTCTTGAGACTCTGAGAGAAACGCGATCACGTATCACGCGGATACTCTGTTCGTAGTGCGGGGGGAAGAGCCTGCGGCGCTTCCGCTCGCGCCCATTGACACCTTTGGCGGACTGCAAGAGACGGCGGGGAACGCGCCCCGCGCCACCGTATGGAAACGATGCGAGCGGGAAGAGGCGCGCCGACTCTGAGCGCGCGGACTACGGAGGCCCCCGGGGGGACAGCAAGACGCGACGCAGGCGCGAAGCCACCTCTACCACACATCGAGAGGAGTAAGCAGCCAGTTGGAGAAGACGGAGGGACACGGTGGGAGGGAAAAAAGAGAACGACGAGCGCGAATCGCGGTCGCGGCCAAGTCGTGGGGATTGGCAAGGGGTCCACCCTCAAGTGCTCTCATTTCTTTCGTCTCGTAACTCCCGTCGAGTCTCCTCCCCGAGGCCCACCATCTCTCAAAAGAGAGACAAGGACCAATCCGCTGGCGGTGTCGAAGGCTGAGTCGCGTGGACGTGCACCCGTGGCTGATTTCCTTGTTACAAGTCAGTGTTGCCTCCGCTGGTCGTGTTGCACAATAGTTTACAAGAATTAGGCCCAGGATACGAGTACTGGTAGACAGCAAACAACTGCGTCCGTCGCTTTACTTCGCGACCCCAAACTGTCTCAGCTTCAGCAGAAACTTTTGCACGCGGCTCGACACCTGCCGCGGCGAGCGCCGTCCGTCCATCGCAATCGAGATTCTCTGATACCTGCGACATGCGTAAGGAAAGCCTAGGTCAGACAAGCGTGCTGCTCACCGTCGCGGATCACTCGCGGGGATTTCGTCCAGCAGGCGCTCGAGGAGATTCTGCTCGGACTCGGACCAGGCGACCTTGTATGTGTCGGTCTTCGCCGTTTTCGTCTTCGTCTTGCGCCGTCGCTTGCCGAGCACCGAGGGAGGCGGCTCCTCGACGAAAGGAGGGGGCGTCGGCTCAGGCTCGGGCTCAGGCTCAGGTTCAGGCTCGGGCTCGGGCACGCGCTTCACAGCATACGCAACCGCGGACGACTCCTGCCGAGAGGACTTGCGGCGCGAGGTACGGGTGACGACAGGCTCGGTGCTGCGATCGAGGTTCTGCTGGTGGAGCTTCGGGGGGACGCGGCGCACGCGCACGGGCTTCGCAAGCGCCATGGGGAGGGAGGTCGGCGAGGGGGGGCTGCGGCAGCGCGGGGAGGTGGTGGAGGAGAGTGCGCCGCGGGTGCTCTCCGAGTCGATTGCGGTGGTGCTCGCGGTCGTATCGAGGTCGACGTCGACTTTGACGCGCGGCCGGCGCGTGAAAAGACCGGAGGGCCCGCGGGGCGGGAGGCTGGGGGTAGCGAGGGCTCCGCACTCATCGCGCGAGGTTTTGCGTTGGTCTTTAGGCGACGTCAAGATAGCCTCTGGTGCGGGTCCTTCGTCCGGTTCGCCATACTTGGCTAGGACAGGGTCAAGGATGGTACGCCGCGCCTGCCTGACCATTTTTTGGAGGTCGGAAAGCTCTGAATTCTGAGTGGCACTAGGGATATTTCGTTGTACATATGCCGTCCGCGCAGCCTGTGCGAGATGTTGTAGGGGTTCAGGGTCTGTGCGCAGTTAACTCAGCGCCGATTCCCGCTAAACACCGTACCTTTTTGTGCGAACAAGCCCCAGTCGATGCCCTCAGGCACCTTGGACTCACAGTCGGCCTGCTCGCTGAGCCGAAAGGCGCTGCCACTCAGCTATCTCGATTGTCAATGTCCGCAAAACTGCGATAAGACCACAGCACACCTGCTCAGAAAGCACATCCGCATCTACTACCGTTTCGCTCTTGAGCCGTCGAAGAGTTTGGATGTCGGACTGAGTGCGAGCGAGGAGAGTCCGTTGCTGCTCAATAAACGATGCGAGCGCCTCGAGGCTTGGGGAAAATTGAGGAAAAGTCAGGATACGATGGATAGACATACGTTGTGGCCCTGCGAGAATCCATGGGTCGCGGGGGGCACTCATTGAGCACAGACAGAGCCGGAAAAAGCGCTGACTATAGGCGCGCCCCGGCAAACAAAGACCAACGTTATCCGTACAGCCACATACAATGTCCCTTTGCCTCCCGCTTTATTCAAAGTCTCGTTCACAACGTCAAACGCACACTGGGCGGCTAGGAATAAACAAAAAGCGCAGTAAAAATCAAGCGGCATACTCGTATCATACGGTCAAAGAGTGTACGGTGATAGCTGGGTAACAGGTAACAAAACGAATGATGTCGTGGACGCAATCTACTTGAGCTCAAGGATATCTTTGTCTTGGGGGCCATCTTTGTGCCGCAATATGCACAATCACGAAAGCCTGGCTTGCATCAGACGGCGCTAACCCAGATGGACTTGTTATCCGGCTTCGCGTCTGCCTGGGAGCGTCTAGGCTCGTCAGACTCGGGCTCGGACTCGGGCCCACCAACGGAACGCTCTCGACGACCATTGTGCTCGACGATCGTCGTCATCTACATACCTCCAAGTCAGACCACACGAAGCACACGACGCTATGCGCACCTTGACCTCGACGGCCTTGTTCGTGATCCCCTGATCGCAGTGGGCGCGCCCGAACCCGAACGACGAGCAGTTGTAGAACGACTGGCCCTCGAGCTCGCGGCGCAGGTTGTCGCGCGCGAGGAGCGTCACGAGCACCGTGATGGTGTAGACGCGGCAGATGGAGAACTGCGGGAGGAGGCTGTTGGCGCTGCTGAGCTGCCTGTCAGGCGTCAGGCGGGAAAGGGCTTACTGGTACGCTGTGCCTGGTTCCGCGAAATACTGCGCACGAAGATCAGCTGGGCTCAAGAGCAAGAGCAGAGGATAATCCACCAGGATGAGATTGACCAGGGCCACCAAGGCCGTTATAGCGCTTGTCTCCATCGAGAGACGGATAAGCTTGGAGATGACATTCTCGGTCCGCGTAAAGAGGGTCTTCGAGAAGTGCAGGGCGGCGCACAGGATCGACATGATGAGTATGTCCGTCGCC
This sequence comes from Mycena belliarum, assembly GCA_029282135.1. Lineage (NCBI taxonomy): Eukaryota > Fungi > Basidiomycota > Agaricomycetes > Agaricales > Mycenaceae > Mycena > Mycena belliarum. The sequence continues at coordinate 50,872 of JARJCN010000096.1, forward strand.
GCTGTCTACGACATCCTCAACCCTTGGTACCCACTGTCGCAATAAACGGTCGACCTACCGAAATCAACCAGAAGCAGATGGGAATGGGAATGACTGCCAGCTTGCTGAAGAGCTTGACCTTGAAGAACGACACGGAGACGCTTGAGTTGGGACATGAGTCTGTGCTGGGTGAACAGAGGCTGAACTTACGCCACGCCAGACCCCAGGGACAGCAGAAGCACTGGGAATCTGTAAGCGGGCCAGCGCATTCAGGTGTTTCCTGTGCACTTACTGGACGCCAACAAGATGATGACATACCACGATCCCTTCGTCACCTTCACGCAGCGCTCAACGAAGAAGAGCTGTGCGAGGAAGCCTACGAACGCCTAGGTAAACTGTTACCTCCATGCACTACGGGACATTCAAAAGAGAGGCGTACCGTGATCGCAGGCTCGGCCCACATCGTCCATGTCTGGAGGTCGAAGAAAAAGAAGTCGCCGTAGTGGAGGATGACGGTGCGGTATATAACGTGACTGGAGGCTATAAGTCGCTCCTTTGAGGAAGGAATGGACGAGACTCACAAATCCATGGCGGCCTCGAGAACATTGAGGATGAGCATCGCGCCGACGAGCGCCCTGAGTATTCAATGCACTTGAGTGAAAATTTTGAGACGGTCAAATTGATGAACATACAAGTAGAACATCGGGTCCCGCGCTGAGAAGCGCGCGTAGTATTGCGAGGCCTGGATGATGATGATGCCGAGCAGGATCTGCTGGAACATCAGGCCCAAGACCAGGGGTCCCAGCGTGCTGATGATGATGGATTGTGGGGGGTTGGACATGGCGGGCTGACTGAGCTTGACGGAGTGTTGGATGAAGGCGGGAGGGGGGAGGAATAGAATGTGTAGAAAGACTTATGAAGACTAACTCACAGGGTTGATCTCGGAATCTCTGGGAGGAAAAGGGAAGCACAGATCGGATGAGACCAGGGTCAATAACATTATAGTTCAGTGACCCCGTTGCGGAAGTATGTTGGGTTGATTGTCGTCAGGAGACTATCTGAATACAGGAATAAGATTTTCACGGAAATTTTCTCGTGCGCCGCGAAGACCGGGTAGGGTGAGCGGAGGGTACATATACTTGAACCACAACATGCCGAAGCTGCCGGTATTTGACCTTGTTAGCACCGCTGTCAAAATAGCCTTCCTTGTGAGAACACCCTCTTCCGGACTTCCAGAGTTCATTTCCGCCCAGAACATATGCTATCGATGCGCTGCTCCTTCACTGTCGTCTCTGTCGCTACGGGTTGCGTCTGATAGTCTGGCATACCGCTTATACGGCCGTCGGGGGCTTGCCAGGGCTTCGTCTCCCCCCATTCATCTGGACGCACCGCGATTGGCTGGAGACGGGAGAAGAATTATTCTAGGGTCTATCTGTGTATGACTGTCACCCCACCGGAGCCTCTATCTACCGCATGTGCAAAGTAGCAGCGTCCTCCCAAGGGCCGCCTCCGAAAACTGGTGATTTTCGCGCGGTGTTTCTAACCGATACGCTCAGAAATCAAGAAATGCCCACAAGGACCCTCAAATGCACGCGCAAATTGATTTTTTTTCGGCCCTTGCCTCACGGGCGACATATGACTGATGGTGGGGTGAGATTCTGTTTGAAAGGGGGATAGATTCACCGGGCCCAGCCAGGAACGTGAGGGAACATCCCGTGTCGCTTTCCTAAAAGGCGCTTTGCAAGCGGTATAGTCGGACAGATTCCCCGGAAATCCCCCCCCCCACTCACACAACATGCCCTCGCTCTATGCGCTCGCTCCCCATACTCTGCCGGTCCTGCTCTTGGAGGCCCTTGTCGTCGCTGTGCTCGTCCTAGGCGCGCGGGTCGGACTCCGGCGCTCGAAGGTCCCAAAGAAGCTTCCTTATCCGCCTGGACCGCGACCCAGTATGCTCCCCCTCGTCGGCAACATCGCAGATATGCCCAGCTCTCAAGGTATGGATCCATCGTCTTCTGATGTGTCGAGGTTGCTCACGACTGAACAGAATGGAAGACGTTCTACGAGTGGGGCCTGGCGTATGGTGAGGAACTCTTCCGACTCACGATCCGCTTGTTCATGCTCGCTACAGGGCCGCTCGTGATGGTCGAGGTCATGGGCCAGAAGATGTGCATCATCAACTCGTATACGGTCGCCAGCGATCTCCTCAACGACCGCAGCCTCATATACAGCGATCGTCCTGCTATGCCCATGGTCAACGATCTGTAAGCTTTCTCTTCATACTTTATCCTCACCGTTGAATCTTTCGCAGAATGGATTGGGTTCGCTTTACGTTCCCGACGTCATTTATGGACAACTTACATTCTGTCTCTAGAAATTCAATATGGGTCTGCAACCATGTACGTTCTTTATCCCTCATTTATCTTATCCCTGATATCCGTTTAGACGGTCCTGTATACAGGAAACACCGAAGGGCCTTTCAACACGGGTTTAACCGGCGCGAATCGAACGGCTACCAACATATTCAGACGGTACGTACTACTTTCGAAGGAACTATATATATAAGTCCCACATGTTTCTCAACAGCGCGAGAATATCCTTCTCCTTGAAAAGTTGCTCATCAACCCCAGCAAATACGATGAACATCTCAGAACGTAATTGAACTAGCTCCGCAACTAACTTACAACCTCAGCTCATCAACCTTCCAGGACCACGGGCGCTATCATCATGATGATCGGCGTGTGTAATCCCTCCAACCCTACGAATCCTCTGATAGTCTTCTAGTTGGGCTATCCCATCACCGAGAACGACCGGTTTGTCCGCGTCGCGGAAGGTTCGTGAAAACCTCTCCATCTCCTCCGTGAGACTACTTCTGATTCAGATACTCCTGTACCATCTAGCCGCTCAGCTGGCGATGGTATCCGCAGCGCGCCCCGGTGCATACCTCGTCGACCTCCTGCCCATCCTCAAATACGTCCCCGAATGGTTCCCCGGTGCTTCATTCCAGAAGGTCGGGCGCGAGGGTCGCGAGCTCTCTCGTGAGCTCCAGGAGAAGCCGTTTGCCTGGGCGGTTAAGCAATTCGAGGACGGGAATGCGCTGCCGAGCTTTTTCAAGGATCTCATGGAGAACAAGGAGGTCGCGAGCGACGATCCCGCTGAGGCGCAGCATATCATTCAGTGCGCCACCGCCGTGATGTATGCTAGTAAGCTCGCGCGTTCCGTGCACTGAGCCTATGCTAATTTCTTTCGACCTCAGCCGGAGCGGATACTATCCTGGCTTCGACCCTCACGTTCATCCTTGCGATGCTCTACGCTCCTCATGTCCAGATGGCTGGTCTACTTATGTTCCGCCAGATATATAATCAACTGAGACTATTTGGCTGCAGGTCGCCCAGGAAGAGCTCGATCGCGTCGTCGGAGACCGCCTCCCAACCTACGCCGACCAAGAGTCCCTTCCCTACATCAACGCCATCGTCAAAGAGTCCCTGCGCTGGGAGCTGGTGATCCCGCTCGGCGTCCCCCACAAGTCTACAGAGGACGACGTGTGTCATTTCCTCGAGTGTGATTATCATTTCTCCTTATCTAGCTGACAGGTATACAACGGATACTTCATCCCTGCCGGAACCATTATGATTGCCAATCAATGGGGCATCGTAAGTGTGCACCATACGTTGTTTATGAATTTCTTCCCGACGTATGTGATAGTCGCACGACGCGCAGGTCTTCGAGGACCCTTTTGAGTTCTGCCCTGAGCGCTTTTTGAACAAGGAGTCGCCGCTTCCGGATCCCAGCACCATCGCATTCGGCTGGGGAAGGCGGTAAGCATCCACTCAGTCACAAGTTTAACAACGCTAAACTTTAATCGTTTAGAATCTGCCCGGGCCGCTTCCTCGCGGAGAACTCGCTGTGGTTGCACGTCGCCACTATGCTCGCCTCCTTCCACATACTCCCTGCTGTGGGGGCTGACGGGAAGGAAATCATACCGCCGAGGGAATATACTTCCGGAATGGTCAGTAGTCATCTTTTTGTTTATACATATACCTTAACTGAATGCTGGAACTTTAGGCGAGTCGTCCGCTACCTTTCCCGTGTCGTATAATACCAAGGAGCGCGGCTGCGGTAGACCACATCAAGCAGAGTGTTGCGTCCTTGCCGGAATCCTATATGTAGCTCTCTACGGCTACTTTTCGTTACTATGCCCAATCCCTGAATGAATGAATGAACGAAGTTTGTTTTGACGGTCCAGGTCTATCATTTTCATACTGCACAAGTACATGGGTTGAACTTATTGCAGACGGCCAAATACTACGTATTGACGCCTGAGTCACCGAATTCGCGGCTTGGCAGCGGAGCACTTTTCTTTGGTTCAATAACACAGTTGCAGTTGTTCTTGTACTTCAAAGCAACTTCGATCTCTGGAATCTTTGCTTTGCGATAAATAATTATTTTCGGCGTCGCCAGAGTATTATGTCAGCATGACGTCTCTGCTTCCAGGTTCGCGCACTCCGAGCCTGTCCGCAAGGCCTGCACCCAGCCGCCCACCCTGATGTTCCACTCGCCTTGGGCGCGCCGCGCACTCGCATATTTGACCTGGACAAGATCACCGTGCTCAGCTTATGTATTTACCTCACCCCGTCCTGCGCCTGGAAGGTGTCGATATACCACGCGTTCGGAGGCCACCAACAACACAAATGTCAGCCATTCCCAGTTCCTTGCCGATGGAGGCCCATCTGCGAACTGGAAAGAAAGCCGAGGCAACGCGCTTGACGGTGGAACGGGCGCGACCATCGACGAACTCGATAACCTCGCAGAAGGCAGAGGTGTGTGATAATATCGCGAAGCACGCATGAATTTACACCGACGGGCTCAGGAAAACTCTCTCCCACTGCGTCGCATCTATTCAAGCTAATCCTACCCTTGGGAATGCTCCAGTTCGACCAGGAAAAGCAGATTGTGACAAAAGGAACGGCCCCGAAACGGACGCCGCCGACAGTGATCCTGCTGCACCCCACACAGCCGCTCTCGCACGTCAGCCGTCTCATCCTCGCGTCCCTCGCCCCCGCGACGCCCGACGTCTCCTTCCGCAGCGCGTCGGCCTCCGGGAAGCAGTTCCAGTGGTCCGACTCCACGGACGTGGGCGACTTCGTCCGCGACGCCGCGCGCGCCGCGAAGTTCTCCATCTGCATCGGGTATGACCCCGCGCCGCGGACGCAGTCCGCCGAGGCGTCCGAGATCCTGCTCGACGTGGAGGTGCCCACCGTCGCGGACCGCACGCGCTTCCTGCGCCGCCGGCTCGCGTATGTCGAGCGCGAGCTCAAGAAGATGGAGGAGATGAAGCATGCGTGCGATCGCGAGGCGCGCCACGGTGCGCGGCGCATGGCGACGGCCGGGTTCGGCATACTCGCGGTGTACTGGGGCACGGTCGCGCGCCTCACGTTCTGGGACTATGGCTGGTGCGCTACGTGCTCTATACACCCTCTCCTTGTTGACTTATCTATCTCTCCCCCAGGGACGTCATGGAGCCGATCACGTACCTCTCTGGTCTCTCGACGGTCATGGCGGGCTATCTGTGGTTCCTCTACCAGGGCCGCGAGGTCTCTTACTCCTCTGTGCTCGACCGCTCCATCTCCGCGCGGCGCGAGGCGCTCTACAAGACGCGGGGATTCGATATCGAGCGCTGGATGGACCTCGTCACCGAGGGTAAGAGCCTCAGGAGCGAGATTCGGCGCATATCGGAGGACTACGAGCACCCCGATCCGTCGTCGGGTGAGGACGAGGATGTGGAGAGGGATGCGGAGAAGGAGGCGCATAAGGACGCAGATGTGAATGAAGCTGTTGAAGCTGAGGAATCTGACAAAAACAGTGCCAAGCGGTCGTAGTGTTTTTTGGATTTATATTCATGGACGTGGGAGATACCCACATATTTATTAATGAGGCGCCGGACTGCGACTGTAGAGCCGCAAGATGAGAGCATGTACGCATCCCGCAACCAACAAAGAGGAGTAGTTGATTCGTTGAGATCCACTCTTCAGTATCCCACCCAATACCCTCGTCATCATAACTGTATTCTCCGTTTCAGACTAGCAATTCGCAAAAACTACCCTGACCTATCCCGGCGCACTGGCAACCTCAGGCACGTTGAAAGTGTATTATTAAATATTATATAGACACCTTGATATCGGCAGCATCTCGGCATGTTGAATTTCTGGATTTTCCAAATTTGGTAAGCCATCGACGCTGCCGCAGCTGCGTTTATATCTATCGTTCTACGCGCCACGTCTGCTGCTTTGCCACGCTCGGCATGCCCAGTTGTCGAGCTGTGTTCAAAAAGTTTGTTTGATTTTAGTTGGCTTCTGGCCCAGTCGGCATCTCGGCATGTTGAGTTTTCGCACACGGCGCCGGCATTTTCTGCCGTTTGCTTCTGAGACGACACGAACCTTCGGCCTTTGCCGCAATCGTCGATTCCATCTCCAGGCCTTCAATCTGACTCTTGTTGGCCCTGAGTAATCACTCTTCCATCTGCTCGCAAGTTCCCGATGTCAACCCTGGGACAATATCTTTTCCTCTAAGTACAAGTAACGCTCGAAGAGTTCTTTCTCTGACCCACCTCCAACACTCGTTTTCCCGCAGAGCTAGCGTCTTGAAACCCAACCGTGACTACACCCCAATTTCATGTCTTCAGCAGCACCATCATCTTACCGATCTTCATTGGCGCCATCGTCCATCAAATCTTCCTCGGCGTAACCTTAGGCCTCGCATACTGGTACTACGTTCTGGGCTTCGGTAGCACAGACTCTATACTCCACCTGTGCGTGCTCTGGGGTGTTTTATTAGCATCCAATAATCGAGAATCGCCGCACGCAGAGTTGGTATGCTCCTTGGACTCAACGTGTTCGAAGCCGGAATGTTCGTCATCCTCCACATCTTCGCAAAGAGAACTGTGACACCTTAGACTTCGTCATCGCAGCGTCACCTCGATGCTTGAGTATCCCGAGAACGTCGAGATTTGGACCATGATGATGTGGGCTCAGCCGGGCGTAACGGTGCGTGACGGATTCAGTTACCTTCTCCTAGTCTACAATATGGCTTCAGGAAATGATCGTGTTCTTCGCTCAGCGTTTGCTACTGGATTTGGCTAGAAACCCGTCCGCCAAATCGCGGGCCCTACTTGCTTTCTTCCTTCCACGTGCATGAGGTTACAACCAAGTTCCTTCTGATTTCTGATGCAATATTTAGAGCTTCTTCTGTCCCTTGGTTTCGGTCTGGCGTCCGTGTTTCTTTCAATTCAACCAAGTGTTCAACCCTAATTCCATATCAGTACTTCCATTCGCATGTCTCAAGTTGAGCCACAGATAGTCGGCGCTGCCGTAGTCGATGCTACCCCGATTAGACTGTGGTGTATGGTGGTAGGTCGTTTAAGTGAAATATCTGATATCTTGAACTGAATTGTGTTCATGAGGTAAATCTGACCAATTTGAGCTTCTACGCCATCCTATCTTTGAAGGCAATCCGTCTGGAGGCAAGGATACTGTCCAGCCTGACTTCTGACAGGTCGCTTCTATGCTGTATACATCGCAGCTCGGTGGTCATGAATACTATTGTCATGTTGACTAGTATGTCATTTGTTTAAAGTCGAGGGTGCACTGTTACTAATAGAACTCACAGCTCGCATGCATGCCTGACACTGCCTATGGGTACCTCAGTTTCTCAGTTCGTTTCTCTTTGAAACAATTCCTATCCAGTATTTCTGCCCAGTTCTCCATTTTGCCCATCTGCACGATAGCAGTGCTGTCCGGACATCTGCAGCTGCGCAAGATCGACTCGGGCGTGCAGAAGGATGATTTTCCCCCCCCGACTCCTCCCAGCGCATCTAATGTGCAGGTTGGAGCCTCAGATGCCAATGTAAGGGACTATGTCGGATACAGACCCTTGCCAGAATACTTACCCGGACCCATACAAGATCGTGTACAATGTAGATACCCCGGTGGTGGCGAGGAGCATTCCACGACAGCCCTACCGCAGATCAGCGCGACCGGGCGCGCGTTAAATTGTGTGAGAAACTGCCACCGCTGCTTCTGAATCCGACCCTAGTCTCTTTTTCCTTCTTCTGTAGCGGTCCATTCCAAGTCACCATGCGTTGAACACTTCCTGAACCAACTATATCCACTCCTTTTGTCGTCTCTGGTCTTGCGCGTAGCTGCCAATTTCATCGTTGAATCAAACCAAGTGCCCGAGCATGCCTGCAGCCTGCTGGTATGTATGGCGTCCTCGCCAATTTCATCATGTCCAAAACTCAACTGTAGTCTTTCGACAACGACGTCGTTCGACCGACGGATATCCTTGGGATGGCGTGGTCTGATGAAAAGCCTCTTTCTCATAAGTCCCACCTAACAAACTCCGCTCCTTCTGCAGACCATCGCATTTGTCTCCCTATGATGAACATGAGCTAGATACCGACCGTCACTCCTCTTTTTGAATTTGTAGTCCCCGCATGATTTTTGAAACCTCTGGGTTGAAAACTCCAGACTGTGGCGACGTAATCTCAGGAGGTTGACCGTTTGAGCTATTCAGAATCATTGTCAAATTCGTGGTTCAAAGGTCATGTGACAGTATTCCCACGGTTCGTTTTATCACGTTTCAACTTCAAGATGTACAAGATCTCGGCGTAGTACCGAAGTCCTGTGTTCTGAACCATTAGACTACCACTAGTATATCCCCGCCGGAACAAATCTCCCGGCTGTTTGGTCGTCAACTCACGTTTGAGAATAGCCGCATAACGGCGAGGTTATATATATGTAGAGAGCGAGGGTTGATTTTGGACCACAGCATACAGTGCGAGATCTTTAATCCATACAAAGCACTGTGCTCCTAGCGATCCGACGACAAGTCGACAAGGAACATATGTGTGTTCACCGTCAGCCTGCACAAACATTAATGTCATGTCGAATAGTAGCAGGGGTTGCATTGAAAGGACTAGAACGCTACCGAGCGGGCTCCTTCACGACTCTTTCAATTTACATTGTACAACCATAAGGAAAATCCGAGTTGAGCAGAGGATAAATAAAGATAATAAGTACAGATACAACCGCAAGACCTGCTGCAGATACAACAACGACATCACTCGGGAAGTGTCCATAAGAACGACTTCCCGGTCTCCTCCCCATGATAGAGATCCTCTCTGAATGAGACGTTAGCTCGAAGTAGAGGGTCAACATGAGAATCTCATACCCGAGGAATTTTAATGCACTGACCGCCGGTGGACGGTCCCCTACAGCACGAACCTTCATTGTTCGCATAGTGAGGAATTCCCACACGGCAGCTTCACCCTCCGGCGTGCCGTCCGCCGTCCATGTTCTCAGTGTTATCGAGCCGTCCGATCCGCCGGTCGCGATGACACCAAGAGGTGAGTAGTCCCGCTCATGAAACGCCATCGAAGTTATCAAGGGAGGGATGCTGTCAGTCAAAGAAGGGTCGGTGAGGTCCAGAACTGCCATTGGCCGACCGTTGATGGTGTGGAGGCATAATTTAACGCGAGAGCACGTTGCGATATAGCCCTGAGATGTCGTATCAGCAACGCGCAGTAGTATGCATCCCAACACTCACCGTGCTCTCGTTGATTGCAACCAGGCGAACAGCCGAAAGCTCTCCAGTATCGCCATGCCAAATCGACCGGATATATATGCCGCGATTGAGGTCCCAAAGCGCTGCACTGCCGTCTTTAGAACCGCTCAAAACGACCGACCACGGACGGGATGCAGTCACAGAGATGACATCGTCGGTGTGAATCCGCATGATATGGGAAAGCCCGAGGTGAACGGCGTTCGAGTTTTGTGATCCTCGTGTGATCTTCCACAGCCTAACCGTGTAGTCGCTGCAACCAGTAACAAGATTGCCCGAGTCCGCAAAGGTCGCGCAGACGCAGAACGCCTCCTCGATGACCTGGACAACCTGTATCGAGTATGAGAAGCTGCACGTTTCGACGCAGTTTCGCTGACCTTCTGATCCACGACATAACGCAGTTGACCGGCAGCCGCACGCGTCGTTCCCCATTCTAGACGCTCATGTGGTCGCCATGGAACGCAAAGATAGCCCTCCGGACAAGGAATCATCTTTTCACCAATCATATCCGTGACCAGTTCGCGGACAGGCGTCGGACCCAAGTCTTGAAAAGGACAGGTAAGACGGAGCGGCGCGGAGACGGAAGTATACCTACCGTTCAAACATCGGCCAGCCTGTACAAGTAAATGGGGATCCTCCTCTATGCCGTTTAGCGTGCCGATCGGAAGCGTCTGGATGCCGTGGTTGTACTGTGAAGGATGTGGCGTGGTGAAAAGTTTCCGAGGAGTTTGTCCGACTTGAGAACCATGTCAGTCTAAGAGATGCAACTGGGAAAGAAGGACATACAGTTGTGGATTATACCGACCGTCGCTTCTCTCTCCAGTTCGTCCGTAATTGTGTCGAGGTCTGATTAGAGCGTTCAGCATATTGGTTTGTGAGCAGCGAGAACGAACCGATCGATCCCTCGTATGATAACGGGTGGAAAGCGTTTAACGATTCAGGATCACGTTGCTGGTAGCCCCAGATAAGATCGATCCAGGCTGGTAAATGCTCGCTGACGTAAGCACTTTCCAGGGCCTCGAATGCGCGATCAGTTTACGCTCGGCCAGAAGGTAGAACGCACTCACTTTCCGGTTCAATATAACGAAAAGAAGGGGATCTTGTTTGGCCCAAGGAGGGAGTTTCACGTGGTGAATCCGTTCCCCAGAGCTCTGCTGCACACCGAAGTCTAGATTTGACGAATTTTCGAGGAATCTGTGGGCAGTCAGAAAGCAACAGTGGCGCAAAAAACGTTGAACGTACTCCGGACATGTGAAAAACTCTGGAATGAGCTCACGCACATCCCCTCGGATGTCGGAGGCAGCAGATTCATAAGCACGCGGAACATCGCTGCAAACGTGTCAGCCGGAATCCATCGAACATGCGTGCGCATACCTGAAAAGGCGGTCAGGTAAATCCCAATCTCCACCCTGTAATGTCTTGAACATGTTTGTGAAGGGCGCCATCCGAATCAGAAAGTGGCAGACGATCATTGAAGAGCTAAAGTGAGTCCCGTAATGGAAGGGGTCCTCGCCGACGCTCTCTAAGTTCGAGTATCTCATGGTGGCCGCCTCACGACGAGATTCTGTTAACGCGCCCATGGGTTTCGTCAGACTTGATAACAAGTCAACACGCGCACGTCGATACGATTGAAAGAACTTACTCTCGATAAGACTCCGGATTGCTTAGATCCAGAGTTGTCGAAGTGTAGTCCTTGAGGACCCAGGCTATGGGCGTGTATATGAACGGAAGCCGCGCGATCTCGTGAAGTGTACGTACGGAAGACAGGGTATTGAGTAGCGTCACTGGGTGTACGCCCGGATAGTTGGTTCAGAATGCTCAGATATGTGAACTGACAACATGAGTCAATGATCCGATCAACGAAAGACAAGAGATGAACTAACATTGCTGATTTCTCGAGCTTGCCACCGTCGTTGTGCGCTGGACAACTCATCGGTTTTCTGGAATACTCTTCCGAATCTCGGTGTCCGCATACGTCCTGGAGTTGAAGAGATGGCATCAGGAGGGGTATACCGGTTGACAATGTTCAGCAGTCGTTGATCGATATCGCGCCGCCGTTGCTTGTCCAGAAAGACGACCAATAAAGATCGGCTATCTTTGAAATAAATTTCGAGACTAGCATGAACGTTAGGTGCGCGAAGAAAAACGGAGATGAAAGATACTTGCGCAACATCACGGAAAAGGAAGGTCTTATCACTGAAGCCCGCCACCTGATCATGAGACCTGTATTTTGTTGCGTTGAGCAAGAGAAGCTAGAAGCAGTACACAACACACCAGCGTTGGGCCTTCTGAGGACCATCCAGTTCGACGATACTTCCGGGAACGAAGAACAACCGTTTAGGAGCTTCGTGAGCGTCGATGATCTCGCCGTCGTCGTTTTCGACAAGACCGTCTAACATGTACAGATGTGTTCGACCGATGATGATAAGACCGGCTGCCACGGAGTGTTAGTATAGAGATACCTATACCGCGTCGGTACGCACGGGATGAATCAACACCAGCTATCCGCGCAACAGTAGTTACCGCCTCGATGACATCGCCAGGCTCCAGCTCGTGCCGAACACGGCGGTGTTTATCATCAGCAATGTCTTCCACCAGTTGTCGGTCTGTGGAAAGTACAGTTAATAACGCTGTTAGGCTGCGGATTTCTTCCAGGCTCACCGTCCATATCCGTCGCGGAAATTTCATACGATTCAGCCCATGGTGGAACCTTGGAAACAAGTCAAACTTTTGAAACAAAACAGAGTTCAAACTACCGACCTCGACCTGGACGATCGATTGTGAATCCGCTTCGGGCGCCTCGATATTTCGGATGTTCTGTTCGCTCGTATCTACTCGGATAGCCAGTGACTTGTCGTTCATGGGCTCTAATTTTTTTCTGGGTTCGCAGAGATATTAGTAAAAAAACGCGGCGCGAGCTGGTACACGTACCGGACGCGCTGCGGTCCCTCAGTCTCATCTAATCGCCACGCCCGATTTTCGGGGTTGGGCCATAAACCGCGCTCGGACGTCAACAGGTTGGACCACTCCGTTAGCCGCGATACCTGTCGTCTATTCTCTCGACTGCAAAGACAATGAGGCGGAAGTTCCAACGTGGAGAAGTCAACGCCGCAACTCACAGATCTAGTATATTTTTGCGCAATCGCTTGCGTTCCGACGACTGAATGGTCAGCCGCCACTCGTTCATCCTCGTCATGGTCTTCACCACCGTGCGTTCGCCGACCTGGATGCTGAACCGGGCAGACGCGAATCTCTGCCGGACGGTCCGCGAGTCGACGACAAGCTGGGGATCTATCTCGGTCTTTTCAGCGGACGGAGCAAGCACCGCCTCCGCGTCCTGCAGAATGTCCAGAATCTGCACGAACACAGCTCGTCAGCTTCAGCCTTCCTTCCACACAGCGCCGAGGTCATACCTCGCGCTTTTGCGCCCCGGCAACCGCATTGTCCAGCGCGAGCCCGAGGCCGAAGTGCGTGAGCTTCTCCAGAATGCGGATCGTCCGCTGATTGACCTGCTCCGCGCTCATGATGCGCATCACGAACGACTTGTAGCTGTTGACAAACAGCTGCGTCGTCTGCTGCGACTTGAACACCTCGCGGAACCCGCTGCTCGACGCGTGCAGGTCCATCAGCTCCTCGACCAACACCTCCATCGTCGACTCGACCGCCCACGAGCTGTTCGGCGAATCTGATCGGATTGCACGCAGCGTCAAAACAAACGACAACAAAAAGGTTGAAACGGGCGCGCACCCTCAATGATGTCGCAGTTGCGCGCGACAGCGGCGAGCCCGGCCTGCAGCGCGCTGAAGATCGTCGGCACGATGTGCGGGCACGCGATCGTCACGGCGCCGCTGTTGTCCGGCGACTTCCCGCCGTCCCCGAGCCGCCCGAGGAGGATGTCGAGCGCCGCCTCGTTGACGCTCGGGTCCCAGCACGCGGGCAGCACCGTCTTGAGCACGCTCCACCCGCTGATCAGCTCGAACTTGCGCACGAACGCGGGCGACATGTTGATGCTGAGCGCGATGAGGATGAGGATCTGGTTCGCGATCACGGGCGACGGCCGGTCGCCGAGCAGCAGGAGGCAGATGCGCGTGAGCGGCAGCACCGCGGTGAACTTGTTGTACAGCACGGGCATCGCCAGCAGCGCGATGAGCGCCTCGAGCACCTGCTCCGCCTTGTCGCGCGGGTCCCGGTAGTCGATCCGCGAGAGCGGGCTCTGCGGCGAGCTCGCCGTGTTCTCCTGCCCGTCGCTGTGCAGGTTCGCCGCGAGGTACGACACGATCGGCTTGATCGTCTCCTCCTTCGAGAAGTTCGCCTGCGCCGCGGCACGCAGCGCCTGCACGACGTACGGGATGACCTCGGGCTGGTACCAGTTCGTCTGCAGCGCGAAGAGCAGCTTGCGCACGAGCCCGATCTTCGCGAAGCGCTGCTTGACGTTGAACTTCTTGTACCGGCTCGTGATGAGGAGCGTCGTGAAGTGCTCGAGGTGCACGCGCTGCACCTCCTGCCGCGTCCGCGACCACAGCTCAAAGTCGAGGGCGATGGCCCGGTACGCGACGGCGTTCACCACGGTGGAGTGTCTGTTCAGCGTCAGCGGGGACTGACAAAGGATAGGAAGGATAGTGCGCACTCGGGCGAGCGGAAGTTGAACCCTAGAAACTCGAAGATCGTCTCGAACCCGGTCATGTTCACCATCTGCGCCTTGGGCCGCAGAACGCTCGCAAGGATCTCGTACCCGCGCAGCCGCTCCATATCCTCCGAATTCTGCCAGCTATTCCGCAGCCCGTCCATCAGCACGCCGAGCGCCCGGGAGACCTCATGAGGGGTCTAAAAAATAGGATCAGCGCCACGGAAATCGCCGGGTTCATTGTCATTCGACTCACATTCGCGACCTGCAGCAGGCGCAGGGGCACCGCGGCGCCGCCGATCTTCCACAGCGACGTGTCGAGGCACGCCGCCTTGACGATGAACACGTCGCCCTGCGTCGCGAACTCGCGGCTCGACCCGTTCGCGGGCACGACCGCGCTCTCCGCCTCGTCCGCGGGGCAGTTCAGCGGCGACACGGAGAAGACGATCGAAGCCTCCGCGATGCCCAGCCCGTCCTTGACGACCTTCATGAGCGGCGTCAGCGCGCCGGGCGTCTGCGCCTTGGTCACGATCGTCGAGAGGTACATGTTGAGCGACGTCGACGCCTCGTACGTGAGGAACTTGACGAGGTGCGGGTCCTGGAAGTTGCCCGAGTACCGCGGGCCGAGGTGGTGGATGAACCGTGGGAGGTCGTCACCTAATCATTTTTGTTTATAAGCCGGCACGGAGCGGTGAAGGCGCTGACGAACCGAACGGAAACGACATGAGATGCGCCGACGCGATGCACCAGCTCATGCGCGTCTTCTTCGAGTCGTCGCCCAGCACGTACTTGATCGCCTGCGGCTGCGACTCGAACCGTGGATAGTTCCAGTTGAACCCATCGTTCAGCACGCCGTCGATATACAGCCCTGAAATAGCGATCAGAAGTGAGGGCACAGGCTCCGCGACTACGCACGTATGGTGGGGTTCGACGCGCGGTGCGGGTAGTGGACCAGCGCGATGTGCGTCCACCGCATCTTGTGCACGTTGCTCTTCCGGAAGACGCCCACGTCCCTGTTCGCCGACGTGCTGAGCTCCAGCTTCCCGTCCCCGCGCAGACTCAGCGTGAGCACCGTCCGCACGTTCAGCCGCGCGGAGAAGATAGGGTGCGTCGTCGCGGGCATCTCCTTGACCCAGAGCCATATCTGATAAACGTCAAAACCCCGCTGGAAGACGGACCGCGGACCATACCATGAACGTGAATCCCGTCGCGGGCTGCCGGAGATCAGTGTCAAGCGCACGAAGATCAGCAGAGGCAGACGCACCAGGCCCTTGACGCCCTCCTCCGTGAGCGTGAGCGACGCGGGGGACTCCATCGAGAAGTGCTGGAGCCAGCGCGACTTCATCCCGTAGCGGATGACCTCGAGCAGCTCCGCGTCGAGCGTCTCGTCGCCCCTGACGACCGTCTGGAACAGCATGCGCGCGACGGCGGGCGTCGCGCCCATGTCGAGCAGGCGCCTTAGCAGCTTCTGCAGCACGTTGCGCTCGCGCTCGGACGTGCCCGGCGTGCAGAAGCGCGCGAGCAGCGGGCCCGCGAGGCCGAGGCTGCTGAACACGACGTGGTTGCGGTGCGTCGTGCCCGCGAGCAGCTCGAAGAGCTTGAGCATGCCGTAGCGCATCGTCGCGCTCTCGCCGGTGAGCTGCGGGGCGAGGCGGCAGAGGACCGCCATCGCGCCGGGGCGCTTGATGCCGCCGAGGCGGGAGACAATCTCGAGGAGCGTGGCGTCGAGGTCGGCGGCGGCGGCGGTGCGGATGGAGGTGAAGGCGCCGGCGAGGGAGAAGTTGCGGAAGGCGAAGGAGAGCAGCAGGCCCATCGTGTAGTCGACCGTCCGCGGGTCGCTGACGAGGGCAGCGATGGCGGTAGCGAGCGCCTCGTACCCGACGCGTTTCTGCACCCACGATAAGTAAGCTGAGAAGGAAAAGAGAAGAGGGGCGGCGACGGACCCTGAAGTACTGGGCGTTCTCTGCGTGGTCGTTTATCGCCTCGGAGGTGATCATGAATGCAAGCCGGCTGCACTCGATGGTCTCCGCGACCTGCTTCTCGTCCATGGGCCGGTCGTACGCCGCAGCCAAGGCGCTCATGATGCTGAGAAAGCCGTCCATCTCGCGAAAAACATCCTTGGTCGCCCCAGGGGTATCCTGCATCGTGATGCGCTGGATCTCGGCCAGCACCTGGGCGTTTTCGCTGTTCAGCCAAGCACAGAAAGCGAGCTCTAGGCACGCACCTCCATCCTGTCATGGGTGTTCCCTGCGACCTTGAGCTTGTCCAGCGACAGGCGCATGAGCTCGATAAGGACGTCCCGCGCAAAGTCCTCGGGATCGAGCTCCTCTTCGTCGGGGATGGAGGGGGTGGTGACATTGACGGTGGTGACTGCGGAGCGCGGGGACGAGTCGAAGCGGAGGCGCAGGGGGGTGAGGAGGGTGCGCAACATGGCCGCTCAGACCAGCCAGCGAAAAGTGACCGCCACGTGCGGTAACTGTTGATGTTGTTTGATAGATGACGCTATCTAATCTTATCAAGGCGTTTCAGGTGCCTGCGTGCACCATAGTGAAGTCGACTCGACCAGCGATTGACAATGAAAGGCACGTAGCGTCTCCTTCAAATGTAGTTGATCTTAGCAGGCCTGCCAACGCTTTAGAGCGCCGTTGTCAAGGGACGTCGAGCCAAGATGACGTCGACGAACGACACTCTCGTCCGTTGCCACGCTGCTGCCCTCTCCTCTCATTCTCACCCACCCCGCGTCTCCAGAGTCCCCCGTCCGTCTCCAAGGCCAGCCTGTTCATCCTACGCCCAGGACCTCGAACCGCCACCTTTCCCGCACAGAACTCACCCCGCCTCCCCTTCTCACGGCCCTCGTCTTCGTGGCCCGGCCGCTCGAGCGCTTCTTCCGCGGAACGCTCATCGCAGCGCGCAAGTACACGTGGCACGCCTGCACGCTGCACTGGGCGCTCTGCACCTCCCTGCGCACGCCCGCATCTCGAGTCCCGCCCGCTCGTTGCCGCACCCGCAGCCCCACCCGATGGACGTCGAGTCCGCGCTGCGTCGCTCCACGCCCTTTGTGTCGTGCACCCTTAGGCTCGCAACACGGCCCCGTGTTTGCCTCCAAGGCCCAGGTCAAAAAATCGCGATATATTTCAAGGTATGTATTCTATGACAAGTTTGCGCGCAGCTTTCACTGATCTATCTACTCAGCACGAGCCGTCCACGCCCATCCTCAGTGCACCGCGCCCTGCGCCCTACGCCCTCCGTCCCCGCGCCCCGTTGAGTCCGATTCGCGCGAGTCTGCGCACGCTCTCATCGGCGGGGCGTCACGCAGACACGGCGTCACCGTCTCCGGCAGAACGACCGACTTGCCGTGCCGCCGCGTCGTCTCCGGGGCTCACGCGCGCGCCCGACCCGACGTCCAAACCCACGCCGCACGCCGCGCATACCGCATTCGCGGCCCGCCCTATCGAGCGCGATCGAGCGCTCGCACCAAGAATCGCAGGTCAGCATTGCCATTCGGGCGCGATGCATGGCGCGACTTACCGATCATGCAGGCGCGCGTTCTTCACGGCGATCCGGGGCCGCGGTACTCGGACTCGGAAGCCTATGTGAGCCTGGTCGCGTACCGTCGATATTCGATGAATGAAGAACTTACCTCCACAAAAACGATCGAGCGCGGACTCGGAATCGAGTCAGCGCCGGTACCCACTTACCACCACCGCCGCTCATCCGGCCTCGGATCCGCGCGCGCGTTCGAGCGCTATCAGACATCTAAGGGTAAGTCAGAACTTTGCGGGAGGGCCGATTCGATTGCAGGACGTACCTGCGCTGCCCCGTTCCCCGATCCCCATTCCCCGATCCCCAATCCCCGATCCCCGATCCCCGGTCCCCGGACTCCGATCCAATCCGACTCGCCGCGCGCCCGAGTCCCGTCGCCACGAAGTCTAGTGGGAGGACTCAGAATGAAGGCTGCCCGGGGAGGGAACAACGGCGCTCCGAGTCGTCCAAAGTCGATCGAGGGACTTACTTGCGCCGCGTGACATCCAGGAACCTAGCGGTGTGGGCAGTGATGTCGAGCGAACGCGAAGGCCTTGTTATAGTTCCGAGGACGTACCGGTGCTCGGTCGGAGCCGCTTGTTCGAGGGACGGAGGGCTGGGTAGATGTATGTATGTATGTGTGTGTAGGTATGTAGAGCTGGAATCGACTGCGAACGCGCGAGTCAGATCGGAGGCAGCGAGTGAGAGGGGGCTTGAGGCACCAGTAGTGTTCTTGGCAAGCGCGCACTTTGGATTGGAGTGGGCGCAGGCGATGCGCTCGGGATCGAAGTAGCTAGATTTCGAAACTAGTAAGTAATGAATGAAAGTCAGAATGGACTCGTGGGATGCGCGGACTCGGGGGGCGTACCGGCGCGCGTCCGAGGTCGAGTTCGAGGTCGAGTTCGCGGTCGAGGTAGGGGACGCCGCGAGCAGGGCATCGGTCTTCAAGTTGAAGTCTACTGGTTCGAGTCCGAGTCGAAGTCAGAACGAGCGCGCGTTCAGGCCTATAGCTCGAGGGACTTACCAGTTCCGAGTCACTCCAGGCGGCGCAGTCGAGCGCCGGGCTCGGATTCCGAGTCGGAGGCCGTTGAAATGGGACTATGTATAATGGACAAGTCAGAATGAACTTGAAGGCTACGATGCCAGTAGGGCTTGCTTGGAGGAACGCACCGACGACTCGTTCGGAGTCGATCCGGGACCCAGGCGGCGCGGCCGAACGAGCGCCGGGCTTGGAATGCACGGTTGAACTCTATTGGATAAGTCAGAATGAAGGCTGCGATGGAGGACAAAGTACTTACCGGTAATATGTACATTCGAAGGCAATACGGGCCTCGTTACAAGCGCCGGGCTTGCGATTCGAAGGCCTTTAGATTCGAAATCTAATGGGTGAAGTCAGATCGAAGACGATGCGAAGCTATAGCTGCAGTACTTACCTACCACTCGCAGGCGGCGCCTCGAATGTCAAGGTTGAGATCTCTAAGTGTATTGGTCAAGCCAGAGACTCGAAGGCTGCTGCGAAACATAATGAAGGACGTACCGTGGTTCGTTCGAAGTCAGTCCGAGCGCCGGACCGGGGCCCATTCAAAGGACACTGAACCTGTTCAAGAATAGTAAAGGATGTAAAAGCTTAGTAGGACCAACACACCTGAAGCCAGTCCAGGGACCAAAGCGCGAGGACGCGGGGTTGATTTCGAAGGCCGCTTGAACCAGGACCTCATCGTCAAGTCAGAATCAAGGGATGCGACGCATGATAAGCACTTACTAGTATACTGTTACAGTAGCTCGTTCGAACTTCGAAGTCAGTCCGAGCGCCGCACCGGGGATCCGAAGGCGAATGGAGTTGAGGTCTGTCAGGCAAGGTTAGTGAAGGATGCGAAAGCTTAGGGACAACGCACATGAAGTCAATCCGGGGCTCGAACCGAGTGGCCGGCTTGATTTCGAAGGCCACTCGAGGAGCCAGAGTCTGATTCGAGTCAGGATAGAGGATTTGAAAGATAATGAGCACTTACCATGCCTCGTTTGAAGTCAATCCGAGTGGCGGACTGGCGATTCAAAGAGGCCATTGAACTTACATACAGTCAGAACGACCGATGCGATTGTTAATTAAGCACGTACTTACCATAGCTCGTCCGAAGCCAAACCAGCTGCGGACTCAAATCGCAGGTTGAACTACCACTGCCAAGTCAGAATGAAGGTCTCGACACTAATTAAGCACGTACTGTGCTCGTTCCAAGGCAGACTGCAGTCCCGAGTCATCAGATTTGAAGGCCGTTGGTGTTGAGAGCTGCGCTAGTCAAGTCAGAACGAAGGATGCGAATGATAATGAACCACATACACGAGCTCGGTTGCAGTCAATTCGGGGGCAGTTCAGGTGCTTGGGTGCGAACACAGTTGAAGTTGGGATCTGAAGCTGAAGGCTCAAGTCTGAATGGAAAAAACTCGATAGATAGATGTAGAGACATACCGAAGGCTCAATTTGAAGTTGTACAAGATTCGAAGGCCAGTCTGAAGTCCGAGTAGAGTGGCGAAACGAGTGGGGGTTCGAGATGCGAAGGCCATTTGAAAGAGACTCGAAGTGTTCAAGTTAGCTGAAAGGACTCGATAGACAGATAGTGGACGCACCGATAACATAACCAAGCACGTCCCATCGTTCGTTCGAAGTCAAAACAGCAGTAGGTTCAAGGACAGCCTCAGATTTGGGGTATCAGAATGAATTATTGAACACATAATTAAGCACTTACTGTGTTCGTTTAAAGGCAGACTACAGTCCCAAGTCGTCATATTCGAGGGCTTGAGAGCTGGTGGTCGAGTCAGAACGAAGGGGTGATAAGCCCAGATAATAAGCAACATACCATAGCTTGTTTGAAGTCGCAGTTCAAGCGCTTGGGCTCGAACTCAGTTGGAGCTGGAATCTGAAGGTTCAAGTCAGAATGAAAGACTCTATAGATAAATGTGTAGACATACCTATCGCTTGCGAAATCGAAGTCGGAATTTGAAGGCCATACTGCACCTCTTTGAAGTCCGAGTAGAGGATCGAAGGAAAGGAGTGGGGGTTCGAGATGCGAAGGCTAGTTGAGAGAAATCTAGTAAGGGTTCAAGTTAGGTGAAAGGACCCGATAGATGAAGAGGGGACGCACCGATAACAACACAGTGATAGCTTCAATCGAACCCGCCGATACTGACCAGGTTTGAGGTAAGTAGCATCGAAATCGAAATCTGATAGCTCGAAGTCAGACTAGGGCGATAATAGATAGATAGCAGACGTACCAGGGCCATAGTTTAGACAGAGATCCGACGGATCGAGGCGTAGCATACCCCGGAGTTGGGATCTAATGGTCAAGGTTAGCTTGAAGGATGCGCCTAGACTGGATATCGAAGTGCGTACCAAGGCTCTTTTCAAGTCAGTTGAATCAATTGGGAGCTTGATATTTGAACGCCCATAGGATCGAAATCTAACGGCTTAAAATGTAAATTGAAGGAAATGAAGGATGAAAAGTGAACGCACCAACTGATAGCTTCAATGGTCGCCCAGTATGGACCCCATACGAATCGCGATTGCAATCTAACGGCCCCAATTAAATCAGAATGGACATGGATAGATCGATAGCGGACATACCTTGAGCACTAATCTCGATACTGATATTGTGAACCGAGGTGCGCCGGCGGCGAGAAGCAAAACTTCGGGACAAAGCGGGAAGCTCCGAGGGACAAGAGCGCGCTGGGGACGGCGATCAGAGGAGGAAGGCGTTAAGGGATAGCCATACCGGTGGGTCCGAAGGGCGCCGCAGAATGCGCAGTGTCCGGCGGTGAAGGATGCGGCCGTCGGATGTGAATCGGAGACAGTCGGCGTGGGCTTGATGCGCCGGAAGCGGGGCGAGCGTGCGTCGGCGAATGCCGCGAGTCGGGGAGTACTGTCGGCGGCGGCGATGGCAAGGCGAGGGGGGAGAAAGGCCGAGCTGGGAAATATGAGAGCGACGGCTACAGAGATCTAGTACTTGCCAGATGTGCCGAGTGCCCTGGAACCGAGTGGTCCATGCCGAGCGCGAGCGCGCAGAGGCCCGCCGAGAGCCAGCCGCAAGTTAGGGACGACTCGGCGGACAGCGGCGCGAAAAGGGCGTGCTGGAGCGAATCAGAGCACGGGGTACAGGAAACGGAAGACGTACGATATGCGCCGAGAGTCCTCGCTCCGAGTCCCGCACGGGTAGCGCCACCGAGCAAGCGCGATGCCGGGTGGCACAGATAAGAATGGCTGCAAATGGGTGAGTAAAAGAGGTGCGGAAGGTCTGCGACGTACCAAAAGCCTTCGCCGCCAATGAAGCTCCAGTCCCGAGCCCGCCCTTGCAAGAATCCCGCCCCAAGTGCGCCAACAAACTCGAGTGGCTCAGCCACGTCGTCGACGGTCCCGATGCCCACGACGGCGGTGAGAGCGTCGCGGGCATGGGAGACGGCAGCGCCAATAAGTCCGAGTCGCTGGGGAGCGGCTCAGACCCATGGGTAGTGAGGAGGGAGAGTGGGAGGTGGGTGTTGAGTGAAGGTAACGGGGAAGTGCGCCAGTACTTATAGACTGGCGGCGACCTGGGAATTCGGCCGGGGCTATGTTTCTTAAGATAGACGGAAGCCAGGAATAGAATAGCGGCGCACCTTTAGCCCAGAATAAGCTCTAGAAGCGGATTCGCCGCAAACACCCTGAATCGCCCCTGGTCGCTCACTGCTTCCTCGCGCACCCAATAGAAGCGGCGGACTTGTTCATTTCCAGGAATAGAGTGTCGGACCATAGTTGCAGCCCCGCCCGCGCCCCGCCACCCCCGCAACGAATATTTTGGGCATTGCCCAAAACGAACCATAGGGTCTATCGCACGTCGTTCGGCGAGAGAAGCCCAAATTTTCAGCGGGGGCAGAGGGCGGGATGTATTAGTATCCAGCGCGCCATGTACGGGAACAAGGAGCGGTCTCTACCGACCCCAGTACCAAGGGCACCGCAGAACCTGTTGGGATTAGTTTCGAGTCAACGGGGACGTTGAGCAACGCACGGCGGACGTCCGCAGTAGCCCCACATCAGCGGCTCGCATAAAATCTGTCAATCTCGCATCTCCGAGCCCTGACTCGCGTGCACATCGAATATGCGGATTTCGTTGTTTTCGAGTTCGCCGCCTCTTCGCTGCTTCCGATAGGCTCTGCGAAGCGGAGGCACTGCGGATTCATCAGCCTGAGGGATTTACGCCACAAAAATAGACCTGCGGCGCACCTAGGGCCAGCGTTAAGCTCGGATACCGTTCTGCATCCAGATCTCATTTGCTTCCATTGGGGCCGACGGGGACCGCAAATGAAGGGCCAGGCGTGTACTTTCAATAGCCGCGCTACTGCGGTTCAAGTCTTGAAAGCTTGCGGGCCGAGGGCCGCCGGCGTCGAAAGTCGACATGGTGGTTTGAGGTCAAGAGACGGGGTTTCCCAAATTGGCCGCGATGCGGCCACGGTCCCCGGTCCGACGCTTCGATTGGCAGGTGGCGGTGAAGCTTGGCACGGAACGGGTCCATTTTTGGCCGAAAAAAAATCGGCGCGCCTCCCGCCGCTCGGCACCGCCGGGGCGGGCCGGCCTGCCCTATGCGTCGAATATTCCGAGGCCCCAAAGGCCCTCTCTGCCCTCCAAACCCCCCACTTCATCCCGGGGTCGAACCAAATCTATTTTGGTTTTGCCCGGGAATTTCCGGTCTGCCGATCGACGACCCCCACACCGCCGCCGCTCTATTTATGTAGGCGTTAATCTCGCCTGGCTTCTCAATTCAATGACATCTAGTGATTCCCGCACTTGAACTTGGCCCTGAAGAAGCTCTGGTGCACCCAGTTAATCATTCAATCTAAACTATAAACTACGTCAGTTTTTTGGGCAAACCTGGATAAAAAATTGGCACGCCTCCCGCCTTCCCCCGCGCCGGACATCTGCATCAGGCCCGGACGTCTGCGCGGCATGAATTGATCTCTCGGGCCTTATATTTGCTATCCGGACGCCCCAGTTCCTGGTGCAAACAACCAAGTCTATTTTGATTATGCCCGGGAATTTCCGGCGGGCGATCGCGCCGCCAACACTCCATTTGTGCATATTCGGATGCATTAGCTGCCCTCGCTTCTTTCTTCCATCCGAAACCCACCTTGTCCTTACCCTGACTGCAAGTGTATTGATATCTAAAAGCCCACCCAAATAATCATTGTATTGTTTGGTACACATCAACAGAGATACTTGTATTATATGCCAGCTCTCGTACCCGAAGATCCTACGCACTATTTATTTGAGGCCTAATAAATTCAATGAGTATGCTCCTGAGCAAGACTCCTAAACTATTTATTATTGATACACTATGCATTCGTTGAATGTAAGGGCAACCACGCGGCCCGAGAAGTCAAGGGTCCTGGCGTGGGGAATCCGAAGGTTAATTGACAGGCCGTGCTACTAAGTACAAGTATAGCGCACCTGGCGTGGGGAATCCGAAGAGAAGAACGTCTGAGGATTCCCACGCCCGGAGCCGCCTAAAATACCTACTGACTAGTAGCACGTGCGCGGGGTGATCGGAGCAACCGGAGTGACGCGCATAGGTCCCGTGCGCGGTCACAGGCCACGTGGTATCCGGAATCGGAGTTCCGGCGGGGTCGCGGGAGCGGGCGAGCGGGGGCGGAGGGAGCGACGGGGGGAGCGACGGAGGGAACGGGGAGTGGAGCGGAGGTCGGAGCGGAGGCGGGGTCGGGGGCCGGAGCGGAGACCGGAGCCGGAACCGGAACCGGAACGGGGGCCGGAGCGGGGGCTCCCCTGACACCATCCCCCCCTTGGAATGCGGCGCCTCGACGCATCGTCCGGACGTGGACGTCGGGGTCTCGGAAGGGGAGGGAGTCGAAGGTGGCGGTCGTGATGGCGCGTGGTGCGGCGGGGTACTTCCGGTAGAAGTCTGCGACGAGTTCCGGAGCGAAAACGTCGGAGTGTTTAACCCACGAATCATGAGAGGAATTATAACCTTTCCACTGCACGAAATACCAGAGCGAGCCCCACCGGTACTTCGCGTCCACGATTGCCTCGACTTCCCACTCGGGTGGCTCGTCCGGAGCGGCGCCCGGAGTGTCCGGAGCGTCCGGAGCACCGCGGAGGACCGGCGGAGGCTCGTCATAGCCAGTCCGACCCTCGAAGGGGTCGTCCTGAGCCAATTCAAGCTTGACGACCGGGAAGACCGGATGGAGCTGCGAGAGCCGGGGAGGGAGTTCGAGCTTGTACGCGCCCCGCCCGATGACCTGGAGCACCCGGAAGGGCCCCAAGCGGCGGTGCGCGAACTTAGCGGAAGGGCGAGTGGTCTGGATGTCGGAGGCGTCCAGCCAGACCCGGTCGCCTACCTTAATCTCCGGCGCCGGAGTGCGCCGGCGATCGTAGTACCGCTTATACTCCTCCTTAGCCTTGACGAGCGCCGCCCGGGCTTCGGAGACTCCGGAGGCGATCCGGTCGCGGAATTCGTTAACCGCTTCCACCTTCGAGCGCAGCCTGTTCGGCTCGAACCCCATCCGGGGGAGCCGTCCGGTATCGGTCATGAACGGGACCTGCTGCGTCGACGAGTGGATGTGGTTGTTGTAGGCGAATTCGGCGGCCGGAAGGAGCTCGTCCCAGTCATCCTGCTTGTAGTTAGTGAAAAGCCGGATGAACTGCTCCATCTCCTGGTTAACGCGCTCGGTCTGACCGTCGGTCTGCGGGTGGTACGACGTGGAGGTCGCTGGAGCGACTCCGATGAGGCGCCACAGCTCCCGGGTGAACTCCGCGATGAACTGCGGACCCCGGTCGGAGATATACTTCTCCGGGGTCCCGTGGAGCTTCCACACGTTCCGGTAGTACAACCGCGCAGCTCCGACGGCGTCCAGGGTCGTGTGGCACTCGTTAAAGTGCGCACGCTTCCCGAGCGCGTCGACGACGACCATCACCGCGTCGTACCCGTGAGCTTCCGGAAGCTCGACGACGAAGTCCACCGAAACCGTGCTCCAGCGCTCTTCCGGAACCTCCGTCGGGTGCAACTCACCGACCGGAAGCTTCCGGAGCGCCTTCGTGCGACAACACAAGTCGCACGTCGCGACATACCGGCCGACGTGTCGGGACAACTGGGGCCACCAGTAGTTCCGGGAGACAAGCTCCAACGTCTTGAAGCGGCCAGCATGCCCCGCCACACGGGTATCGTGGTGCTGCTCCAAGATCCGGCGTCGGAGGTCGTGATCCCGGGGGACCACGATCTTGCCGCGGAAGTAGAGCAGCCCGTCGTCCACACGCCACTCCGCGGACCGGAGCGACCGGGAGCCCCGGACGTTGAGGGCCTCTCGCGCGGCGATAGCGAGGGGGTCCTCGAGGTCCGGACCACGCGCGAGCGCGTCCCGGATGTCCCGGTGAAACGGTTGCTCAGAAACTAAGCGTGCAAATGAAAAACAAACTAAACCCAACCAACCAAGTTATCGCACTATCGTCCTCTGACTAAACAGATGCACTCTAGCACAACCCCCGGAAACCTGGACTTAATCCACTAAACACCTCTTTACTGCACCAAAGTTTATCTGACGAGATCGGGTCTTATTAGACACAAGTGTAGGTCTAAGGAGCTCCAAGTCAAGATTTAAGGTTTCTGCACAAGAAAGGTCTCGTAAGAGAGGAACTTCCAAGTTGGTTATGGTATAGTCTCGTCCGTAGAATTTGACAGAGTCAAGATTCTTAGGAGTATGAGTCTTGTGGGACTTTTAGATTTTAAGCTTCGCAGCTATATGCAAGGTACGGTTTTTAAGGCCGGCAAGGTTTTAAAGGCTTCTGCCTGATTCTCTTTATCGGAGCGGATAAACGGTCTTCGGAATGACTTCGGATCTCAAAATTCCCAGTTCAACGGACACGGAGTACTTCGGAGTTACGGAGCGGATTCAACGGAGACGGATACGGTTTAGCACGGAGCTCGACGATCTTAAGAACGGACGATTTATCAAAAGAAACTTTAATTCGGGACACTATCGCAAGACAGCGGAATTCCAGAGTAAAGCCCTCAACCAAATCCTAGCTGTGATGAGGGACAATGGTAGTTGCCTCGTACACGAACTGGGGTCCGATTCAGTGCCGTCCTCTCTGCTCCTCTGGTCTTTTATACTACAGGTATTTACAATTACAAACGATGATCGACTACTTTGGTATACATTGCTTATTAAATAGTCGTCGGATATGCTGCGCGGTTTATGTGATTGGTGGGCCGCGCCCCCTAGGTGTCTGTCTTGAGAGTTGGGGTTGTTACGGTTCCTAGGTTTCTAACCCCTCGATCGGTATAGGACAACTCCTGTTGAACGAGCTGTGTGGTGCATTTCTTAGCCCTGGTCTCCTCCCTTTACGTTCTCTCTTCGTTACTTAGGTAGCGCTGGGCCGTAGCTTTCCAACGGTACCACATACTATAGGTTTCTACGGGATGTACCCCTAAGATTCCGATAATCTTAGACGAACAATCCTAATCTCCTTCGGACATCTCCGCTGGTCTAATGACATGTCACGTGACCCCGGCGCGTCGCGTATTCCAGCTAAGCACAATAAAACTTTGTGGGTTCTAAGGTTCGTAGGTCTGGGGCTTCAACCTTACTTCGCAGAGTGGATGTTCTAAGCCTCCTGGTTTGGTGGATAATAATCCTGATTAACCAGCCACACGGAGATGTGCTGGTTCTTAGATGCGCGCTGTAAATCGCAAAAAGTGCGTGTTTCATAGCTGGTTTTTCTAGCGGCTTATCAACGGTATGTTCCGTCAGCTCGCGCGAGCATTTCTTGATGTCTGCAGAGAAACGACAAGTCTGCAGGATATAGAGCACTCACCGAAGTCAAGGAGATGGCATGCTTGAGGCTACTTTGCATTTTGTCAACTCACCTCAACAGATGTTCCGCACGATGTCGCATCCACTGGAAGACGTTGTAAGGGCAACCACGCGGCCCGAGAAGTCAAGGGTCCTGGCGTGGGGAATCCGAAGGTTAATTGACAGGCCGTGCTACTAAGTACAAGTATAGCGCACCTGGTGTGGGGAATCCGAAGAGAAGAACGTCTGAGGATTCCCACGCCCGGAGCCGCCTAAAATACCTACTGACTAGTAGCACGTGCGCGAGGTGATCGGAGCAACCGGAGTGATGCGCATAGGTCCCGTGCGCGGTCACAGGCCACGTGGTATCCGGAACCGGAGCTCCGGCGGGGTTGCGGGAGCGGGCGCGCAGGAGCGGAGGGAGGAGCGGGGGGAGCGACGGGAGCGATGGAGGCGGGAACCGGGGTGAGGATCGGAGCGGAGGCAAGGTCGGGGGCCGGAGCGGAGACCGGAACTGGAACCGGAAGGGGGGCCAGAGCGGGGGCTCCCCTGACAGACGTGGTCTGCGCCTTTGACACCCCTAGACCTGCGCTGCAAGATCTTGCCATCAAGTTGGCCGTTGAAACGCTGACTATGAGATCAAGCGTGTAATCGACGTGCTTAGTGAAACTTCTTCTTTGATGAAGTAGTTTCAGGACACACACCAACTAAACACTATAAGTCAAACGAGTAGTCCGAGGGTTCTAACGCAGGAAACGTTATTTGCAACTTGGCAGTTACTGTGATTGTTTTTATAGAATTCTTTCTTGAACACTACTTTTAACTATTGCTCCACTTTTAACAAATATGTCAAGACCGTCCTAGGCGCTTCTGTTTATAGTGCGTCGGAAAAGGGGTTTGTTATTCGTAGGTTTCTTTGGAATGGTTTCCAAGAAGTGTTTTTAGTTCACTAGGATATGACACGGTGCTTCAAGGTTTTCTTTGCAAAGTGATTTTTAGATAATACCAACGTAATAGTTAATACGATCCCGTTTTGACTTGTCTCAAATTTTATAGTCCAAGTTCAGAGTTTTGTTTCCAGAAGTTCCTTTTTATCTTAGGGTCTGTATTTGAATGGTCTCAAATGTCTTTTAATATTCTGTCTTAGATTCTGATCTTTTAATATCCAAAATGATTCAATGTTATTCTCTTTGCCAAACCTATGAAATACTAGTCCAGAAAACTATATAGCTTCCCAAAGGTACTCCGAATGGATGCTCTACTTTTAACTTTTGGACTCTAAAGCTTTTCAGCTCTGTTCGTCCTGGGTCAAAGGGGGGGAATCCACTGGCGAGTCTCTCCAGATACAGCGTCTTTTATACAAATGAGTACATACCAAAAGGGGAAACTATAGGCGTCCGGAATAAACATTACCGGAGGTATTTCAATATAAGTTATCATAGCCACGGGTACCGGAACAAGACACAACCCAATTCGGACCTGTTGAACGTCAGCGGGTAATAGATAATAGTCTGGGTATCTAAAAGGGGTATCATTGGGGCACCTCGTCATTGCGCCAAGCTCTAATATTGTACAAGCCCACTAGTCGCCACCCGGGCCCTCTCATACCAAGCCCCTCATTGGCCTGTTTATTATCCTTGGCTTTCCTCCTGCCAAGTTATTCGTCACTGTAGCACGCCATTGCTTGCTGCGCCATCATTAGCACGCCATCGCTAGTGCGCCATCATTAAGCACGCCATTTGATCTTGGTTTGATCAGACTTCTTTCGCAAAGCACGCCATTGCCATCTTTGATGAGATACCCGGGATATCCGGTGCCTTTCTAGCTCCGGGATCCCCACCCAGTCCTCTTTGAGTCTGAGGTGTTTGTTCAGGTTTTTAATGAGCTCGTTCGTTGTGACGGCGTAAAAAGATTTACTCTATTAGATGTGTCGTTTATCACGATACACGAATTGAGTGTGGAATTCGATCAACTCTTGCAAAGGACGCGAGTGACGATTGACTTCCCACCGAACGAAGAATCCCAGATGCTGTGTTGGACAGGCGTAGGTTCCGGAGAATATCGAGAGGGGCGTGCGTGTTTCTGATAAAGCGAGTAGTACGGTGAAAGACTGGTAACGGCTAGAAGGGTTAGTAAAATCAAGGGTGTCGGCGAGAATGTGGCGGAAGGTCGTAGAAGACCGGAGGATGAGGTTTAGCAACAAGGAGGCCTTGTTAAGCGGAGTATTGATACGGCAGAGCGTGGCTCTAAAAGACTGATAGTTTGACAACACTTGAGTATAATTTCTGGTGTCAGAATACTGGGACAAAAGTGCGATCCGAATCACTAGATTCTACTGGGCTTATAAGTATTTTGAGAAGTGATGGTACCTAGGGAAATAATATCAAATGGAGGGAATTGGTCGTGGAATGGGTCGGTGTGGTGACGGATGATAATTAGGAACATGGAAACAATGCCAAGTGAAATGGGGGTGAAATAGATAAATGTACAATACCGCATGGTCTGTCCGCCAAGGTGGTTACTGGTGCGGTTTCATATGAACTGCCCCTGGAATGAAGTGATGCATTCAGCCTAGGTTTTTGAGGCTAGCCCAGTTGGTCAAATGTGCCGTATGGTGAGAGGACTTGGCATATTCCATTGGTTGGATGCCATGCGGGTGCGAGAGGATAGATCCCTGAGTCTGGGTTTATTTCTGGGTTCTAGATTCATTCCGAAAAACACAAGCTAAGAGCGGCTGGTTTCCAGGTTTGGCCGAGGCGCATCCATGCGGTGAGGCATGTGATCGAGTTATTCCCTTTTTCGGATAGTCATCGGGATGCCAGAAAGTTGACTTCGGGTTAAAATGAGAAGGTGCGTGTTCCGGCGAACTCTGCTTAATCTCTGTGAGCCTGTCCGCATTTGCTCGATCTGCAATAATTTGAATGCGGCGAAGGAAGTTGTAAGGCTTTTGCAAGTGATTTCATAGATATCACCAATGTGGTATCACATCCGCGGGGCACGGAAAAAATTCGACCGTCCTCGGTCGAGTCCAGAGGGTAAGCCAGGGAATGAAAGGAATGAATTCTCGGATTTTGAGGAGAGACAGAGAAAATTGAAGGGAAAGAGAATGCAGAGTGGGGTGTTAAAGATCTTCTTCGTCAAGCTCCTCCATTTGAGCTTCTTCCTCTTCGTCCACATCGATTTCGGTACCTGCAGAGTTGAGTTCAACACGGCCATCGAGTGGAAGTCCATCCGCGAGTTCGATTAGTCGAGGATCATTCCGAGCAATGTATGGCAAGAGGCGGGTTGCAGAAATTCCCTGAGTGCTCATCGCACCCGAAAGTTCCCGCAGGACATATGATCCTCCTTGAGTTCGGCGTACTACCGCATATGGACCAAGCCACCTGGGTTTCGTTTTGCTTCCCAGGTCATTGGCATAACGCGAGTTGCGAACAAGAACAAGTTCATCCTGGAAATATTCCTCACGGTAAAAGCGGCTCTGATATCTGCGCTCAAACTCTGCCTTCGAGCGGAACCGGCTGGCTCGGAGGAGCTCAGCTGCCTTTTGCATATCTGCGGGGCGCTTCTCGATCTGCCGGGTGCGCAATGCGAGGAGTTCCGAGGGTGACATATGTGATTTCCACCCCTCAACAAGGAATGTTGACTCCGTGAGGTCAAATGGCAGGATAGGATTGAAGCCATGTAGGGTGAAATAGGGGCTCTGTCCAGTAGCGCGCCGCACTGTGACTCGGTCTGCAAAGACGGCAGGCGCCAACTTGAGTGGCCAGAGGTTGATGTTTCCTTCGCATGCTTTGATAATTGACTCGCGCAGGATGAAGTGGCCGCGCTCTACAACCCCGTTGGCTCGTGAGTTGTAGGGAGAGATCTTCACATGGGGTACTCCAAGGGTCTTCATTAAGATTTCGAAAGCTTCTTTCACTTCCGACCCGTTGTCCGTTATGACTTCGAGCACAATACCGTAACGGCAGTAGATTTCCTCCCAAAAGAACTTGGCAAGGGACTTCGCTGTGGCGCGACGCAGCGCACGAGCCTCGGAGATTCCAGACAGATCGTCTTTAGCCGCCACAATGTAGCGGAATCCATGAGCGACGGGCATGAACATGATGTCGATGTACACCTTTGCGAAGATTGTGGTCGGGATTGAGGGACTGAGCGGCATCTGCATTGGGACTGTGGTGCGGATCTGACACTCGTGGCAGGATCGAATGTATGTGTGGACCTGTTTCCGAAGATGGGGCCAGAAGAACCGAAGATTGATTGTCTCTAGTGTCCCTTCTTCGCCTCGGTGTCCAAGTAGATCATGTGCCTGCATCAGAATTTCTAAGCGCCTGCTAGGGTCGAAGATCACCAGTAACGGAGCTTTGTGGGTGTTGCGTTTGAACATCTGCTGTCCCGACATGTAGTATTCGGATGTCTTTTTGAGGAAGCGCCGTTTTGCCTGGGCTGCTCGGGCTGTGTCGCCTGGGAAATTTGGGAGCTGGAGAGTTATTAGAAAATGACGGATATCAAATAGAGTCGCATCGAAAGGAGAAAGAGGGGGAGTTGTCTGGTTTATATACACAGAAGCAGTTGGGTGTGATGGGGGCGGAGAAATTGGAGCCGAGTTCCGGGTATAAAAGGAGAGGAGTTGTTGTGCGGGAGTGTGAAGTGTGTCGGCGAGGAGAGCAATATCATCGAGCCATGAGTCATCATGGTCCTCAATTTCCTCGCCCGCTCCGAGTTCGCGGCGGGAAAGTGCATCGGGTGCATGGAATGTTTTTCCGGGAACATGTATGAGATTGAAATCAAACAAGAGGATCCCCTGAATCCAACGGTTGATGGCTGCGTTGGGCTGGAGATCAGGTGCGTTGAGCATCCCTTTTATGTACTTCGCATCGACTTCAACATTCAGGTTCTTGACCCCAAACAGAAACATTCGCCAATGCCGGAGAGCACGATAAAGTCCGTAGAGCTCGAGCTTGGGCTGTGAATAGCGTCCTTCCTGTTCGTTGAATGGAAGCGAGCCATAGCGCGCGATTCTACGTCTGCCCCTTGAGTCTTCTTGGGATAGAACAAATCCGGTTCCGTGAAGGCTGGAATCAACGGAGAAATAGACCGGGAGCGAGGATGTGTAGTCAATATTGACCAGTGCCGGAGCAGAAGTTACAAGCTGTTTGATGGTTGCAAAGGCTGTTTCCTGGGCCTCGCCCCAGACAAACTCGGTGTCTTTGTGGAACAGCCAGGACAGTGGTTTGACCAGAGTAGAATATCCTTCGATCCAGATGCGGACTCCTCCGCATAAACCAAGGAACCGGCGCGCGGACTTTCCATCTGTGAGCTGCGGCCAGTTGAGAATTTTATCGACTCGATGCGGGTCAGGAAGGCGTCCATTCTGGTTACAGATCTGCCCGAGAATCAATACCTCGGGGCGTGCAATCTGCGTCTTTTTGGCTGAGAAAGTTCCACCCGCGTGTTTGAGACGATGCATAATCCGATGAACATCTAACGCATGTTCCCAGACAAATCGTCGGATTCCTGGATTGTCCTTCATAGTCTCTGGCACTCCATTGGCATCAAGATACTGAGTGGGCGGTCCCTTGATAGGCAGATCGTCGATGAATATGTTGGCTGTGTGCGGAATTTCATGTTGTAGAAGGAAAACCATACATTGTTGGAATTCTGTGGGAGAGTTGGTGAAGCCCATTGGTAGACATGTGAGTCGGAGAAGTCCAAGAGGAGTCATGAATGCTGTGAGATCCCGGGAGCGCGGATCGACAATGCGCGCGTCAAATCCCCAAAATAAGTCAAACACCGTAAAAATTTGGCACCCTGCAAATGGCTGTACGAACTCATCGAGAATGGGTGGGACACCAGCATCTCGGACCGAAACTTTGTTTAGGGGCTGCAAATCGTGCACCAAACGGAGTGATCCATTCTTCTTGAGTACACAAAACCAGCGCGATCGATACGCGCTCTGCGAATGTTCGTAGACTCCGTGGCCAATTTTTACTTTGAGGAGCTCGATGACTTTGTCAATGATGCCGGGAGGAATCGGGATATTTTTGTACACCCAAGGAGTGTGTTCGATCACCGGATAAATGAAGTGTGAGAAATAGTCTTCGCGAAAGGTGCCGCGGTCGGTTTCTTCGAAGGCGAGAGCTTCACTATTGAGCCTCATGATGTGCTCGAATAGCTTTTGCTCCTCCGACGTAAGAAATCCGTCTTTATTAATCTCGAGAGCGTCCATCCGTTCGCGGCTGATTTTATCGGTGGGGTAGAATTCGGGAGGTCGAATGGGGAGAGGAGTAAGGGATGCAAGAGGGTCTTCTGGGAACGTGCGCCGAGTCCTAGCGTACTCGGGATATGCTTGAGCTAGTGGTTTGATTTTCTGACCAACTTTCTTGTAGGCTGTCAGGACTTCGGCTGTTCCATGCTCATCGCAGGTCATTGGCAAGAGGATGTCCCCGTCTTCAAGATCGTCACAACCGGAAGACGGAGAAATGAGGGACAGCGTACCCTTCAAGCGTGCGGCGCGTGGGCGTTGGGCAAAGCAAAGCGGATTCGGGCACAACGGCGGCACCCCGCGACATAGGGTTGGAGGGGTGCCCGGGCCCGCGGATTCGCGGGCGGCGTTGCGCATGCAGCACAACGGTCGCGAGTGTGCGTGTGCGCACGGGGGTGTCGTGAGTGTGTTGGGAGCGGTGCCCGTTGCAACGCTGGCATCACCATGGGCGTAAGTAGCGTAGAAACGACCGAGTTAGTCACAGTCGCACCAATTGTTCTCCACCTGGTCTGTCCGCTGTGCAGGCATGCGGGGACCATGTGTTGGTCCTAGCGTCCTAGCCGCTAGCGGACTCGCCTGGCAAAGAAAGACACGTAAAATGAGAAAAACTCACTTGAAATGACGACTTCCAGTGCTGTGGTTCCCAGGGAGCCGAGGAGCGTTTGCATAATAAGGGGGGGCGCTCTTGCAGCGTGACCGGGCGAGACAGTGTGCGGCAGTGGATATCGAAGGATTAGGAGGAGATCCGAGAGCTCAAACACTCTAAAGGCGGGAGAGGGAGCTCGATGACGGCAAGAAGCAGGAGGTGTGGACACCTATTTTTGTTTTGATTGATGAATCTGGCAGCGGCCCTTGCCGTGCAGAGCCGAAAACAGACAATCCCTGGCTATGGCCTGCATATTTGATAGCTCGGCGCACCAACACAGTAGGTCGGACGGCCCCTTTTTTCTCATCTGCTGAAGTCCTCCCAGATCTCCCCATCTTGGGCTTTCAATCTATCAAGCATAGGCACCATTGATTATTGATTATCCTGCAACCCAAGCTGCGCGATTTACAGCAACTCCCAGTGAGTCTCCTTGGCTCATCAATGCATTCGAGCAACACTCTAGAGTCCCTCACAGCCAGGGAAACATGTCCCCATGGTACTACACAAAAAATCAGACCCGCACTTGAGTCATCTTCGATCCCACTTTTTGGCTACTGCAACCCCAAACTGTGTGAGTTACAGCAACTCAGATTGAGACTCCTTGGCTTATCTGTGCACTTGGGAAACACTATAGCATGCCTCAGAGCCAGGGAAAAGTGTCACCATGTTACTACAAACAAAATTGGTGTGACTCCGTGTCGATCTGTCCAAATTTGGTTGAGATTCGCACCAAGCACAATTTGTGTCACAAACATGGGACCCTGAAGCTGATTTTTTTTATCAGTACACTATGACTGAATGAAATGGTCATAAGTATATACTCCACACCTAATCATTCACGCAAACAATCACTACCTCACATTCCAGGTGCAGTGATCCCAAAATGGACTGTTCCCAAATAGGTGATGGAGCAAACACATACAAGTGTCGTCGACAACGCTGATGAACCAAACAAGGGTACATTGACTTGCTCAAAAAAAAAGTGAAACAGTGCGCGTACAACAAGGAGCAGAGTAAAAGCAGTATGGATCGAGGAGTCTTCCCACCGTTTAAGTTTCAAAGTGGAGTGGGAGGAGACAATAGAGCAGTGCAGTAGCAGCACATTGGGGACATTGCACCTGTTCTTTAATGTAGTGCGAGATACACCTGGTGGGGGAGTAAGCTAGATAGAAATGGAGGGACGAGAGAGAGCCTGCACTTGTTGCAAAATACGTGCCTGCAGACTGTGACTGCAGTCGGCTTGACGAACGGAGTGCATCTGCAGAGCTTGCATTGCATGTTTACCGTGGCGGGCCCAGAGGCGACTATTATCCCCTCCGAGCCCTCCCGTGCGCCGAAGAGAGGACCCCATTGAATACGCGCTGGAGGATCAAGATAGGCGGTCAGGCCGGGGGGAAAAGGTAAACATCAAACCGCTCCACGCTTCAATGCCCGGTGGGGGGGGGGGGGGACTTTAGGGTGGACAAAGATTGAGTTTTCACATGGACACCTTCAAAATGGTAGGGGGTACAGAGCCCCCCTATCTCCTTGCAAGCCGTAAGCTCGGGAGGGACGGGCACATCAGAGGCAGGGTGGCTGTGCAAAATCATTGCGGAGGGGGGACAGGGGACCTTTTTCAACTCTGTCTCTGGCTGCCGCAGAGGTGTCCCCCCTTAAACCGCGTGCACCGCACCTGTAGTTCCCACATAACCCCTCTTGTTAGAGGGGTCTTATGGGGGACATGTTCCCTCCATCAGGAAAAGCTCTCCTGCCCATAGTTCCCCGGTTAGTTATATAGCTATGATAGCATGCCATAGTTGCTGTAGGTCAGCAGGAACGATATATAGTTTATGTAGTCAACATAGTTACTGGTGAAAGCTATGGCAAGCTATGTAGAACTGCAGCCCACCTATGTTCTGCTATCAGACCCGATAATTTTTCGAGCTTTCTAATCGAGCTTTCTAAATTTCCCCTTTTTTCAAGTGAACCAGTGTTCAATTTTCGAAGAGGTTTCGAACCATTGATTTGCCGTACGTACATACTATGTATCGTCAGGAGTTGATTCGGAGTCTTGCCTGCCAATGCCAGTGGGGAGTATTGCAGTGACTTTGTAGGGAAAAGACTAAAGCCGCTTGGGGATTGTAGCCGCGACAGGTAAAGCCGGATTTCTGATTTTTTGCACAAGTCGTTTCAAAGTCCGATCAGTCACATGGAATGGCGTGCTTGGTTGATGATCTGTCACGTTGCCATGTGTGACGTGACGACGCTGCTTGTCTTTTCCCCCCATCTTGTCGCTCCTTCCCCACTGCCTGTCGTCCAAGAGTCTCCTTCAAGCTCCTGGATCAAGCCCTCAAGCCAAGTTATGTCTTCGGAGGGCTTCCGGAGCCTGAGTGCCGCACCTGTTTTTTTTCCAATGTCATCAAAGCCCCCCATGGAACGACGTCAAGCTACCCTCAAACCCGTCAAGCTATCCTCAAACCCTCCGCAATCCAAGTTCCAGTCCTCCGATCTTCTTTCAAATCCTCTGTCCTCAGCATGATGATTGACATGGTGGTTCGCACGTCGTTGGGCAGCACCGGAAGACTTCCGGGCCGAGATGGGCAGGGTCCGCGCGCAACTGGCGCAAGGTGCGTTATGGGTTAACGGGATTTCATGTTGACATAGCATCCCTTACCCTAGGTCACTGCGCTCAAGCCTCAAACACAATATCTCCCGAGTCGGATACATACCCAAGGTGCGAGCCGTTTTCTCTTCGCATAGATGTAGCTGACCAGGTTTCGGCTTTTTCTCATCTGATGATCGTTACCAATGCCACTAAACTCTCGACAACGCCATGCGACAATACGAGCTGGAGATCGGTGCGGGTGGTGGATAGAATCTCTTTAGTATCTCTTTGTCGGCGTAGCATACGTTCATCAATATAATTGATTATTGTTCTTTGTTGCGGATAAGTAGCACCACCGCAGCTTGGTACCACTACAGACTGATATGTAGACTCTTAGCCTACAAAGCTACAGGAAATTGAGGTGTACTACAGCCACTATGGAGTCCTATGTAGTTTTGGCACCAAGCTACAGAGGTCTAAATAACAGGGGTCAAGCGATAGCGCTACAAGTGCTATCAAGCCTACATAGCTCTCTATCGACTGTAAGTTTTTTCCAGATGTCTAAGGAGAGGCGATGTAAAGGAGATCCGCTCCACGCTTAACTGCCCGGTGGGGGGGACTTTAGGGTGGACGAAAAATGAGTTTTCACACCTTGACACCTTCAAAATGGTAGGGGGTACAGAGTCCCCCCATCTCCTTGCAAACCATGAGCTCGGGAGGGACGGGCGCATCAGAGGCGGGGTGGCTGTGGAAGATCATTGCGGAGGGGGGACAGGGGACCTTTTCCAACTCTGTCTCTGGCCGCTGCAGAGGTGTCCCCCCTTAAACCGCGTGCACCGTCACCCAGAGGGGGAGACGCATCAGTGGCGGGCTGATGCGGCCTGATGCGACATGTGGCAGTGCACAATCATCGCAGGGGGGGACATGTCCCCTTTTCAGCTTCGAGGGGCTTGTGTCCCCTCTTAAACCACGGTCACCCTCAAGGGGTGACACATCAGAGGCGGGCTGACGCCAGTCATCACAGAGGGGGACAGGGGACACTTTTACTGGTAAACCATGTTTGGCCGAGTATTCTGAGTTTTGTGAGCTAACTAATGAATTTGAGACATGGGTCATTAGATGAATCTGATTACTCTCAACAAGTTCTACAACTTTGGTTTTGGAGTCACAAATTTTTCTAATGAAGTTATAATTGAGGCACCTGTTTGGTCGAGTATTTTGAGTTTTGTGAGCCAACTAAGCCAATTGAACTAGGGGTCATTAGATGAATCTGAGTGTCCTCAGTGAGCTCTACAACTTCGATTTTGTAGTCACAAAACTTTTGTAATGAAGTGATAACCTAGGCACCCGTTTGGTCGAGTATTTTGCATTTTGTGAGCCAACTAAGCCAATTGAGCTATGGGTCATTAGACAAATCTGAGTGTCCTCAGTGAGCTCTACAACTTCGATTTTGTAGTCACAAAACTTTTGTAATGAAGTGATAACCTTGGCACCCGTTTGGTCGAGTATTTTGCATTTTGTGAGCCAACTAAGCCAATTGAGCTATGGGTCATTAGATGAATCTGAATGGCCTCAATGCGCTCTACAACTTTGGTTTTGGAGTCACAAATTCTTCTGATGAAGTTATAGCATAGGCACCCGTTTGGTCGAGTTTTTTGAGTTTTGTGAGCCAACTAAGCCAATTGAACTAGGAGTCATTAGACAAATCTGAGTGTCCTCAGTGAGCTCTACAACTTCGATTTTGTAGTCACAAAACTTTTGTAATGAAGTGATAACCTAGGCACCCGTTTGGTCGAGTATTTTGCATTTTGTGAGCCAACTAAGCCAATTGAGCTATGGGTCATTAGATGAATCTGAATGGCCTCAATGCGCTCTACAACTTTGTCTCTGGCGCCACAAGACCTTTCTAATAAAGTCACAAAACCTTTCTAATGAGGTTCATTTTTGAACCGGGTTTGGCCGACTATTTTGTGTTTTGTGAACCAACTAGACCAGTTGAGCTATTGGTTATTAGATAATTCTGGATGGTCCCAATGGGTCCTACAACCCGGTGCTTGGGGTCAGAACATCTCTCAATGAAGTCACAAACCAATCTAATGAGACTACATTTTTGAACCACATTTGGTCAAGTATCTTGTGTTTTGTGAGCCAACTAGACAACTTGAGCTATAGGTCATTAGATGAATCTGGTTACTCTCAACAAGTTCTACAACTTTGGTTTTGGAGTCACAAATTTTTCTAATGAAGTTATAATTGAGGCACCCGTTTGGTCGGGTATTTTGAGTTTTGTGAGCCAACTAAGCCAATTGAACTAGGGGTCATTAGACGAATCTGAGTCTCCTCAGTGAGCTCTACAACTTCGATTTTGGAGTCACAAAACTTTTGTAATGAAGTGATAATCTAGGCACCCGTTTGGTTGAGTATTTTGAGTTTTGTGAGCCAACTAAGCCAATTGAACTAGGGGTCATTAGACGAATCTGAATGCTCTCAATGAGCCCTACAACTTTGCCTCTGGCGCCACAAGGCCTTTCTAATAAAGTCACAAAACCGATCCCCGGGACTCAACACCACCCGGTTTGGACAACCACTATATTTGTGAAAAAGGTCAGATTGGATGTCTGGCCTTCCCTGGCCTTGCTTGCTGGGTATCCCAGCCACTATTCAACAAATAACAACACGGTCAAAGCAACGGCTGGCACCGGCAGCATTCATTACCTAATAGAAGCACACCCCTCCGCCGCCTCCACGCCTCCTCGGGGCCTCGAAGGGGGTCATTACTAGTACGGGATAATCCCCCAAACAGGCCCTGACATAATGGATGTGTAGGTCCCTTAGGTGTTCAAAACTGGTTTCATGTGAAATGCCCTGTGCGCCGGAGCCTGCAAACGAACCGGCATGTCAGCGGGATCCGAGTTCAAGTTAGTGTCTCCTAAGCTTTGGATGCTGGTGTATAATTACGATGGAGATTTTCCTGCAAGTTTATCTTGGGAGTGGCGCTCGAGGCCAACCCGTGCTGTATCATGATACTAGTATCATGACGATGATCTAGCCAGTACTGTACTAGTCCCGGTCACCTGATAAGCTGGCAAGCGTAGCACTGCAACTTTTTGGTGGGTAGGGAGTGATACTCTATTTCGATCACAAGTTCAGCCAAGGTCCCGGACTTTCTGAAGGAAGATAACTGCGATAAATCGAGCAAGAATCATTGCCGCAATACAAAAAAAGAGGGGCACGTGAATACGTAATGGTACAATCAATTAATAGTAAGTACAGTAATGGCCCGCTATCATGCTACTATACACACTTCCGAGTCGACAATTAGATGATTTGGGGTTGGTGGTTTCCATTTGATAGTGTCAGCACAGCAGCTCTGATAGGGAACAACTATCAGTCTAGAAGCTCTCCCAAATGCAACCGGTCACCAATCCCGATGGAGAGCCATGGGAGGCCCAATTGTTCTGATACATCCATTTCTTTTAGCATATGGTTTGCCTCCTGGACAAGCTGGGCACCGCGTGTGGAACTTGTGCTGATCTGTTGTAGTGCTTCCACAGCACTCTGGCTGGAGGAGTGTAAGCCTGACACATAACAGAAGTTTAAATTATGCTCACCATGACAAAAGGACCAGCAGCACACATTGGTACACTTCTTGAATTCCAGCCCCTGAGCATAATTTCCAGGGCAGGATGAATGACTCTTTCGATCTAACTGATGAAGTTCTTCCGGTCTGGGAGCCTCGACAGTATTTCCGGTGTCACACCAGCAGGGGGTATGGTGATATGTCCTGGGAAGATCTGTTGTAAGGCATTGAGTGCTACGGTTCGAACTTGGGAGCTGTCGTGACTCAACGTTCAACAGCTCCATCAAATATAATTTATGATGCAATGTACCGGCTCACTGTAAAAGAAACTCCAGTTGGCCCCGAACTCGAGGAACTATTCCGTCGATGGCCAAATCCGGCTCCATGAAGTTGTAACTAGCCAGATGGCCCAGCAACGTGCAGGCTTGAACCAGCACCGGGACCTCCCCTGAGATCAAAAGCTCCGCGGCGTGGCTGAGCACATTTGCATCAGCAGCAGCCCGGGCCACAACGATAGATGCCGACACCAATTCAGCCAAAGCGCAAATGGCATGCCGTTGTACAAAGCATGCCCCCTTCATAAAAGTGTCTGATTGTTTGACAAACCGGCTGGCTTGGCTTCCACCGATCTCGGTCAATGGACCCTTCGAAAGCGCTACAAGCCGCTCAAATATGCTCTGACCGAGGGATGTGACATGGATGAAAAGGGGCTTGTTATGACCAAGCCTTCACTTCAGTCTACCTCAAACCAGACCTCATTAGGCTAATCTCTACCTGGTAGAGGATGGCCCTAAGGAGGTCTCATACGTGGTAGTATACCACCTCCCAGGACGTATCCACCGCGGTGGATGTATCCACTAGGTTCCACTGTGGATGCTTCTATGTGTCACGTCACTCCCTCTATGGACGCGTCCATGCTGCCGCCTGGGGCCCAGCTCGTTTTGGC
Organism: Mycena belliarum; assembly: GCA_029282135.1. Classification (NCBI taxonomy): domain Eukaryota; kingdom Fungi; phylum Basidiomycota; class Agaricomycetes; order Agaricales; family Mycenaceae; genus Mycena; species Mycena belliarum. The sequence goes on from JARJCN010000096.1 coordinate 92,452, forward strand.
GATTTTGGGCCCCCCGCAGGGCCAAAATCACGGCCCTTGAGCGCTGCACGCTGCAGCCTGGGTTACCTGCGTTTTTGGGCTATACCAGCTGCCTAGCTTGTTTCAGGATATCCTAGATTCCAGCCCTTCAGGGCTCTAGGCTGGGTTCACTGCATGCACGGTAAATATGTGCACCTATTACCTCCACGGCATAATTGCTCTGGTTGTTCAGGGAAAAGGACAAGAAAGACAGATTCTCTAGTCGCAACAAGCAAATGCACAAGTACAAGTAATTTTATTTGATTTCCAGTATGCGTAGCTCTATATATTGGTCTTCCAGTCGCCACTGTCAGGCAGACAGAAGCATCCATCCGCACCAGACAATCGATATGGATGGATCCTAGAAGATCCCCTGGATGCTACGACAAGAAGGAGGAGGGCGGGGGACTCGCAGTTCTGACGAAAGTCGCCCAAGCTTTCATAAATCAGGCGTATTCTTGTTCTACTTATCGTTCTGAGGTAACTAAAGCAAGTCCCAGAGCTCTGTGGCACATAACACCCATGGCTGCGAGTTCATAGGCTTCGGGTTCGACCTATTCACGGACCTGGGCATTGCCTGGAGTGGCACGGTCAATGGCAACGCCGTTTTGTCGGGGTTCCCGCGCCCAGTAAAGACGCTGCTAACAGAAATCAAAGCCATGCTTCAGTACGTTGGACTCGCCTTGTTTAGCGCTCTGTACTGTACTTACCGCTCTGTTCAGGATAGCCAATATGGAGAAGCGACAAGGCGGCCCGGAGCACAGACGCCTGCCAATCACGTTCGGCAGGACATCGAACGAGAAGACGCAGCGCGACGCGCATCGAAGGATTATCAAGGATTGTTTCCTAAATGATATACGTTGGTGGCTTTCCTGTGTTGCCCAAGTTGGATGCTGATGTCTTTCTTTGTGCCACCAGGCAATGTCATAGCGGCTCGCGACGACAATTCCGAGGAGACTCAGATTCGTCTAATGACCCCTAGTTCAATTGGCTTAGTTGGCTCACAAAACTCAAAATACCCGACCAAACGGGTGCCTCAATTATAACTTCATTAGAAAAATTTGTGACTCCAAAACCAAAGTTGTAGAACTTGTTGAGAGTAACCAGATTCATCTAATGACCTATAGCTCAAGTTGTCTAGTTGGCTCACAAAACACAAGATACTTGACCAAATGTGGTTCAAAAATGTAGTCTCATTAGATTGGTTTGTGACTTCATTGAGAGATGTTCTGACCCCAAGCACCGGGTTGTAGGACCCATTGGGACCATCCAGAATTATCTAATAACCAATAGCTCAACTGGTCTAGTTGGTTCACAAAACACAAAATAGTCGGCCAAACCCGGTTCAAAAATGAACCTCATTAGAAAGGTTTTGTGACTTTATTAGAAAGGTCTTGTGGCGCCAGAGACAAAGTTGTAGGGCTCATTGAGAGCATTCAGATTCATCTAATAACCCATAGCTCAACTAGTCTAGTTGGCTCACAAAACTCAAAAAACTCGACCAAACGGGTGCCTATGCTATAACTTCATCAGAAGAATTTGTGACTCCAAAACCAAAGTTGTAGAGCGCATTGAGGCCATTCAGATTCATCTAATGACCCATAGCTCAATTGGCTTAGTTGGCTCACAAAATGCAAAATACTCGACCAAACGGGTGCCTATGCTATAACTTCATCAGAAGAATTTGTGACTCCAAAATCGAAGTTGTAGAGCTCACTGAGGACACTCAGATTTGTCTAATGACTCCTAGTTCAATTGGCTTAGTTGGCTCACAAAACTCAAAATACTCGACCAAACAGGTGCCTCAATTATAACTTCATTAGAAAAATTTGTGACTCCAAAACCAAAGTTGTAGAACTTGTTGAGAGTAATCAGATTCATCTAATGACCCATGTCTCAAATTCATTAGTTAGCTCACAAAACTCAGAATACTCGGCCAAACATGGTTTACCAGTAAAAGTGTCCCCTGTCCCCCTCTGTGATGACTGGCGTCAGCCCGCCTCTGATGTGTCACCCCTTGAGGGTGACCGTGGTTTAAGAGGGGACACAAGCCCCTCGAAGCTGAAAAGGGGACATGTCCCCCCCTGCGATGATTGTGCACTGCCACATGTCGCATCAGGCCGCATCAGCCCGCCACTGATGTGTCTCCCCCTCTGGGTGACGGTGCACGCGGTTTAAGGGGGGACACCTCTGCGGCAGCCAGAGACAGAGTTGAAAAAGGTCCCCTGTCCCCCCTCCGCAATGATTTTGCACAGCCACCCTGCCTCTGATGTGCCCGTCCCTCCCGAGCTTACGGCTTGCAAGGAGATAGGGGGGCTCTGTACCCCCTACCATTTTGAAGGTGTCCATGTGAAAACTCAATCTTTGTCCACCCTAAAGTCCCCCCCCCCCCCCACCGGGCATTGAAGCGTGGAGCGGTTTGATGTTTACCTTTTCCCCCCGGCCTGACCGCCTATCTTGATCCTCCAGCGCGTATTCAATGGGGTCCTCTCTTCGGCGCACGGGAGGGCTCGGAGGGGATAATAGTCGCCTCTGGGCCCGCCACGGTAAACATGCAATGCAAGCTCTGCAGATGCACTCCGTTCGTCAAGCCGACTGCAGTCACAGTCTGCAGGCACGTATTTTGCAACAAGTGCAGGCTCTCTCTCGTCCCTCCATTTCTATCTAGCTTACTCCCCCACCAGGTGTATCTCGCACTACATTAAAGAACAGGTGCAATGTCCCCAATGTGCTGCTACTGCACTGCTCTATTGTCTCCTCCCACTCCACTTTGAAACTTAAACGGTGGGAAGACTCCTCGATCCATACTGCTTTTACTCTGCTCCTTGTTGTACGCGCACTGTTTGAAAACCCCGGACCAACCGCACTTCCTCTAGCTATCTCTCTCCCCACTATATCGGCTCGGATAGCGCTGTATCTCGCTCCCTATTGTCCCTTTGCAACTTTGTTTCCGTTTCCATTCCTTACACTGCATGATGATTATGAGAAAATGCTTCTGTGGATACCAGTTTAAGCCATTCATCTAATAAAAGCTATCGGATTCAGCCGCCGTACCAATTAATTGTTTGGCCCTGATGGAGCTTCCGATTCTCGCAGGGTTGGACACCACTTCGGAACTGCATGTTGGTCTTCTTCCGTCCTCTTGTATCGATCGACATCCAGGCCTCCGCCGAGGTTCAGCCGGTGCGAACGAGCGAGGCCCCCAGGCAGGTTCCTACCCAGCCGCAGTTACGAGGTTCATCAATAAGAGTAGCTATATCACAATCGAATAAAGAATAAACGGCATACCGGGAAAATCGGACCGTGTGACGTGACGCGTGATAGTAACTGAAGTTGGGGATGAACCTCTCCACGGCGGCTGGAAGAAAATATATACAAACAACATAGCCACAATTTGGCGAAACAACCAAAGAAGTCAGTCTCAGCGTCTGTCACCCTGCTAATATTAAGATTCTTCATTGGAGGGTTAGTTTAAGTAGTCCAAACGACTTCCACCATTAAAATACAGACTCGAGCCCCGATGGAGATTGAACACGGGAAAATGGTGGTTTTGCTGATGTTCAGCCAAATATATCAGATATAGTGGACAAGTCGGTCCAGTGTTACGGGGGACATAAGTTCTATGGTAAGTTTTGAGGTGTTTAAACCCCTCAAAAGAAATTTATTTACTCTGTCTAAAGAGCCCGATGACTTCTTTGGTTGTTTCGCCAAATTGTGGCTATGTTGTTTGTATATATTTTCTTCCAGCCGCCGTGGAGAGGTTCATCCCCAACTTCAGTTACTAATCACGCGTCACGTCACACGGTCCGATTTTCCCGGTATGCCATTTATTCTTTATTCGATTGTGATATAGCTACTCTTATTGATGAACCTCGTAACTGCGGCTGGGTAGGAACCTGGCCCCCAGGCAAATCCTGCCCATCCGGGCAATCGTTACACCCAAAATTCAACCCGTGATATTTCGTTACGTAGTCCAAGTCTTGCAGCGCCAGATTACGGAATCGAGCAAGGAGAAAAAGAACAGATATTCCATTGTGAGTCAGTTTGAACCGTGAAGTCGTGCATGCGTACATCTAACCACCTCACAAGTATTTTAAATCCCAGATACGCCCATTACTTCACCTCCTCCGCATGCACCCCCTTTTCTGCGACTTCCTTGCGCTTGCGCGCCTCGGGTCTGCGTGTCGCAGCAGCGAACTTGCACCAAAGCAGCTTAACTACAGGTGGAGGCCGCAGATAATTCTGCGAAGGAGGAGGTGGACGACTGGGGCGAGAGCGTGGTGCTGTGCTTGTAGCTACCAGCGGAGTGTGTGCTCTTTATAAGCGGGCCTGCGGCGGTGAACTTAGCTGCACTCTGGGTGGCCGGCCTGCAAGATAATTCATGTTTTAGTGCGGTGATGAAAGGACACACTGGGGGAGCGTACTTTGACCACATAATGTCGTCTCTGGGATGCTTGATGGACGAAGCAGGCACAGAAGACCAGGGAGCTAACATCAGGAAAAAACCACTTGGAGATATAGCGCCAAGTAGCCTCAGTATTTCGCGTAGACTGGTCGCCAAGTCCCCTTGTCTATAGCTCCTGGTAGCTCGTCTGCCAAACTCTGGTAGCCGCTGGTAGCACTGGCATGTGAGCCCAGTAGCGCTCTGGTAGCACTCCGGTAGGCGTTGAGAGCACACAGTATTCTGTGATAGTTGTGATTATTGGGTCCGAGAGAAGGAAAAAAAAAGGAGAAATATTGATATTCACTAGAATACGGGTACATTGAAACAACAATTAATTACACGGCGGAATCGATGCACCGTTAGCCACCGCGGCTAGCATTGCATGCAGGAATATATCTGTGCGAAAACATTAGTGGAGGAATGTGTGTGTGTGGGTGCGGGTGCGCACCAAGAGCGGGCAGCCCGAAATAGCAGGCGGCACGGGGAGCCTATGGAAAACAATGCATCATACAAAGATCAGTATGCATATGGTGCAAAGGAGCGGCGGGGCAACGCACCAAGCGGCCCTCAATCATGATGCCGACGAGCGCCAGACACTTCCGTTGCTACCATCAAAGGCGCCAGAGTGGGGTTGACAGTCTTGATGGGTTTCACAGTCTCGAGGCTTGATGGTCTTTGAGGGCTTGACAGTCTGGAGGCTCTTGAAGGACCCAAGCAGTACAAGACCAGGCTAACTTGAGGCTAACGAAGGGCATCTTGCAGCCAAGAACAAGCGCTGTGACCGCGAGACTTGATCGGGCCCATTGAGGTCTTAGGACGGCGGGTAGACTTGTTTGGGGATGATACGAGGGCAGTGGCGCGCACGAGAAGGGTCAACGGAAGGATGGAGCGGGGAAGGACATGGGGGAAAAAGGAGAGCGACGACGAACGAAAAACTTGTTTGGTCCAAACAAGCACGCGATCGAGCACGCAATCGCACGTGCCGTCGGAGTTTGAACTGACTTAGCAAAGTTTTGGTCAAACGCATTCGCCCCGAGATGCCATTCCGGGGAGAAGAAGCCATTCTGAGCTTCAACGGCATACTAGATTGACATTAGACGATCATAACGAAGGATTCTGGCATTGCTCAACCGTCGGAATAATCTATTTTCCCGAGGCATGCTATCTGGAGCTACTGACCCGTCGGTGATGTGCGACATCAGACTACTGATCTCCGGTGTCGAGCTACCGGAGCTACCAGAAACTATGGAGATCCCACCAAAGACTACCAAAGGTACTGTCACTACCAAATATTGGTCTGGAGCTACCCAGCAAATTAGTGTTTCCTGATGAACTTCAACACAAATAAGCTCCTCGATTAAACTGCATGCAGATAAACGGGGGTGAGAAGTACCAACCTGCCAATCAGGGTGAAAAGCGAAATCCTGGTCCAGTTGTCGCGGGGGACTCGGGATCGAACGGTCGAAACTACGGGGAGTAGTTGCCTCCTGCGTAGTTGGATGATTTAAAATCGCGTAATACAACTATTGAGATGATATCGCTGAGTGGGTGAAAAGAGAACTTGAATAATATTGTGGGGCTCAGTGAAGAGCTTATATACTGTAGGTAAAACTATCTAGAATGTACTACAAGTATTTAGAATATAGCTAAGCTGAGTAAAAGATGAGTAAGTATGTTCGGGCAGAACATCGGCGAATGTCGGCGATGATTTAAACCGTGGGAATAACATAAATAACAACACTCCCCCTCAAGCGCGAGTCATACCGAGGCGGGAGACGAAGTACTCGTGCTTGGATTTGTCGAGAGCCTTCGTAAATAGATCCGCGGTGTTCTCCGAGGTTGGGCAGTAGGAAACTGACACTTCCGCGGCGGCCATCAGGGCCGGTGATGATGCAAGCACAGTCATGTCATCGACATGTACTGCAACAATTGTGATGTTGGGACCGTTGTGCTTGATGTATACGCATTGGTCTGAGAGAAGTCGGGTGTAGCCGCAGGAAAGGAAGGATGAATTGAGTTCACGGTTCCAGACACGGCCTGACTGTTTGAGGCCATAGAGTGCCTTGTTGAGTTTCCACACATGGGTAGTGCCATCATGATAAAATTCCGGCTGTTGCATATAGATCTCCTCGTCCAGTTTGCCGTTGAGGTATGCACCGATCACATCCACTTCAGGCTACCTCAAACCAGACCTTATTAGGCTAATCTCTACCTGGTAGAGGATGGCCCTAAGGAGGTCTCATATGTGGTAGTATACCACCTCCCAGGACGTATCCACCGCGGTGGATGTATCCACTACGTCCTACTGTGGATGCTCCCATGTGTCACATCACTCCCTCTATGGACGCGTCCACGCTGCTGCCTGGGCCCAGCCCGTTTTGGCGATTTTGGGCCCCCCGCGGGGCTAAAATCACAGCCCTTCTGCGCTGGGCACTGCAGGGTGGGCTAGGGGTCCTCCCCAGCTGCTGTACGGTGGATATAGGCACCTGTAGCAGCCTAGCTAGCACCTGCGGCCCAGCCCGTTTTGGTGATTTTGGGCCCCCCGCAGGGCCAGAATCACAGCCCTCCAGGGCCCTGGGCATCCTAGCTTGCATGTATGGTCATTACACGAGCCTGTAGCTGCTATGCAGGCCATATATATTTTTGCTGGTGTGTGCAGTAGCTCAGCCCATTTGCTGGAATGTGCTGGAATGTTGGCCCCTTTTCAGGGCCACAAATCTGACCTTGTAGGGCTGGGGGTCATAATTAAATAGTATTCACAGCTGCAGTTCTCCTGTACCCTGTATTTCTATACTATCTTGAATAAGCAGGGTTTGATCTTGATACTGAATCGGTAGCCGACCTGTCATTTGAATTGTGGATCCATCCATCTATAGTGTGGATAGGTCCATCTACATGCTCAAAGTAGCCATGGATACATCCATAGAGTATGTGGGACTATCCACCTCATAGTCAATGGATGTATCCATGATCACATGGATGCATCCATTCTCTCTGAAGTAGGATGGTAGTATCCATAGTTGTGTGCATGGATGTAACCATATATTCCGGAATGTCTAGATGGATGCATCCATGTGATGTGGCAGCCATTCTAGTAAAGCTTTTTTCTGAGATAATACTCAGGTTGCCTTACATTGGACAAAAATGTTCTAATATTGCATTTTCTGTTATACTTACTTCACATAAGAGCATAACAACTCCAGTCAATAAATGCTAGAGAGTAAACTTTCTTGATTTATAGCAATCAGTTGAGTTCTTTTGGTTCATACTGATTTTGGGTGCTATGTAGTTTTATTAAGGTCTTGTGTAAGTGTAAATAATGCTGGCTGGCTATCATAAATTGTGACATTTCTCAACAAATTTCCTGTTTGGGATGATATAAGTTGTTGTCATGTATTTTATTTGGCATCACTAAATAGGTCACAACAACCACTACCATCTGTATAAGGAGATTTCTTTTCCTTTTCCAATAAGTCCAGTCTTGCCAGCTTAAATGACAACTGGATTGCCTAACAAAGATAGAGCTTGACTAATCTTTCACATAAACTTCTACCATATAGTGCTTCATAGAATATTGTACCAGTGAGTATTTTACATGAAACCCCAGATATATATATTTATAATTGCATTGAGGAACTGTGGAACTACTAATCTTGTTTTGCCTGATTCTTCCTGACTTCAATGGTTCCTACTGAGGGCTATAGAACAGAATCTTCCCAATTTGGCCACTACTTCTAGTGTCCCAAAAAGGAAATTGTTGTTCTTTGCAATGCCCGTGCACTCAGAGTACCTTCAATGATGGAGTTTGACATCTGGGATGGTTGAAGCAATGCATTCTCAGAGATTGGTATACTTGAAGTCCCCAATACTACAGCATGAAAGTTCTGTCCTAACAGGTTTTTCAGCTTAATTGGAAATGATGATATAGTGGTTCTGAATTCTTCTAGTTATTGAAATGAGAGCTGGTAAGCTTTGGAATAACTAATACCATATATCTACTTTGACTGAACACCAACAGATAGCCTTTACAAGGTACAGCTCCTAAGCTTACATAGTGTTTGATGTAGATCCCATTGTCCTTTAAGTGGGCTTGAGTCACTCTAACAATGTCCATAGTGGCTGGGTAGATTGTCCAGTGGATTCCAGAGCATTAATGGCTTACTGTGGACCTTCTGGAAGACTCAACTATCAAATTCAGGCTCAAATCAAGAAAGGCTTCATATGCTTATTTGGGATATAGTAGATCACTTTAGTAAACACAAAACATTTCAGGTAGTGCTGTTGAGCAGTAGGGAACTAATCCTAGGGCTACCAGAGGATCCAGCATGTCTTTAGAGTAGTTGACAGTTTTGGCTTGTTTCTTAGATAGGGCCCTTAATAAGTTAGCCAGGACCATAAGAACACTGCTAGCTACTATATAATGACTTTCCCTTGCCCCAATGAGCTTACTTGATGCAATTTGGACTGCTAGTGCATCCTGGAGGTTTGGAGCTAAAAGTGTTTATATGCTAGTTTGTTGCTTGTTGGAAATATGGCCATTTGGTTGTTCAACCCTCTAGGAGTCATATCCCTTCCAAATTGCTCTGAGTAAGCTCATTTGGGCAACATGTAAGCATTATCTATCCATTACAACAACTCCAAGACCCTTATATGGCATATTAAGTGGCCTATGAACAGATCAAGCCAAAAATGTGCATTCATATATTGAGCTCCTGAACAGTTTCATCGTTCCAAATTTAGTTTCCAATTGCTTGTTAGTGCTTTACTTGATATTCCAAATGGTTTGTAGAGCATCCTCACAACAGTGGGCAAGCCTATCAAGACTTTTTAAGATAACCTATAAAGCTGATAATTAGGGCTCACAGCACCTCCGGAGTCACTTACAAATAGCTGAAAACAGCCTAGGACATCTATAATATCTTTCTTACCACCTCAGAGATTGCTTGAAACTCTTCAAAAGCTTATGGGTTCCAGATCTGCATATATGGAAGTAACTAGATTTGTATCCTCCAGCATTGATATATGGTGCTCTGTGTAGTCATATATATACTATGTGAATCTTATTGAGCGTTAATGGTTAAAAAAGGTAAGCCACAGACCTAGAACACTATCATATGATCATTCCCAATCTGGATGGAAGTTTGATCTGGTCTGAATGTTTCTACCCAAGCTGGGATCGATCTGAGTGATTGGAATCTTACAAGTAGGTTGCCTAAGTATATGAGACATTAGAAAAGGTTCCACAAGATATTGTGGGTCTATATGCATTGGAAAGAGAATAATTTCCTTTTTGGGCCAATAAGAGTAGTGGTCAAATTGGGAAGATTGTTCTGTGTAGCCCTCAATAGCCGCTCTCAAAATCAGAGAAAATCAGGATAAGTGCCTGTGATCACTCTCACAAGTTTCTATTGCAACCATCTATTATATACTTAACTTTTCATCCAAAGTATCAACTTGGCACAGATATCCTACAGAGTACTATAGAGTGAAGGGTTATGTAGAAGTTTGATCAAGTTCTCTCTCAATGATTCTGTTGTTCCTGCCCTAATACTATGATATTGCTGTAGCCATTTTAAAGCACAGTGTTAGACAGGAGATACCATCCATATAAGGAGATTTCAACTCATTTCCAACAAGTCAAGTCTTGATACCTCAAATGATGACAGGATTGTCAAACGCAAGTTAGAACATTGTTTCCAACAATGTAAGACAATCTGATTACAGATCTATATGCTATTACAGACAAATGATTTCACTATAGTACCTAACACATTGTATGGATGCATCCACCTGGAATGGATGGCACCAGATACAAATCAAGGAACATGTGGTCACATCCAGGCATACAACTATGGATACTACCATCTCAGGTCAGGGAGAATGGATGCATCCACCTGATTATGGATACATCCATTGGATGTGAGGTGGATGGTCCCACCTGCTGCATGGATGTATCCATCGCTATCTTGACCATGTAGGTGGACTCATCCACCATTACTACAGGCCTGCTACCCGTTATAGTAAAATCACAGCTCACATTTACAAGCAGACATCTTCCAATGTGTCTGTTTTGTAACATCTCCAAGGTGGTTGCCATACTGAGGATTATGATCAGCCTATGTAATAGCTCTACACCCGCAAAGCCCTGATTTAGATATGGTGGGGAGGCTAAGATAAGAAATAAAAAAATCAAGAGAGCTAAGCTAACTATAACTAGCAATGATATATGGCACTGAAAAACAGCTACAGGCTCCTGTATTGACCATACATGCTGGCTAGGATGCCCAGGGCCCTGGAGGGCCGTGATTTTGGCCCTGCGGGGGGCCCAAAATCACCAAAACGGGCTGGGCCGCAGGCGCTAGCTAGGCTGCTACAGGTGCCTGTATTTACTGTACAGCAGCTAGAAAGAAGCGCTAGCCCACCCTGCAGGCCCCAGCCCAGAAGGGCCACCATTTTGCCCCCCTGGGGGGCCCAAAATCCCAAAAACAAGCTGGGCCCCAGGCCCCAGCATGGACACGTCCATAGGGAGAGTGACGTGACACATGGAAGCATCCACAGTGGAACCCAGTGGATACATCCACCACAGTGGATACGTCCTGGGAGGTGGTATACTACCACATATGAGACCTCCTTAGGGCCATCCTCTACCAGGTAGGGATTAGCCTAATGAGGTCTGGTTTGAGGTAGCCTGAAGTGTCACATCAACCACGTGTATGGCAAGGTTATAGCGTGCGGCAAGGGCGCAGAGCAGCCGGATGGTTTCCATTCGAACAACGGGGGCAAATATCTCATCAAAGTCAATGCCGGGGATTTGTGAGAATCCTTTGGCAACAAGACGAGCCTTGTACCGTGTAATCACGCCGTTCACATCACGTTTGACGCGAAATACCCATTTGCACGCGATAGCTGTTCTATCTTTGGGAAGCGAGACATGGGAAAATGTGCCGAGTTGGCGGAGTTGTTCCATTTCGGCATCCATAGCCTTGTTCCACTCGGGCCAGTCGGGGCGTGATTTTGCCTCGGTAACGGTGAGTGGATCATTCGAGATGGGATCAGCAATGGCGGCTAATGCAACAGCAGGAAAGGCGCCGGGCTTTGTGTACTTGCGAGTGCGGGGACCAAGGATGATGTTGTCCTTGTCAATTGCACTGCTGATGTCTCGGGGTGCCTTGGGTGTGACAGGAGGAGTGGACGATGGAGAAGGAGTTAGTGTGCTCAATGTCGAAGCACGAGAAGTCTGCAGTGCGGGTGCCGGGGCAGCCGAAGGAGTCGACGGAGCCTCAGGCTCATCCGGTGTTTCTGACAAATTTTTCGAAATCTCCTCATTCTCCCCCTTGAGCTGAGGCGGAGGCGGTATGGATGTAGACGGGGTATCAATGAAAGTGATGTTCCATGAGGTAAGTACTTTGCGGTTGGCGGGACTGTAATAACGCCATGCACGGGACTCATCGGACAGTCCGACAAAGATGCAAGATCGGGTTTTAGGACCGATTTTCGAGTTCTTGCCATCTTGCTGTAAAACCTCGCACGGGGTGCCGAATTCTTGGAGTGCGGCAACGTTTGGCTTCTTGCCCCAAAAGGCCTCGTCCGGGGTGATCTTATCACCTAGGGCGCGTGTGGGAGACCGATTTTTAAGGTATGTAGCATATGCAACAGCTTCGGGCCAGAGGTATGCTGGAACATTGGCAGCTGTAAGCATGGCACGTGCATGTTCAATAAGAGTGTGATTGAGCCGTTCAGCAACACCGTTCTGCTGGGGTGAGTAGGGTGCCGTGAGCTCGAGCCGAATGCCGCGAGAAGCGAGATAATCTCGAGCTTCTTTGGATATATATTCTTTTGCATTATCAGCATGGAATGCTTTGACCCGTTTGCCAGTTTGAGTAAATATGTAGGCATCGTAGTCCTTCATCCGGGGCAAAGCCTCCGTGCGCTTCTTCATGGTGTAGATTATAGTGCGCCGTTTAGCACCATCAGTGAAACTGATGTAGTACCATTCACCGTTGATGCCGGTGACACGAGCCGGTCCCCAGACATCGGTAAAGGTCATTTCACCGATTTCCGTGTACTCACGGTCAGCCTCGGCTGGAAACGGAGCAACAGAAGATTTAGCTTTGATGCAGGTGGGACATTGGGCAGATGGTGTGCTTGAAGGATCAATGTTCATTCCTTCAACCATGTTATGATTCTTCAGCATTTTGATGGATGCTGGAGCAATGTGCCCAAAAATGCGATGCCATTTGTCCCAGGAGTGTGTGGGAGCGACGGCGGCGAAGGCGGGGGTGAATGAAGAAGGCTGAGCGGGTGACGGAAGTAAATCTGATGTGACTGATGCGGCAGCTGATGGGACTGATGGCTGGGCCGGCATGGCTAAGCCAGCCGGAGTGGTGGGTCGGCTAGCGGCAGGAGTGATTTTAACATGGTAAAGATCACCAATCCGTCTGCCGCGGATGATTTCCTGGCGCCTGGGACCGGGAGCATAGACGTGCATGAGATCACCATCAAATTGGATGGAGCATCCGGCACCGGCCATGCGGCCGATAGAGATGAGGTTATAAGGTGAATCTGGTACATGTAGGGCGTCCGTAAGAGCGAGATTGTACGCCGAGTTTTTCACATGGGAAGCGACGGCAGCAGTGCCGGTTCCGTGACATCGGACACTGCCGAAACCAGACACGGTGTGGTTCCCGGCGGTAGTGTATGATTGGAATGATTCTCGTGAGATGAGAATATGTTTCGTAGAGGCAGAATCTGCAATCCACGAGCCGCGGGGAGGAGGCGAGGTGTCCTGCGCCATAAACGCGAAGTCGGTAGTGGTCTCGGAAGTGGATGATCGGGCAATGTGTGCCTGATGTTTGTTTGCGTAACGCGCCTTCGAGTCGCGCGTGTTCTGATCCTTCTGGGCCGGGGAATAGGTCTTCCCAGCCTTTGCGTCGCGGCAGTCTGCGATCGTGTGCCCAATTCTGCCGGAGCCGTAGCAGGTGACTTTGGCGTTGAATTTGGACTGTTTACCGGATGGTCCGGATTTATGTCTGTGGGAGTGCGCCGGAAGCGCTACCTCGTCGGAGAGGGGCTTGGCTTTGCGACGGCGGTCCTGCTCGAGAATCCGTGAGACGAGCTTGCTCGATTCGGTCAACGATGCCGTGTCAACTCCTGAGGTAAAGGCGTCCCAGGAATCTGGTAGTGACGTGAGAAGGGTGATGGAATATTCCTCCTCAGATAGTTTGGTGCCCTGGGCGGCCAACTTAGACCGCCGATTGGTGAGGGAGCGGATGCGCTCCTCTACATCCCCACCGTCTTCACAGTGAAGGCGTGAGAGCTGGCGACGGAGTAGAACGAGGGCGATGACACCTTTGGGCTGATAGGTGTCGGCAAGGGTTTTCCATGCAGAAGAGGATGTGGTGGCGTCGGTGATGTAAACCAACGGGTCGTCCGAGACTCGAAGCCGGATCTGGGAGAGGGCCTGACGGTCCTTGCGATCCCAGACTTGAATGGCTTGGGCCTGTGTGCCCTGCGGATCAACTATATTCCCGGATGCATCAATGGTGTGCACGGGACGTGGGAGGGATCCATTCGCGTAGTCAATGAGACCCTGATCCGTAAGAATGTCTGTCATCTTGACAGCCCATGTAGCATAGTTCTCCTCGCCGAGGAGATGCTGGATGCGATAAGCAGAAGAGGTGGAGTCGGACATGATGTGTGATGGGTGTGTGAGAGGCGTAGAAGTGTGCTTCACAAAAACAACTTGTTTGAGCTAGTTAGGCTAGGCGATAGTCGAGGGTGCGAAGGTTACGGGAGTAGAGTGGGTAAGTCAGTTACGGCCGGGGCCCATAACCTATTGAGATGATATCGCTGAGTGGGTGAAAGAGAACTTGAATAATATTGTGGGGCTCAGTGAAGAGCTTATATACTGTAGGTAAAACTATCTAGAATGTACTACAAGTATTTAGAATATAGCTAAGCTGAGTAAAAGATGAGTAAGTATGTTCGGGCAGAACATCGGCGAATGTCGGCGATGATTTAAACCGTGGGAATAACATAAATAACAACAACAACCAACACTCTTACCCTATAACCAGGACATGCTGGGGACTAATGCTCCGGCCTGCAGCAATAGTGAAGAGTGAGATACGGCTGTGTAGTTTTATCATACCAGTGCCGTCCAAGTGCTCGACAGCGGTCCCACACCGGTGGTAGCGGTGTTTCTGGATCTGCTCCCCCTTTTTGCTTTGCTCTTTGTCAGGAAGTGGGAGAAGTGTTTGGTTGGATCGAGGGTCTGTCACACCGTCAGGTTGATACGGGTCGGATCTGCCGACCCCTCGTCAGGTCGCTTTTTGCGATTTATCACTTAGCCAGTACAACTGCTAGTACTCCGGTACTTGAACCCTGTCCGGTGACATACAGTTAGAGTCAGAGCGGAGCTCCGAGCTGCTGATTGTGTATTGACCATGCCATTAGAGGCCGTATCATGTTTAGACAAGTACTTATGCTCTTGGTCCTACTAAACGGGGACTGTCATATTGCTTGCTAAGACCTCTGTGCGCTTATTAGTGAAGTACGAGTTCTTCGCAGGACTTGGACTACACTACGAAAGCTAGATACCATACCCAGGAGAATACCCACAAAAGCCTTGACAACTTTGGAGACCATGACTATACCCAAGGGACTGGATGGCCACAGTCCACTAGACAGGCATGAACCAGGTAGTAGGGTTCAAGGCCGCGACGCGCGGAGAAGTCCTTCAGAGTACTCTAGGAGTACTTGGGAACTATAGAGAGCAATAGACACATGAATTGCTAGGAATGACAGTGATCGGCATAGTACTTGGCACGTCAAACGAGACATGTGACCAGTACGACGCGATCTGAGAAGTCAAACAATGTGATGCCGACTGTGTTCGTTCTTGCCTTCGGTCGGAGGTGGGAAGTCGAGGTGGGCAGTGTGCGGCACGAGGCTCGAGGCCTCCGCGCTCCTGACCCAGGAAGAGGCGAGCTGGGGAAGCAAGCCTCTTCAGGGCATTCGGCAGCGTTGCTGCCCGGCATGCGGAGCCGGAGCAGTTGCGACGCATGCTCAGGCACTTCTGGGTCCAGGATATCAGGCTGCACGGTCCACGGGTCGGTCTCGAGAGGTGCTCAGAGGACGATCATGGTGGTTGTTGTGCAAAAGTAATATATCGTTATTGTACGGAATTGGCTAAATATACTATAACTAATATTATATAATCCCCTGGGTCACTTGGATATGTCCCGATTCGGCATCCCGTATCACAAACAAGGAGCAAAATTGTTCGACGAGAAGTCCACAGTACCTGTAGGAATGCCGAGAAGACCTCTGGAGAGGTCTGGCCCACACGAACTGAGTCGGACGGAGTCGAAACCAGTAGGCTAGGAGATTAGCAGACGAACCAACCCGGAACATCGGGCAAAGCGGTCACCCGCTGCGGCAGCAGTTCTAGTGGAGCGGCAAAGCACGCCATCGGGCTTTACAAACCAAGCCGAAGTGCGGCATCCTCTACAAGTACTTGGCAAGTACTCGGGAGCACTGGACAGTGCTCTTGGCCTGGCCTAGAGTTTGCAAATATACCACAACGGGTCTCTGGAGTTCTCACGGCGCGAGGATCCGGACCAGACCGGCTCTCAACAGCCAATCATAGACGTTCCCGGGATCCGGACTTGTTTCATCTTATCTGTTTCACTCTGTCATCTTTGTCATTACTATCTGTCATGTATTTCCCGGAAAACCTATAAAATAGCAAGTAGTAGCCGCAGTACAGTAGTTCATCCTTGCCCCCCAGATCGTGCCCACAGACTGCCTGCAGTCCAAAGTACTATCCCACGGCGTTGGTGTCCTCTGTAACTGAGCGGAGATTGTTTGTCAATAAAACATTATCTGTTGGTTTCTTTAAGAACTTGACCTTGAGAGGTTGTTTCGCTTGAGGACTTGTGATCAGTTGTAAACTACTCAACTCACTTGTGAGACCCCGTAAATCCTTTGTCTATAGTGTCAAAGGTCGCACAGGCAGTTCCCCGCTTCAGAAAGGGCTGTTGTGTAGGACTATTGATACAAGACCCCGTTTAGCAGGCTTGTTGTAGTCAGCTCGTCGCAGACAGTTCCCCGTATAGAAAGGGCTGTTGTGATAGAGGGCCAGCATTGATACAAGACCCCGTATAGCAGGCTTGTTGTGCTCTGCCAGACCTCTAAGAACTCGTTGGATCTCTTAGAACACTACCATCTTTCACCCACCCCGTATACCGTTCCCCCGGTATCTGTGGAGAGAGTTCTAGTTTAGTTGTTCCACAACTACTGGAAGTACTTGGGAGTGCTCTAGAGAAGTCGCATTCGTGTGCAGGCCTTTGTCCCAGACCGTTGATCGCAAGATTACATCTTACCTGTATATCTCAGGGTGACCCGAACTCATTGTTGGTACCGAGTATTGGTTGTGTGTTGTGTGTGTGTTGGTTGAGTTAGTTGTAGTGTGTTCACGCGCACTAGTTCTAGTCTTAGTCTTCGGCAGCCCATACTCAGGTGCACCGTTTCAGCGCGCGGATGGAAACCAATAGAAACTGATTAGAAGACGACAGGACAAAAAAGAACGGGACCAGCGCACCTGATCCTCCTTCGATCTCCTGCCCCAGCTCCAGCACCCAAATCAAGGGGAAAGTACACTATAGGGGAGATGGTTGGGACAGGTCAACGGCAGGCCAGCAAGCGGGAAAAGTGCGAAATTTGCTATACAGCATGCAAAAGTGCCAAGGATTCTGGAAGTTGAGGGCAAGTGTTCTTGAGAGACGGGGTCTTGATCGTATTGATGTCTTGTCAATCCAGTGCGACAGCATAGTCAGTCGTCTTGAAGAGCAGGAAGAGGGGATCAGCAGGACAAGCAGAGGGAGGATGTGGGCCAGGGCTTGGACAGGGTTGTTGCCAGTGCAGAGCAGGAGTCACCCAGAAGCGTGCGAGCTGGGAAGAGCGCCAAAACGGCAGAAGGGAGATGGGGGAAAAGGAAGAAAGACGGGCAATTGTTGCCGTGTTTGGTCGCAAACAATCACGCGCCATCGGAGTTTCAACTGACTTAATGATATCTTGGATGATTCCCAAAACACCGCTAAGCCCACTGCTCTATTCCAGAGCTTCAATGAAGTGGCTGGTATGTGTGGATGGAACTGTGAATTGAGCCCCCAAGACCTCCCACTGACCCAGTTTGTTCAACTCATTGCCCAGTCATATTGACCGCTACTGATCCGTGGCGTGATGGTTGCCGTGCGCTACCGATCTTTGACGTGAGTGGTATCGGAGCTACCGAGGGCTATCAAGCATTGGTGAGATGCTACTGGAGCTACTGGTGCTCTAACATTCCGGTACTTTGATGTAGTAAAATGTTTTTTCCTGATGAAGAAGAGGATGAAATATATTCATTACTGCCCTACAACAGAGCTCGTTTTTACGACGCTTGCGGAGTGCGAGTATTGAAGGGGAGTAAACCAAGCCCAGCGCAACGAAGTGGGGCTCAGGTTGCACGCCCGAGCTCACGCTGTCAGCGGAGCTCAAGGACACCAGGGAATGGAGGAGGACCGTCGCAGTCCTGGGAAGGGAAGAGGAATGAAGTGAGGGAGGCGACGGGGCGCCCCACCGTACCACAACCGGATGCCAGCGGAAATGGTGTACTCCATCAAGGAAGAGGTGAGGGAGGCATCAGAGTGCCTCACCGTACCACAATTGTGTCCCAGCAGAAAGTGGGGATTCCCTCGAGGAAAAGGTGAGGCAGGTGCTCGTACCGAGCTTGAGTGAAGCACCCCTGTGCGTCCACCACTGTGAAGCCTACGTGCTTCTCACTCGGTACGGCTGGAGACCAGCTCCGAGGTGAGCGTCGCAGACGCGGGGGTTGTGATAGTCGTGGCGAGCTCACATCCTAAGATGGAGCTCGAGCCTGTAACCCAGTGCGTTGGGGCCAAGTTACCCATGGCGGGGCTTGTGTTACCTGGAGGGGTGAGCAGATTGTGGATGCCCTGCCGGTGCAGGGCTCCTAAGTGTGTTCGCATCTTCCTGCTGAGCTTGGGGCTTCAAGACATGGAATGTGCGGGCCCCAGTCCGTGTTGCCGCCGCCCGCTGCCCCTGCGTACCACTGCACGCTGCAGCGCGTACTGTGTGTACGCGGCCTCGACAAGAGATGTGATGCGCATGGTAGCGCCGCGTACGCGAGGAACGTTCCAGGCGGGGCCGTGGACGGGAAGGTCTGCTTTGCGCGAGTCGCAAGGGGGGCAAGCGCACCAGGTCTCCGCAACGGCTGCGGGACACTCGCCCAGCGCAGACGCGAGGAGGTAGGGGATCTCGCGTTGCGAAGCATGCGTCAGCCGTGCCGCGCATCGCCGAGGCCGGCGGGGCGTCGCCCACTTGTTAATTGTCCACTTCCATCTGGCATCCCGATCTGGGAGTTCTGATGGCGGCAAATGCGGCCGCATTAAATTGGTCCCAGGGGTCGCCGACTTGCCGCAGCTGGTTATAACAGTCAGTGCGGATACGATGGAGGCAAATGCAGGCCCATGTCCCATGTCTGGGGAGAGCCGGCAGGAATCAAGTTCAATCAAGTTGCAATAACTTTCACAGGTCGTTGCTCGTCACATCGACGACGTCGAGGCGTTTGGCGACATTGGCGCGCTGAACATGGAGGCCATCTCCAAGGCTCTTTCGAAGACTAGACGCTTGTGGGTATACTTTGTTCCATTCATGATCATGAATAATGCTTCTCAGGACGTCCGACAATGCACCCCTCTTCTACAGCGCTGAAAATAAGAGGCTTTCCATGTATGACGCTACCAGTGAGTCGCTCTAAGCCCTTCAAGTAATACTTCTGAAGACTTGTCAGATCTCACTCCGGACGCATTCACGGCGCTAGGCCATCTCAACCCAAACCTTACAACCCTCAAGCTTGATTTTTGTGGGCCGCTTAACGACGCCGTCATGTCCTCCTGGACCAACTCTCTCCCCCACCTCGTCTCGCTGGAGCTCCTGGGCCCGTTCCTCATCCGCGAAGCCGCCTGGATTGCTTTTCTCCAGGCGCATCCAAATATGGAGGCTTTCCTCATCACGCAAAGCCCGCGCTTTTCCCTCGACTGTCTCGCCGCCCTCATCGCGTCCTCGAAAACCATGCTTCGCCGTCTTCGCCTCCGCGAAGTCGGCAAGCTCTGCGACGCCTTCGTCGAGCCCATCGCCGAGATCGTGGCCCTGGAATACCTCGACCTCGCGGAGCCCGCCGAGTGGCTCACCGACGACGCCGTCATTGCGCTCCTAAGCAAGGTCGGCACGACTCTCACGCACCTCGACCTTTCCGGGCACGGTGCGCTCACCGACGACGTCCTCGCGCACGGCCTCGACCCATACGCCCCAGCGCTTACCTCGCGCGCAACGCTGCGCTTGGTACGGACGTGCTCGCGGCGGTGCTCGCGCACTCTGGCGGCGCGCTGAGGCGCTGAACATCAGCGGGTGGAAGGACGTCGGTGAGGTGGCGCTGAGCGGGCTTGCGGGCGCGCGGGAGCTGCGGACGCTCGACGTGGGCTGGTGCCGCGCGATGGACAACTTTGTCATGAAGAAGGTGCTGGAGGGCTGCCGCGCCCTCGTGGAGATCAAGGTGTGGGGATGCGACCGCGTGGAGGGAAATGTCCTACTTTCTGGAGTGATAAAAGGCAATGTGCCTATGCCTCGTGAATTTGAGTTTGTAAATTCAATTCATCCTACCAGGCTTCGAAGCCATGAAATGGAATGGAATGTGCTGCCAGCTGGTCTTCGAGGCGTGTTGATGAGTGGAACTGTGATTTGATTAGTGGGCCCAATCGGATGTTGTCTATATAAGGACATGGGAGGTTGTCGTAAACTTCTGGGTCAACCCTGGCGGATCTGATCAGGAACTTGGCAACAAGATATGGGCTTTCCCCACGTTTCTAAGAGCAGTTTGCTGATTGGATCGATCTACAGCTTCTGGCCCATCCAACAATCCCCGAGCAAGATTGCTAAAAGAGTTTTTCGTTAACCATTCAATTCACCAAACTCTCAACATAAAAGAATATCTGAAAACAACATAAGGAGACTGCAAACCCATTTTTGACCCCCCTTTTCTTTTGTTTATCGAAAAAACCCCTGCTACTCTAGGTTCGGAACAAGCCTGTCTCTGCGCCGGCAAGCCGACCCGGCAAAGCACGTGAGTGTCATGTGATGAAGGCGGCTTGTTCCGAACCTACTCCTAGTTGGTTTCCGGACAGCCTCATGATTGACATGCTATCAATCGTCTTCCACCTATATTTGTGGCCCTGCTGTAGTGTTGCTAGGGCCCTGGGACATCTAGAAGTGCACCGGAGATCAAGTTTGGTATAGATGGCTTTAGGCATGTCCACATACACACAATGTACTCACTCAGAGAGCCAGTGATATGACTCCAGTGGATCTATGGCTGCACCGAGAGGGGTGAGCTCATTGAAGGTTGTTGTGCTGTGGCGTAGAACAATCCATTCTATAGCCGAGGTATTCAAGAAGCTACACCCCTGGTGGCACATTCATGCTGGGTTATATAATATCCTGCCAGTGAGCCTAGTGTGATATGCAGCCTGAGTCTCATAGAACGGTCAGATTGCATTGTAGGTTAGACTTGTAACCAGTCTGCCCAAAATGAGCAGCAGAGGATATCAGCAAGCAAGAGAAATATTGGCATCAATGCAAAATAGTGTTTTTCATCACTTGCCAACATGCTCTAGTGTGGCAAGAATATTGCCATCAGCCTAATCCAACTACAGGGGTCCATCCTCACAGCCTTGTGTCCTTGACTATCTGTAAGCAGGTGGCTCTGTCACCCTGCATCCACCAAGAGTGCATGCTAAATATGCTTAAAGTACAACTCAAATGTTTCTTGGGGGAGGGGAGATATCACGACCTCATCAAGGAATCCGGTCCATCCATATCGGCGGAATTGACTGTGATGTGGGGCATGTCGGTGGAAATATGAAGTCAGGTGACCGCGACACGGCATTCATAGCGGGATACGTAAAGCTTATTGCGCAATATAAGGTTAGATCTCAGATAATATTTTGCAGCCTCCGCCAACTTGGCCTGATTCATCATTGCGGTTAGATAGGGGCACACAGTATTTAGTTCCGCACAGCGATGGGCCTCCTCCCACCCTAACATACATGCCTTGCGTGCGTCAACAACTTTCATGGCAAGACGAAAGAAAAGCAGCAGAGGTTCAGAGATCACTGGCACGCCGCGCAGTGCTCGAGCTCAACCCGCTCACTGAGCGCTACTACAAAACCATAACGGTATGTTCCGTCAGCTCGCGCGAGCATTTCTTGATGTCTGCAGAGAAACGACAAGTCTGCAGGATATAGAGCACTCACCGAAGTCAAGGAGATGGTATGCTTGAGGCTACTTTGCATTTTGTCAACTCACCTCAACAGATGTTCCGCACGATGTCGCATCCACTGGAAGACGTTGTAAGGGCAACCACGCGGCCCGAGAAGTCAAGGGTCCTGGCGTGGGGAATCCGAAGGTTAATTGACAGGCCGTGCTACTAAGTACAAGTATAGCGCACCTGGTGTGGGGAATCCGAAGAGAAGAACGTCTGAGGATTCCCACGCCCGGAGCCGCCTAAAATACCTACTGACTAGTAGCACGTGCGCGAGGTGATCGGAGCAACCGGAGTGATGCGCATAGGTCCCGTGCGCGGTCACAGGCCACGTGGTATCCGGAACCGGAGCTCCGGCGGGGTTGCGGGAGCGGGCGCGCAGGAGCGGAGGGAGGAGCGGGGGGAGCGACGGGAGCGATGGAGGCGGGAACCGGGGTGAGGATCGGAGCGGAGGCAAGGTCGGGGGCCGGAGCGGAGACCGGAACTGGAACCGGAAGGGGGGCCAGAGCGGGGGCTCCCCTGACAGACGTGGTCTGCGCCTTTGACACCCCTAGACCTGCGCTGCAAGATCTTGCCATCAAGTTGGCCGTTGAAACGCTGACTATGAGATCAAGCGTGTAATCGACGTGCTTAGTGAAACTTCTTCTTTGATGAAGTAGTTTCAGGACACACACCAACGAAACACTATAAGTCAAACGAGTAGTTCGAGGGTTCTAACGCAGGAAACGTTATTTGCAACTTGGCAGTTACTGTGATTGTTTTTATAGAATTCTTTCTTGAACACTACTTTTAACTATTGCTCCACTTTTAACAAATATGTCAAGACCGTCCTAGGCGCTTCTGTTTATAGTGCGTCGGAAAAGGGGTTTGTTATTCGTAGGTTTCTTTGGAATGGTTTCCAAGAAGTGTTTTTAGTTCACTAGGATATGACACGGTGCTTCAAGGTTTTCTTTGCAAAGTGATTTTTAGATAATACCAACATAATAGTTAATACGATCCCGTTTTGCGCCGTAAGAGCGTCGATATCCGCCTTGACTGAGTCTAGCCCTTTGACAGCTTGCGCATTTGTAGAGGATGAGGGGCAAATGAACGGGGAGGAAGGGGCTGCATCTTTTTCGTACCCCATCAGTCGCTGCACGGTAGGGTCTGCCTTGAGCTTTTCCTGCTCTTTGAGGAAACACGGATCTTGCCATTTGCTGGAGGCCAGAGGTCTAGGGTCGACCACACGTGTCGACTTCGCAAGCGCCTTCCCAATCGCAGGGGCCGCCAGGGATCGCGGGGCAGCAGGCGCAGTGTCCGTCGTGACCGGAGTTGTGGGCGCAGTAGACGGACGATGGGGAGGGGAAGAAGGCGGAGGGGTCGAAACATGAGCAATAGCAGATGTAGCCGTGGTAACCAGAGTCGTGCGCGCAGTAGGGGGACAGCGGGAAGCAGAAGAAGGCGGGGGGGGGTGGAAACGCGTGAAGGCGCGGATGGTCCTGCAGGGCGCGGAACATCCGGAGTTGCCGCAGGTTCTTCTACTGATTTCTTTGTCTTGCGGGGCTTGGGTTTGGCTCGGGCAGGGGGAGCACCGTTACTCTTCAGAGGCTGAAGGGTTAGTGCGCGTCTCCCTGCAGGCCACATTCGATGCGTACATTTGTTCCAGCCCCTCGAGACCCCCGCAGAACTCGCCCCCCGGCGGCGGCGGCGGCGGTGGCAGCGCGAGTCGTGCGTCGTTCGGGCTCCATGAAAGGTCGTGTCGTAGTAGGTGGACTTGTCCTGGGTGCTTGCTGGCTCGACCGCAAGTGAAAGTGAAGGGACTGGAGATGGCGCGGGCGCCAAGACTTTAGTTGTCTTTGGCTGACGGAGGAAGATAACAACGCGCACCATTGTTCACACAGGTGGCACACTAAAGCCACTGCTCCTTCCGAATCGAAGCGAGTCCCTCTCAATCCGGTGATTGTGGCTTTGGTAACATTTGATGAAGCCACTTCAGACAATGTAAGTCAGGCGATCTCATAAGGACCAGTCTGTGTCGCACCTGGCAGCCACTACCATCTCCCACCTTGGGCCTAAGGTCTTGAGATCCCCACAAACGTGTAAGTCCATATTGTTGGTGACGCCACTCCTTTTTGACGAACCTCGCGCCAACTGACGTCCGCGCTGGACTACAACCCAAGTGCACGTCGCCTGTGTTGTTGCTCAACGTCTCCCGCTGACGGTTATGCGCCCAGATGCGCGCGGTCGTACCTATAATTGCGTAAGTCCATATTGTTGGTGACGCCGCTCCTTTTTGACGAACCTCGCGCCAACTGACGTCCGCGCCGGACTACACACCAGCGTCCTATAGCATATTGCAATGTGGGCCAATAACTCATTGGATAGCCATTGCAAGTTCTCCAATAAGTTATTGGCCACTGAATTGGTTGTACATTGCAATGTGGCCCACTAAACAAGCCACCCGGCCACAACGGTGCCCGTTTTGGTCCCCTCGGTCAAGCCCTCCCAACACTTACCAGATACGGTAATATTTTAAACGCATCAAAACACATCCGATCGCTTCCATTTCTGCCATCAGCCATATCAACCCACCCCGCTCGCCGCTGTGCCGCGTCCCCGGTAATTTCCGGACGTCGGCAATTACCGGTCCCCCTAAATCATCAACCATATCGACCCATCCCGCTTGCCGCTCTGCCGCATCCCCGGTAATATCCGGCTGTCGGCAATTGCCGGTCCCCCCTAAATAGGAAATATTCAGCTCCCATTCCAGGTCCTGCATCCAGAGCCTACACCTCTTAAATAATACATTTCCTATCCCTTTTACAACATTTGCTTTGCGCCAGGCCAAATGATGCCACTCCTGCTGCCCAGCACTGGATATAGGATTCATAATATACCTCCTTGTCATGGTATCTGTGGCTTAACGGCTCTGCTGCGCCGCTTGCTTTCGGCTCCCCGACGTTGGCCTATGTTCGATCCCGCGCCGGCGCTTTTTTTTGAGAAAAAAATCCTCAATTTCCCACGCAAAAAAAAAGGAAACAATCCGTCCCATAGCTAATCGTGCAGCTCCTCGTACATGCCGTGATCCCCTGACTCATTCTCATCCGTCTCAACCCGTGTCGCAACCGTCACATCCACCAGGTTCCCGCTGTCCAGTCCGTCGAGAACTATCTTGGCTTTCTCCCGCACCTCAGCCCACGCCGCTCGCAATACCCCAACGCGCACCCGGGCGGTGCTCGCATGCTCATACGCATACCCTGCCAAGCCCTCTGCGAGCTCCGCCGCCAGAGCTCCACCTGCATCCACCTCTGCTGCAGCCCGCCAGCGTGCGCGCTCCTCCCATTTGCCCGCCATATACTCCGCCGACGTGATTGAGCGGCGCATTTCCTCCTCAAGCAGGATGATCTCCTCGCGCCAGCGTGCTGCGCGCGCCATCCCCTTGCACCACTCGGCTCGGAGAGCTGCAAGGCCGGTCAAAACGGAGACACCGAGGCAAAAAAGGGATGTACCTTCATTTGCCGCGGCGCTTTGCTCCCCCTCCCCCATCCCCCCTGCTGCTCCAGTATACCATATCCATGACAATGTCCGTCGCCCCTCGCCGGTGACAACGACCCCTGCCGCCGCTACACCGCCGGACGCAAGCTCATTGAGCAAGCCGCCATCGCGCATCCGCTCCTCCTCCGCCTTCTCCTCAGTAGTCAGCGCCCGTTCATTCAGTGCACGGACATCTTCGTCGCCCAGGACCTGCAGCAGATTTGCCCATGGTCCCGGTCCCACCAACGCCGCGTACGCCTCGCGTGCGTATCGATATCTTACCTTGGCGGAGTGAATCTTGACGTCAATCTGGTGCTGAATGCCCTGCGCGCGCGTATTGCTCCGCTGGCCCGTGATGTTCTCGATCTTGAAGCAATTGGTAACGGTCCGCATGCGCAGCCCATCGCGAAGCGTCTCCAGGGCATCCGTCGCCTCCCCCAGCCGTAGACGCTCCTCGATATCAGACACACCTGGGGCACAAGCATTGGCCCTTTTGTTGCTAGACAGCGCCGAAGGGAGGAAGAGCTTGATTGACTCAACCTCCTTCTTCGCGTTCGTCTTCAGCAGTGCCGCCTGCTCAGGCTGAAGTTCGTCGCGGAGCGCAGGCATATAAATGTCTTGCAGCGTCCGGAAGCGGTCAATCTTCCTCTTGAGCTCGTTGCGGCGCTTCTGGAACTCAAGTTCCTGGTATGTAGTCGCTGCCTTCTTGGCCCGGACGTCAAAATCGAGGACACGTCTGAATCAATCAGTAGGGCTCGATGAACAGGTACTAGAGCTCACTGTGCTTCCTCAATTTCGAGGCCCATCACTACGAACATGCTCCTGCTGCTCTCGTGAACGACCTGGACATTGCTTGCGGTGACCTCAAACTCCTCTTTTGCCAGCTCAAGCTCGATATCCTTCATCGTCTTCCCTGAGATTGAAGTCAGCCGACGCCATTTGAAGATCAAAGACGTGCCTTTCCTAATAACCCTGTATGGGCACGGCTTGCTTTTGTCCTGCTGCCACTCCCGCTCCTCCTTTTCCCATCTCGCTGTCAGCCCCTCCTCTGCCGATTCGAGCCCCGCTGTGAATGCGTCGAGAGCTCTGCGATGCTTTACACCCTCCTTGAGCGCCTCAATCATCCTCTTGAGCAGAATTCGACCTGCCCAGCGTCAAATCAATGTCGTTCCTGGTCCATGACAAAGAGAAAGAGCTTACGCAACGCCAAAGTCTTTCGGTAGTTATGCGCACCAAGAATGTCGTCCAGGGTATCCTGACGAGACCCTGGGCCCATCTGTTTTGTCTGGCTAGCGGCACCATTGCTGTTCTCCCAGTTCTGCTCAATCCCCTCCCCATTACTCATCCCGACGCCTGGCGCAAAATGTAATGAAAAGGGTCCGTGGCAATCATCTTTGTGGGGCGGCAGATGGAAGTTCGGGACATAGAAAAAGAGATTAGAGGGGGGGATATTGAGGTGAAGATACTGGGGCAGTTTGCGCATGCGGTCCCAGAAGTTCTTGTAATATTGGCACGCGATATCGTAGGTGAATATAACGTATAGGATTTCGCAATTACGCATTGAGGACGCAAGGACCCAGTCCATGTTGCAATAGCTGTGTTCTATTAGCCTCAACACTGAAGACAGAGACGGCTGCGTACCGCTCCCCCTTCTGCAAATCACCCATCCCGTTAGCCCTCCACATGTTATGCCGTGTGCACGTCACACCACCCACGCCACTTGTCCTCAAGCCTTTCACCCGCTTCAAGTTCGCTAGAAACATAGCCGCAAAGCCAGAACAGCTGCTGATCTAGACAAACATTAGACGTCGGTTCTCTCTGCATAAGGTAAGCTTCGCGCACCTCGTCCTGATTAACGTAGTTCTTGATGTGCTCGGTATACGGAATCTTGTTGACAAAGTAAGCCAGGCCCTGCCCGAGCGTCGGGTCCTTTGCGTCGCTGGAAACCAGCCGGCCACGCAAACGGAAGTTGGCATCCTGGCCGAGGTGAAGGAAGTACTTGAAGCTGTGCGGCGCAATCAGCCACGTGACCCAAAATAGACGTACACAATGACTTACGCTGTGGACGCTGGCTCGTCCCTCCAGTTCTCCGGCAAGTTTATCTGTGGCTGCGGGCAAGCATGGCAGAATAATGACAATCCTCCATCCTCGGTTCCCTCAATCCCTCCTGGGTCGTGTGCTCGTCCTGCACGCTTGAATAATTGTATATTTCTCCACTCTCGCGCACATCGCATGAAAGGTCGCCTACGATCCTATGGGTCCCTTAGAAATTATTCATCGGAATTGTAGGACATTGGGCTCACCGGAAGCTTCACATTACCCGTGTTGTCGGTAAGCAGTTCCAACGATCGATAATAATCGTATCCTGAAACCTTCCCGAGCGTGTTCAGCGTATGGAAATGGCGCAGCAGCGTAAAAGTGCAGCATGTTTGAGGATCCATCGGCGTCGCTGGCCACCAACATGCATCAAGTAGTTGATCGCGCGCCTCCTCCGACCTCCCGCACCCGCAGTAATCCACGGCAACATTATGAATCCCGTTCGTGTGCAGAACCACAAAGTCTTTATTCGCGGTGGTACGAAAAGCACAGATAGCTCCTCGATTGTGACCTGGAAGCCCTGGGCCGGCCTCCAGAGGTGCGTGGCCCAGCTGTACTCGCAAGCCGATCTCCTTCAGCCCGCGTCGTGTGAACTTCCTACCATCCCACTCCTACAAATTATCAGCGAGATCCTCCACCCTGGCATAACACATACTTCCACCCAGTGCAGCGGCAGTGCCGCATGTCGTAGCAATATGCACCTCCTACAAAACATTTGGCCGCCCAGGCAATCTTGATCGCGACATCGCAAGGTCGGCTCAGCTTCACCGCATTCTCCGCATGCAGCCCACAGTCTGCGCTTTCCTCGACCCTCCCCAGAAATGACGCGGTCAAGCATCATCGCTCGAAAGCCCAGGAAGGTACGGAGCGGTACTTCCTGTATAGAAAAATCAGTATCCTCCCGAAAACATCTGCCTGGGACTTACATATTTTGCGTGGTCCTCCTCGGGAGGTGCTTCAGTTGCTACGCCACCAGAATTCAAATATTCTTCGGGATCCAAAGGCAAGGAATCGTCGCCCAAAGACCAGCTGAAATTATTATCGTCCGCCATTGCTGCCTGTGTCCGCAAATCAACAGCTTCCTCTATCCCAAGCAGTGTGGTGGCCGGCGCGCCATGATGCGACACCTTCATACGCTTCCTGCGTTGGTCCTGGGACAGCGTCAATGAGGTGTGTGTCAGCGGTTGATGAATATACAGCTCGCCGCCGCCGCGACCGCGACTGCCCCGCTGTGGTTGGCCGCCCCTGCCTCGGCACCCCCGCGTGCTCCGCATTGAGAAACGAAGAAAGGTTTTCCTGATTGGCAAAGCACATCACAAATAGGTCACAACCCAAAGTGACCTCCCTGATCCCTACACCATACATTACCATGGCCCGATCGCGCACAAAACGCAAAGGTACGCCCCATAATATTAAATATACTGCTCACCAATTGATTCTAAACTCGTATAGGATACTACCGCCTTCGCCGCTCCCATCCCGCTGCTGCCCAGCATGCGGTCACCGACACTGGCCACACCAGCGCCGCTGGGAACGGGTCGATGGGCACGTGGGCAGGGATCGCCGAGCCTGTAGTGACGATTGCTGGGGGTCCAGGCTTGTGGGAACCCAGCGCGAGTGTGTGGGGCTCGCCACTTTGGAGCTCGGCCGGGGGCTGGCCGCCTGAGCCTGCGCGCGCCGAGGCAGTGTCCCCGGGCACAGATCATGCGTAGCACCGGTGTTGGTGCACTCTTCACGCGGCTCGGGCCTTGGCGCAACATCGGCTGGTGCACTCTCCACGAGTTTCAATCACTTGGCACATTTTGGGTGCTTCTCCATCACCACAACATCACAATCACGGTTCTTCATCGCGATGTGATGAAGTCTGTTTTATTATATTGTTTCCGGCAAATTGTGCTTTGCCGCCTTCCCCCTCCCCTCGCCTGCGATGCTTGCAGGCCTATTTGGTGAGCCATCCCCTCTGCCCCCCCTTTCCTCCAGGACTTGCGCTCAACGAGCGGCTCCGACCCTGGAGCTGGTCTGCCAGCGTGATGCCGTACCTACATCGCTTGCGCCAACGAGCGGCTCCGACCCTGGAGCTGGTCTGCGGCATAGCGCCCACCCCAGCCTAATCCCTTTAAAAACATCAGCTGACCGCCTTTACAGGGCGCACTACGCGTCGTGGGACTGTCTTCTCGCCATTCCCCGTCCAGCCGTATTCCGTCCCCGACATCGACATCTACAATATCATTCAGCGCGAGGAGGAGCATCAAGCAACACGGCTCCTAGACGAAGCGCTCGTCCAGCTTGAGCCGACCCCTCACACAGTGATCGACCTCGATCTTGGCTTCGACATCCCTGTCCCAGGGCGCTCGGAGTGCAAGCAACGCGCAACGCGCTCGCACGCTGTAGTCCGAAGCGCGCCGAACCCCCCTCGCTCCCCTCCCCGCATTGTTTGCCCGGGAACTGCGCCAATCCCCGCAGTGCGCCCGGTCCGCTTGATCCCCACGCCCTCGCCCGCTGCTCCTGCCGCCGGAACGCCCATCCCCCCGCGCCCGGTCCGTTTGATCCCCATGGCCCCCCCTGCTGCCCCTGCACCCAGAACGCCCATCCCCCCGCGCCCGGTCCGTTTGATCCCCATGCCCCAGCCTGCTGCCCCCACTGCCCCGACGCCATCCTCAGCCGCATCAATTCGGACCGCTCAACAAATCCGGAAGTCAAAATATCATAAGCGCGTGCGTCTGATCGCCCGTAACGAACACGCTCTGATTGCCAAGACTCCGCGTCGCAAAGTCAAGGTTTCACGGCGCGTGCAAGAGTCCACTCCCATCTTCACCTCGCTCAATGCATCCGACCTACATACCACTGCCACTGCCTGGCTGGGGCTCCGGATTCCTAGGGCCGGGTCCCGCCCCCACACCCTTGAAGAGCTGCGCGCACTCGGGATGAACGTCTTGAATTGGGATGGCCGGTATGCTCTCAATTTGTTCCCCCTCGCCGACGCTAACACTTGCCCAGGGTCTGTCGGCCAATCATTGACTCCAAAAAACGCCTATTCGTGCTGCTCGCTGGTCGCCCTGCTCCCAACTCCGACGGCCGTGACACCTATCAAGAGGCCATCGATGAAGCGACAAAGTTGTTTGCGCTTCATGGGGAGACCGCGTCGGGTGATGGAAGGCGTGGTCCCTTCAAGTCAGTTTCCACGGGGGAATCTTTCGGGGGTGGGCAGCAGGTGCGCGACCGTACTTCTCTCCTGTTCCCCGCCCTAATCCTCTCGCTCAGCGCCCCGGGAACCTGCTGAACACCCAGATTAATACAACCATCTGCGCTGCCATGCTGGCAAGCTGGGCCTTCCACCGCATTGTGGGCTTCTCGAACGGTAAGCCCGGCTGCTCCAACCCTTTCACCCAGCGCCTCATCCCCTCTGCAGGCATGTTTGAGAGCTACGCCCCGAATCTGCACCGCTTCTACCGTAACCAACTCCGACTCCTGCGCAACGCAGCCCACTATCTCCGTCCCCTGTTTCCTATTGCCCTCTCCGTCTTCGCTGCATGTACGTTCAATTTCGGCCCAAGCACCGTGTGCCTGCCCCACGTTGACGCCGCAAATCTCGCGTGGGGCTGGTGCTGCATCACGGCGCTCGGGGATTTTGACCCCGATTTGGGCGGCCACCTTATTCTGTGGGACCTCAACCTTATCATTCGTTTCCCGCCTGGATCGACCCTCTTCATCCCGTCCGCTCTACTCCGACATTCCAACATCGGGATACAGCAAGGCGAGACACGGTACTCGTTTACCCAATTCACAGCGGGCGGACTCTTCCGATGGGTCTACAACGGTAATCAATCGGACAAGAGCTTCAACCAGAACGCCACCGATGACGACCTTGCGACGCGCGAACATGACCGTGCGCAGCGCTGGGAGAATGGCCTCCGAATGTTCCAGGTGTGGAACTCAGACACAGCGTCGTTTGAGGAGCAGGTGTTGTCTTAGATAGTATAGCGGTCGTATCATCAATGCATTTATTCCGTTGCCCACACATATTGAGAGTACAAAAAATGCGAGAAGAAAAGGCTTGACTTGAGAACATGCACCTCAATTTGCCTATTTGGTAGAGGGCGTCGCTTGACTGTAGGGGCGGAAGACCGAAAGTTAGGAGTGAGCGTACAGAATAAGGCTCAGCCTACCTGCCGCTCGCCTGGACGTTGTGCACCTTGAAGGCATCAAGCTCACGCTTCTTCCGTGCAGCCTCAAGCCGCGCTAGCAGACGCTCATCCTCCTCAGCAGTGGAAGCGATGATGGAGCTCGAGGGTGCAGGGCGCTTCGTGGCAGATGCCTTTGACGGACAGAAGGTGTAGACGTTTCCGTAGTCCGGGGCACGGTTCGTCTTCTTAGCCCTCTGCCAGCTAGAGCTGGCGGCATGCGCCTGCGACCTCTGCGCTGGTGTTAACGCTGCACCATTGAGCTCTTGAAACAGCAGGTCCTGGCGGCGGCAATAGGCGTAGTGCCGGGAAAGATAGGTGGGGGCTCGTTTGGTTTTGGGGGGCATGCTGGGTGTGAGGACGAAAGTTTGCAGCACTGGATTTGGCGTGTTGGTGCACTCACCATGAATGTTGGTGCACTCACGACGGGTTTTCTACCAGATCAAAGTTATGGGCATCCCAAGCGACTCACCCAAGCTGAAGTCCCAGGAATATACAGGAAGCTACTTTCAGATTTGACCTATATTATGAATGAGATAGTTCATTTTAATTATGAGTGGATGAATAAAAATAAGCTGACCGAGATCCCCGGGGCATGGTATGAACATCGTCTTAGATTGAGGCATTGCGTTGCAGGGCTTCAAGCAATAAAATGGAAAAAAACAGAATCAAATAGGAGACACTTTAAAGTACCTTTGACCCCAGATTCATGAATATGTTTGGAGAACACTCTTCAGTAGGCTGCATTCACGTAGGTCCTCCAGAGTACATGTTGGAATTCTGACACTTTTCGAGGTCGCAAAACTTGTGTCATCAAGTACACTTGAAAGTAATACGGAGAAATGCGGAAAAACCTGAAAAAAAATATGCTTGAAGGGCGCGTCGCAGAGAGTCAACATGAGGGAGGGATGTAAGAAACATCGGTTTGTGAGGCCGTTTTGGGGCTTACCGGCACATTCCGGTGCCCGTTTTGGGTGCCCGGCAGATTCCGGACAGCTCACAGCTTACCATTCTACTCTCATGTCGTCCAAACCGTCGAAACGCCCCAAGTCTGCCCCCGAGCTCCGTGCGGCTGAAGAGGAGCGCAAGTTTATGCAAAGATTCTATTCTCAGTCGTACCACCACCGGTTCATTCAGTCCTGTTCTTCACCGACCTACGGGTACTGAACGGATACCACAGCAACCGTGCAGAACGGAATGCAAAGACACGGGAGCGCATGGCCGCCTTGCGCTCACGCGAGGCCACCTTGCCCGAAGACGCGCAGGAGGCGCGCCTCGAAGCTCGCCGGGCATCCGCCCGAAAATACCGCGAGAAGTGCGTAGCAAGATCTTGCGATGTCCATATATTGACTTGTCAAACTTTCAGGAATGCGTGGCGTCTGGCTCGCAAGGCAAGAGAGGCGCGAGCACAGGTGCGCGAGCGGCGGGAGGCTGAGCGGCCAACCCTTGCGTACGTTGACCCAATGACAGCTAGCTGATGCTGATTTTTTTCATCAACTTCACAGGGAAGCGCGTGCAGCCTGCCGCCGGCGCCGCCTTGCTAAAGCTGCACGCCGTGAGGCCGCAGAGCTGGAGGAGTCCATCTGCATGTAGCGCTCCCCTTGACTTGGTTACATAGCGCTCCATTGTGTATTTCTGTTCGCCGCAAACTGCCTTCAGTTGCTATGGAATTCCCCAGTCATGCCAAGAGCAGGCTCGGCAAACAACTGAGCATAAGTCCCGCGAGTCAAAAAAGTGTACCTTGCCCCTCCTCATCCAGGAATGTCTTCATCCCAGTGAGTTTAAATGTTACCGCCTGCTCGTTGTCTGACCAATATCTATTTCAGACAATCTACTCTGCTGGGTGACCTTCAGCAGGGAGAGCGGTACTCATGGGTCGACAACGCATTCGGAACGGCTCTGAGCCCCGAGGCAGCTGCCGCAGAGCAAAAGAAGAGGAAGCTCAGCGCCGAGCACCGTTGCGACCACGACCCCTTGCGCCCACCAGGCTCTGCTGTCACGATAGGGTGCCCTGCCTGCCCGCATCCCATCAGCCATACGTTGGCAGAAAAGATTGAAAGGGATTGGTCCGTCAAGTCTTTCCTACGTGGACTCTGTGGATACTTACTTTCATATCAGGGCGGCGCTTACTCCCCAAGCTACACGTCAGATTGGTAGGGGGCAGAGAAGTGAAACTATGCAAGATGTCTGGTACGTGAGCCTGCCGTGACGGTTTGAGTGTCTCACTCAGTGTCTATAGGCCCCCCCGCACCAATTTGGCCCAGCAAGGATCTAGCACGGTGGTCAAGGAAATGCCCGAGCTTAAGGCTGTCACAGACGACTCGGACGGCAGCGATGATGGGCTGCCCGGTCTGGTAGAGTCAAATTAGTCACCTATTTTGTATTCTGCATGGTACAATTTGCAAAGACGCTGCCCACGCTTTTTTGTAAAACTAAAGACTCAGATATTCACAACGTATATCGTAAATTTCGCATTTTTCTGGGGCAGGCAGGCCGTATCGGGTGGGAGCTGCTGGCAAGCACCAGCAAATAGCAAATAAAGCCGATAACGAGTCGCTCAAGCCACACGGACGCTTCCGCTTTCTCTGGTGCATCTTTCCCCATCCTCCCCTGTCTCCCAAGCTGCCGAAGCGCGCAATGGCCCGCTGTGAGCCGCCATGGCATCCGGACAAGGAGGGTGACGATCCTGTCCTTTCCGACAAGCTGTACCTCGCGACAGGACCACATCTGGGGTCTGCTGCAGGCGCCTACAACTCCTGGTGAGTTCTTGTGCTCAACTCTCTTGGCTTCCGAAGGGTTGACTGCCAACTTCAGGAACAGTGCCCAGCGGGTGGTGTCGGGCTCGAGTGGGGCGACCGCCCCGCTATATACAAGCTGGGACTCCCTTGTCGCCGCTTGGGATGCTGGATGTGGCAAGGGTGGGCATACACATACTCTGGATGGCGCTACTCCCCGCCGCACTGCTGGGGGCGGCAATTTCACTACGATTTCCATCGGGGGGCGCACATTCGAGAACGTCCCAGTTCTTCCGCCTGTGCGCCGAGCGGCGTCTGTTGCCCCACCTTCGCCGGCATCACGGGCTGGCTCTGGGACCGCCAGCGGGGATGTCAAATTGCCCCGCAAGTACAAGAATGTGCCTGCTACGCCGACGAAGACCAAGACGATGAGGAACTCGGCTGCGACACCGGCTTCACCATCGTCACCGCGCGCCTACAGCGTTCGCTGGGATGAGGAGGGCGTTGTGTGTGGCTCTCAGGACGAGGCCACCGCGCTCTATTCAAGCTTGGAGGCCCTTGGTCTTTCACCCTCCATGATGACGACGACATCTTTGGTGAACGCAGCCAACTTTGCGGAGGGTTCGGGCGTAGCATCCTTGGGGACTCAGAGGCGTGCTGGGGGAGAGTTGGAAAGCAGCGACAGCGATGTTAAGCGGAAAATAAGTTCCCTACGAGGCACCTGGAAATAGCGTTATTCGAGGTGTTCTCGGATGGTTCGTAATCCCCAACCGGAATCTCCTTTCTGGGGAAATCTGTCAGTTATCGGTAAGCGGCCCGGTGGCTTGCTTAGGTACGCTGGAAGGTTCGGCGAAGGGCCAAGCCTAGTTCGGTGGCGGTGTCTGTGGTAGTCGGTTGCGGTAGCAGTAGTCTTATGACCTCTCTTAACAATGAGAGGGCCCAGAGGACAAGTGTGAAGTGCGGTAAGAAGTTTATAATGTAACTACAAGTTACAAGTGCTAAGTGGGGGTGCTCGAGAGCTGGGGAAATTCCTGTGGGTCTCCCTCCTTATATACCTGCAGGCCCTGACTCATCCTGAGTCACTGCGCTGTGCATTGTAAGGCTGTCAACTATAAGTCTTAATGAATTAGACTGTGCATACTAATTTAACTGTGCGTGCTAATTGCGTTTCATATTTCTGACTCACTCTGACTCATCCCAACTGTGCATCTGCCATTGCGGTCTCGTGACTTTTCCTCGTCACCCTTCGTGACTGGACGCGTGACTACACGCGCTTGTGACATGTCGCGCGTGACATATTATGTGACCTTTCAGGGAACTTATGATGTCGAGGTCCCTTAGGTGTTTTTAGGCCAACATTTTTCATGTGTCACATCCGCGGCGGACGGACAAAATGGGACTGTCCCCAGTCCCTCTCTCGAGATGGTCCATGTCACCCGACTTCAGCTTTGTATCGATGATCATATTTACATCCCCTGGAAAAGGCTCTCCATGTCTCCCCAGCCAACTTCGCTCCCCGGCCTAACAGTGAATGTATCCATGAACGCCAAGAGACGCTTAACGTTCCTCTGTTGCTCGTTGGAGTCCGTCGCCTTACTTGCGCCTCCAGGGGGCAAGTTAATCCGTCCTTTGTCATCAAGGCGCGGGATATTCCAGCGCAGGCTCATCCGATCAAACTCGATATACACTTCCCGGCACCGCGCGCGTCCCAGGCACTTGATGGTTAAAGTGGGTGTGCCGAAATCTCCTCGAGTAACGGTGCGAGCCACCAGCTCGTCAGCAAACAGGTTGCAGCGGAATACTGATCCCAACGAGATTCGCGGGTGGTCTCGGCCCAGTGCTCGGTAGGGTGGATCGTGCGGAATGGATGGTCGAATCTCCGGGGCGGTGGTCAATCCTTCGTCGTGCTCGTATCCCTCGGTCTGATACATGCTCCGCGGTTCGACTGTAATCCAGATGGTGTCGGTGTACTCCCAAGGCTTAAGCTTGTGCAATGAGGGCGATATGAGGGGTACTGGCTTCGGTGGCATTCCTGCAGGGACTGGCGTCTGAAGGCTCTGATGCTCTTTCCGCCTTCTTTTTATCTGCGCTTTAGCGTCTGTTTTGACATCGCCGCCTCCTTGTCTAGGCTATATTTGAGTCAACACGCTCGAAATCGCGCGGCTCCTATCTGGTGGTGCCACATTCCCCCAAGCCTCACGATTGTCGCCTGAATGGACCAGAAACCGGGGATTTATTCTTGGGAGGCTACGGCTGTAGTGGATGAATGGTAGTACACGATTTCCAATTACGAGTCAACCTCGACTTCGACAACGTACGCCAATGCTTCGAGCGGCGGCTTACGTGACACTAGAAGACGTGAGAGGGAGCGAGCTAGAATGCGTGCCCTGGAAACGAGGCCGCCCGATCGAACTTTCGAGAGCGGGGCTCGTGCGAGCACAAAGTGGGTCGTGGTCAGGCTGATCCAGATCATAATCATCCACGGCCCCTCTCGCTCCATCCAGTGCGTCACCTTCCAGTCTCCAGACAGGGCCCCGACGCATTCAATAACCACCCCTTCCTGAAGCGGCTGCCACGGGTTGCTCTGCAATTGAAAAATCGCCTCGCCGGTCGTGTGAACTTCCGATCGGATCGTGGCCACCTCCCGTCGTTGAACTCCTTTTCGCAGGAAGAGGGTTACGAGAGGTGAGGGCGACGGGCCTTGCTGAGTGAGCAAAGTTTGTGCGCGCCGGCGGTATTGGCGGTGGGCGTCCACGTCCTCAATGACTTCCTGCCTGGAGGTCGACGG
This sequence comes from Mycena belliarum, assembly GCA_029282135.1. Classification (NCBI taxonomy): domain Eukaryota; kingdom Fungi; phylum Basidiomycota; class Agaricomycetes; order Agaricales; family Mycenaceae; genus Mycena; species Mycena belliarum. Next base: position 129,611 of record JARJCN010000096.1, read on the forward strand.
AGGTGCAGGCGGAAGGAGACGTCGGAAGGGGACCTTCTTTCTGGTAACGTTGTTTTCGACCGGCGCGCAAACGTCAATGGGCTGAAGTCGAGCAGGCAGCACTGGGGTCAAATGGACGTGGCCTCGGTGGCCTGGCAACTCTTCAAGCGAGGGAGTACTGCTAGCAATCGAGAGAGTGTCTGCCAAGACGTCGGTGGAGGAAATGCGGGTGCAAATCGGCGGAAGGCGGCGGGCTGGAATTGTGAGTGCTTCCACTGTGGGTGCGGCGAGGGATATATCCGGGTACGATGCTGAGGGAACGTTGAGCCAACTGGCTCTGGGAACGAAGAGGAATCCTTGGGTGTGAATTTCATGAATCTCCTGCGCAGCGGGGTCATCCTGTCGTAATGTTCATAATGGCTTTGTGTATCTCCCTTCCTGATAGCAGGGCAAGTTATATAGGCACGTACCTCCTTGCTAACAGAAGGGCGGCTTAGGTCTTGTTCGCTGTTAAAGCCGCGTAGTCCGTGCGTCTCGTATTGACTGGTTCGCCCGCCGTGATTAATGACGTGGTTCATGATTCGAAGTGAAAGAGTATAAGGGGTGCTTCGGGATGATTATTGTTCTGGTGGTTGAAGAGAGGGAGCAGGATGCTGGGGCTATTGTGGTAGGACTTTGTTTTTAAATCAGTTCCTCCGTTGCCACCACTGAATGACTCGTCCCTGCACAGTCTCTGTGGCTCCAGATCTGAAGCTGATTTATTAGGGTTTTGGCTTGCCACTTAGTCTTCGTCAGATGATTCGAAGAGCTCCTCGTCTTCTTCTATTGATCCTGAGTCGCTCTCGTCTTCCTGCTCCATGCCTCCGGTGCGCATGAACCAATGGTTGCGAGTTATGTATGGCAGGAGCCTAAAAGCGGCCGTCGGATTATGCCGAAACTGGGTGCCGTCTAATTCTTTCAAGATATATGCACCGCCTCGATTCTTCCGATCAACTTCATATGGCCCGAAATAGCGATCTGCGGTCTTGCGCCGGGAGCTTACTTCCATTTCTATTCCCACGTTTCGCACCAAGACCAGTTCGCCGCGCTTGTATTCGTCTTTCTGTAGCCTTTTTATGAAGCGCCTTTCAAACTGGGCCTTAGATCGGAACCGAGCGCGCCGCAAAGTTTCAGAAGCTCTTTTAACATCTCGTTCGTGCTTAGACAGCTGGCGAATGCGCAGGGTTAGAAGCTCTGATGTGGTCATACCCGTTCTAAATCCGCTCACCATAAATGTCGCCTCCGCGAGGTCAAATGGAAGGACTGGGTCAGCAGCGTGTAGTAGTTGATATGGGGAGAAGCCCGTGACCCGGCTTACGGTTACCCGATCGGCTAGAAGGGCTGCAGTGAGCTTGTCAGGCCAAAGCTCCATCTTCCCACCGCAGGACTTGACCAATGCCTCTCGCAGTGTATAATGTCCTTGTTCTACAACTCCGCTAGCATGCTTGTTATAAGGGGAAATACGCACATGAGGAACTCCCATGTTCTTCATTAACCTCCTGAACCCTGCTTTGACTTCTGGTCCATTATCCGTTATCACCTTCCGTGGACATCCATATCGGCAGTAGATGCAGTCCCAGAAGAACGAAGCTAAGTCCTCAGCCGTCTTCGTTTTAAGTGCTCGAGCTTCGCAAGTCCCTGATAAGTCGTCACGTGCGGCCACAATCATCCGGTACCCGCGAGCTTCTGGCATCATCATGATATCAATGTACACTGTTTGGAACAGGGCTGTGGGTGTGGACACAGTGATCGGAATTTCCAGCTTCTTAGTGCTTCGAATCTGACATGTGTGGCAGGACGCCACATGGTGCTGGATGTCGTTGTGCATTTTTGGCCAATAAAAACGCACCTTTAACATGTCCCATAAAGTCTGAACTCCTCGATGCCCCATCTCGTCATGCCCTTGTGTCAATATCCTTAGGCGTTTGTGCGGTTCTAGGATCACAAGTAATGGTGGTCCTTTAGCATTTCTTCGCAAGAACTTGTCCCCTTTTAGCATATATCTGGTTGCTTTACTAATAAAGCGCCGATGCTTTTGGGAGCTTTCAAATTTGGGGGCTTCAAGAGTCTTCAGGAAATGATGAATGTCCTGTAGCAGTTTCTCTTGATCTTTCCTCATCAAATAGACTGAGGGTAGATCCCCTGTTTGTGACAGTGCTTCCGTTTGTCCCGAGGAAATCCATAAGGCTATATCATCCAGCCAATCATCTTCATCGCTCAGGGCTTCTTCCCCGCTGGCCAGTCCTCTCCGAGAAAGCGCATCTGGTCCCTGGAACTTTGTGGCTGGAACGTGAACCAATGCAAAGTGGAACATCAATATTCCTTGAATCCATCGGTTAACAGCCGCATCTGGTTGTAAATCGGGGCTATTCAGCAGCCCCTGGATATACTTTGCGTCGACCTCAACTGTTAAGTTTTGTAGACCCACCAGGTATAACCGCCAATGACGAAGTGCCCTGTAGAGTCCAAACAGCTCCAGCTTTGGTTGCGAATAACGGGATTCCCGTTCGCTCATAGGAAGGGAACCATAGCGAGCAGGGCGTCGCTTCCCTTCTTCGTCCAGTTGGGACAGAATCATGCCCGTTGCTTCTTTACTGGAGTCTACCGACAAGTAGGCTTGTGCTCCAGACTCATAGTCAATGGGCCGGAGTGCTGGAGCGCTTGCCACTAGCTTCTTGATTCGGGAAAAAGCTATTTGCCGTCGTTCGTTCCATTCAAATTCTTGATTCCGCCTATACAACTCGGTGAGCGGTCGGATTATTAAGGAATAATTCTGGATCCAGATCCTCACCGTCCCACACAGCCCTAAAAACCTCCGGACCTCTTGAGGGTTCTTCAATGGCGGCCAGTCAAGGATGGCGGATACCTTCTTAGCATCGGGTGAGCGCCCTTCGGGCCTACATTCCTGTCCGACTATTAGTGCTTCTTGCCGGCAGCATTGTACTTTTGTTGCGGAAAATGTTCCCCCGGCACAGTTAACTCGGTGCATTATTCGATGAACATCCTGCGCGTGTTCCCAGATGAACCGCCGTACTCCAGGATTCTCTGGAATACATTCAGGTTGACCTTCTGCATTCAAATATCTTGTCTTTGGGCCTTTGATTGGTAAGTCATCAATGAAGATGTTGGCTATATGTGGAATCTCATCATGCAAAATGAAGACCATGCATTTTTGGAACTCCGCTGGTGAGTTTGTATATCCGGTCGGCATGGAGGTTATGCGTAGTAAGCCCAGGGGTGTCATGAACGCGGTCATGTCCCGACTTTCGGGTTCCATTTTTCTGGCATCAAACCCCCAGTATAAGTCGAACACAGTATAGCACTGTCTTCCCGCGAAGCCTTCTACAAAATCATCAACAATTGGCAACATGCCTGCGTCCCGTATAGAAACTTTGTTTAGAGGCTGCAGGTCGTGGACAATGCGCAGCTTCCCGTTTTTCTTGAGGACGCAAAACCATCGAGATCGATAGGAGGACTGACAAGTCTCGTACACTCCGGCATCAATTTTGAGCTTTAGTACGTCTATTACCTTCTGCAGGATTCCCGGCGGAATCGGAATGTTCTTGTACTCCCATGGCACATGAGGTACAGTGGCGATCTTGTATGGTGAAAAATATTCGTCCCTGAATGTGCCTCTTTCGGAGTCTTCAAATGCTAAGGCATTCTGATTCAGTTCCATCACGCGTTCGAAAATCTTTTCCTCTTCTGGGCTGAGGAAGCCCTCCTTGTTGATTTCCAGGAGTTTCAAGCGTTCAAGGCTCAAACGATCCGTAGGCGTAAAGTTTGGCGGGTTTGGACTCAACTCTGGTAGGGTCTTCAGAGGATCCTCGGGAATTCGCCGCTTGACTTCGTATTCAGGCGAGAACGTGGTCGAAACAGGTCTAATCTTTTTATCCACTCGTTTATACATAGTGAAGGCCTGGAATTCCTCACCGTCCTTATCGAGCATGTTGACTGGATAGCATATGTATTCGTCATCTTCTTCTAGTTCCAGACCGTCTGCCTCCATGGTTTCATTTAAGTGCTGCCCCATGTCCCTTGCTACTTCGAGAGTGGGTTCCTCGGCTCGAATGTACGCTAGGGTGAGCTGAAAAGATTCTGTTTCAGTATGGCTGGTTTTTGCCCGACACATTCTTTGCGTCCACCGAGTCAAATACAACGCCGTCTGCATTAGGTGGAGTACCAGATACAAGATGGCGTAGATACTGTAGGCAGCCATCATTGCTACTGCCTTCGCAACAGACCTGAGTTGAATCAGATCCTGACGACTGTTGAAGTCGTGCTCGTGCTGTCGTTCGTCATTCTTCGAGATTTCTCGTACAACCGTGTTGAACGGTAAGTCAATACGTCGCTTAGTTAGAAGAAAGGGAGGCTGTGTTGAAGAAGGGAATCGAGATATGGATCGGAGCTGCCTGCGGAACGTTGAGTGGGTTTCCGCGGCAGACGGACAAATTTTTGACTCACGTTCATAGGGCGAGTCCAATCCCCCCGTGGCGAGTAAGGCTAAAGCTGCCCCCGTTCCCGCCATCAACGGAGCGAGCACGCACAGGACGGGGACTCGCGATGCCTTCGCGAAGAACGGCAGGATCGTCCCCGGCCGGGGCCCGATGGAGGGCTGCGCGGCGCGCGGCTGGAAAGGGGGCGTTGCGCGCGGCAACCGAGATTTCGCCGGCCAGAAAGCGAGCGTCGTCGGCAACCTCGACATCGGTTCCAAGATCGACGCGCTCGGAGGCAACAGTGGGTGCGACCTCGGAAGTTTGCGCGGCGTGGTTGGAGGCATTGTACGGCGGCGCGGGCTCAGAATCCTCGGTGGTTTCAACTGCGATCGTGATAGGCCCAAAGCTAATAACGACCGGTGGCTCGTCGTCAGTTTCGTCCTCTGGGTACTGGAGCTCGAAGTCGTAGGGGTTCCAGTCGCTGCTGCTGCTGGAAGAGTCGTCCTCGCTAGCGTATGTGTAATAGTTTGAGTGCCGCGGAACGGGGAGCAGTTGGCTGTAGTTAAACTGGGCCGCCGGGTACCTGGACTCCAGATACCTTGCGTTAAGAAAGGGCGACATTGCATATTCGTTCTTGAATCGAAGAGTGAGAACATCATACAAAAGAGTTGATAGCACGTAGCGTCCTCGCTCATGAAAGACTTCATGAATTGCCTGGAGTTTAGCGCATTCAGTGTCGAAAAGGAGAGGGTGCCGAAGAAACTCGTCCGGAAAGTGCCGCTTGAAGCCAATTGTCAGTTGAACGTCAGCGCAGACCGCGTCAAAAGCAGTGTTTTGTTCCCATACCTTTGAAACCCCATACTTGTGCCACGCTAGATCCTCAAGTCGTCGGCCAGCCTCCTTAAGTCCCAGGCGAATGCCCGCGAATAGGCGGATGCTATCTTCGTCCAATGGTTTCGCTGCTTTAAATGCTTCACGATTAACGATAGCCCTTCGCAAGGAGTCGCCGCGAGACTTACGCATGCGTTTCCGTGGCCCATCCTGGTACTGACCCTGCTGCTCGTCCGACGGTGCCTTGCGTTTGCCCCCAGTTGCGCCCTCGCCAGGCTCCGGGTCGTCTATTCCGCTCGGTCGGTCGACACGCATGCTGCTCTTCCTACACGCTCTGGTCTGCTTGATTGAAGCCTCGCGATCTTCGCTCATGGCGCTCTCAATGGGAGAGGCCTGGAAGAGAGGTAAGGCGCGTATCTCTTCGTCGTCCTCCGTCTCCGATGTGTCTCCGCTGGCGACGTCTGCGAGCGCCGCCAGGCGCGCAAGTCCGTCGGCTTTCATCGCCGGGTAGTCGAGGGAATCCCCGAGGCGCTCGTGGAGCACGGCTAGAATATTGCGAAGGGGCCCTCCGCAAACCCAATCCTCTTCTGCGACATGTTTATCCATGTGGTTATGGCCGTCCTCGATCCATTGGGCGAGGATTGTGTCGCGCTCGGCCTCGGAGACGTCGCGGTAGCGAGTGCGAACCGACCCATCCTGCTCGGGGCTGCGGTCCTCGACGTCCGCGTCACTCGTAGCCTCTCGTGGCTCCGGGTCATCGTTCGTGCTAGCGTCGCCGGGGTCGCTCGAGGAGTCGCTGTCGGAGCTGTTGCTTGCGTCGGTGGTACTGCGCGGCGGTTCCGGGCTGTACTCGAGCGTCGGCCTCTGGCCCTGAATCCTGCATGCAACCGCGTCAGCAACAGTTTTCCCCGCGGTTTCGAGAGTGCGAGGAGTAACGCACCATTCCGATACGGCCGGGCTCGAAGGGTAAATACGTGCCTCGGTCCATTGAGCCGGTTCGCAAGAGTCGGACTCCGAGTCGTCGCTCGAGGGTTCGTGGGATGAGGAAGAACTTGACCAGGTGTCGCGAGTTACCGGCCGCCCGCGCGTGTTGGTGAAGGCTGATGATCCTAGCGCGGCGGCATGCGATGCAAGGGCCTCCTTCGTGAGGGCACCATTGTTGCGGCGGTCCGAAGGCCATGAGGCTGGTTCGCCGGATGCAGGGCCGGCAGCCGAGATGACGTCGGAGGCTGTGCGGAAAGCATCCTCCACGTGGGCGCTTGCCGCTCGGAAGATGGTAGCCGCCTCGTCCAGGTCCTTCAGTAACTCTTTCGACGCCCGATGCGCTGCCCCCTGCTTTGCTGCTGCGATTCTCGTGTCTAACTCGTTGTATGCCTGTTGGAACTCTCGGGCAACAGTCAGCAGCCCCGCGTATCGTTCGGCCTCCCCATGGCAGCGATGCAAGCGCCTCCAACGTGGGCGCTAAGGCCGTCCGCAAGAACTGCTGCACGTCCGGGGATTGCTTTGCCACTATTGCGGAAGGAATCAACTCCGGCTCCATGATCAAGTCATCCATGAAATAAAACATACTGGGGATCATGGTGGATGCCTCCATGGGGCCGCCCAACGGTGCGCCCGAGTCTGCCAAGATTTGAGGGCACCGGGCGAGCTCATGCGCCGGGCCCAGACACATCGTGCAGACCCCTTCCTCCCCTCTGGCGCTCGCTTTTTCTTCGTCCGGATCCTCTTCGTACCGCGCTTCCCCGCTTTCATCAAGTTTGAGAACCTTCATGGCGCGTTGCTCAATGTCGCGCGCCAGCTCGTCGAGTTCCTTCGTAACATCATAGGTTTGTCGGGTCGATTCATAGGTGAGAGCCGCTTGCTTATACTCGGAGGCGCTGACCGAACTTTCCGAAGTGCTCAGCAAGCTAATCGATTCGAGCTCCGGCAAGCTGTCGGTCGACGCCCCAGCAGGTGCGAGTGCCCCTCGGCATGCCTGAGATTCACGAGGATCAGCGGTGGTGGGTGGTTTAAGGAATGATTCCCATACCCGTCGCGCGTCCAACCGCTCCTGAACAGTAGGCATCGGAGGCGCGTCTGATGTTGCGTGCGTCGGAAACCCGGTCCCTCCATCGACCGGCGGATCGTTCGGGGTAAGTCTCGCCATTTCGTTGCGAAGTACTTCGTTGGTTGGGTAGGGCACTTCGCGACTCCACTTAACGCCGGGCGGAGGGGCCTCAAGCGTTGTTACGAATTCGTGGCCCGCGATGGTGAAGACCTGCCGGGTGTCCGTGTTCTTCAACACCCTCAAGACGTTGTAAGCGGCATGATGGTGTGCCCTCTGCCCGTCTGGGAGGACGACGCTTCCGAGGTACTCTGAGTGCGGGGCGGCCGCGAATGTTGGTGCGATGTCGCGCTCCTCTCGCCCTTCGTGCTGAAGCCAGATGCGCAGGGCTCCGTCGTCGATGGCCGTTACTGGGTTGATTGCCTCAAGGCTCGCGGTCATTGCGGGTGGGGTGTTAAAGGCTTGCCGCAATAGATACTGGGTGGGAAGTCCTGGTAAGGACGAGGTGGTGGTGTGCGCGGCCCTTGTCCCCAGGATGGGTGACGCAGGCGCTGAGATCATGGTAGCAGGGTTATTCATAGTAAGAGATTCTGGGGTTTGTGGGTTGTTACTGGGAGGTACGCCTCCTCCCCTTATATTGTCTTTCCTTTTGTGACTCGACTCACCTAACGTCCTCCGCAGGCTGGAAATCTTTCCAAATAAACCCATCCCCGCTTCAATTACGCCCCGCAGCAGCCACAACGCTCCGGCTGGCGTTCGGGCGACTTCTAGCCAGTCTGCCGCCAACCCCGACCCCCTGTCAGGCGCGTCTTTAGTCCCGTCCTCCGCCAATTTGCCTTCACCTTTCTCATAGGATTCTGTCATCCAGGACTCAATCGGGTCTAGAGTTTCCGTATTGTCGGGCCCAGACCTTCCCGTATCCAGATAGGCGAACGACTGATATTGTTTAGCAGCATTAACCTGTCCTTTCTGGGTTGCTCTCTCATAAGGCACCGCCAATAGCTCGAACCTAGGACGCCGAGTATACCTGTCTTTAAAAATCAAATATGTTCCTTCCTCTCTTTCATCGATGCTCACCAAGTTCCCTCGCTGCCAGGGCCGCCCGAGCAATAGTTCGAAAGGTGCATTCTGGGAAACCCATAAGTCAGCGGAAGTTACCGCCCCGCCACAATTAAACTCAACGTCCCGAATCCATCCCTGGAGCTGGCCCCGGCCCCCGTTTGCGTCATTCATATTAGTGGTCTGACTCATGTCCACAGTTCTTCTAATGTTCAGGGCTGCAATGTCCGCGCGAACCACGTCCAGTTGAGACCCCGTATCGATGATCGCGCAGACGGATTTCCCTCCGGTCTCCATTTCAATCTTAATTAAGGTTCCTTCTGTGCGCGGCCAACCAAGGTTGGCGATGAGAGGATGGTCCCGGGAACTCCCGAGCAATACCGCCTTGACATTCTTCACCTTGATTAGATCCTGAAAGTCTGTACGCAATTCCTTAGACGTCGCCATTATTTCTCGTAGTTTCAAAGGAATTTCGATATCCAAAATGCGGTTCATGACGTCATCCCTGCTGACGGTGGCCGAAAGTTCGGACTGCCGTCCTACCGGCTTCAATGCCGTGGCCTCGTGGCTTCTCACGGTATTTTCTTCTGCGCCCGCCTTCTTCTCGGTCCCCGCTTTCCTGGGTCGGTCCTTAGGCCGCACGTCCCTCATTTCTATGTCCTCTCCTTGCTCGATCCTTGTCTTTCGAGCCTCCACAGGAACGGGCCCAGGCACAGTCTTTGCTGTCTCGTTATCTTCCTCCAGCCTCCTGCCTACTCTTGCGGCAACTTCCTTGGCGCCTTCTACCCTCGTCTGCTCTTGTTGGGGTCCGCCGGCAATCTGCTGGGGCCCAGATTGCTGCCCTGGACGTTCGATTTGCAAGTCCCGTACACCCCGAACTCGCGCGGCATTTCGAGGCGGCGGATATACCCCCTCGAAGGTCTGCCTCCGGGCCACTTTTGTGCTGGGAACCGTGCGTTCAGCGTTAAGTACATTGCCATCCTGGCCCCTTATTACCTTTGCAGGGAGGGTGAGATATATCTGTTGATCGTCCCAGGCCCCTTCAGACTCTGACTGACATGCGTCAGTCTCCTCCTCGCTGGCTCTTTCGTCATCCGTCGGGCTGTCTCCGACGTATTCCTCTACGATACGTGCCCGTCGGCTTTCTCCTTGATAGAAATTTTGCACCGCATGCCTTCGGTCCTGCTGCATTTCCACCATCCCGAACATCACGCGTGGTGCTTCTACTTTCGCGATGCGCTCCGCAGCCTTCACTAACGATTCTCCTGGCAGTCTCTTGATGAAGGCGCCACTGCTCATTCGTAATCGCTTTGATTCTTCATCAAATACCACAATCTTCTTTTGTAGTAAGTCCGCCACCTGTTTGCATTCGAAGATGCGATGACCATCTTCCAGACAGCCAAAGCAGCCTCGGTTCTCTCCGCTCGCCGGCGCTCCTCCGCCCAAGGGGGTATTGTTGGGCCAAGTTGCCGGTGACTGCAAGCGATCTGCTCCACTGTATCCGCCGCCGCCACCGGTCGGCATTCGCCATGGCTTCTCCGCTCGTTCCACAAATGGAGGTTTCACGCACCTTTCCGCTGCCCCGCTGCGATCCATCGCCACTGCCTTGAAATAGATTGGTGCGTACTCAGGGTCCTTGATGTTCATGGCATTTAATTGCCTTATCATTCCAGCGATTTCTTCCTCATTCCCCTTGTATCTCTGCCGCTCCGCTCCGTTTGTCTCGTTTCCTTTTGTAACCTTCTTCCGCTTTTCTTCCTTCTTCTTCCTTTCCCGTTGTTTCTTCCTACGCCGATACTCTTCGTAATCTGAATTACTATCGCTGTCGTCTGTTGTAGTGGCTTCCGAATCCGACCCCGAGTATTCTTCGTCTTGCTCCTCACCAAGCTCCACCGCTCGCACCATCAAGGATTCGTATCGGTTCCTCCGGAAATACCATTCGGCAGCACTATTCAATTCCTTCAGGGTATATTGTTCGTCGCCTCGAAAGGGCTTTGTCTGCCGAATTCGATTCTCCAGTAACGGTCGCAAGGGACGATGAATCCCGATCCAAAAATATTCATAGTAATCTGCCTTGCTCAAATAGCCTTGCCTCAGTGGACCCCCGGCAATTGCATTGAACTTTACAAAATACTTACGCCATTGTGTCAGGCTATGAATCGGCCGGGCCCTCATCTTGACAACATAATGCTCCACGTCGGCGGGCTTATACTTTTGTAAGGCCCTTTCGGCGTCGAAATACTTGAGTATCTCCCTTTTTAAGCGCGACCATCTCCCCTGCTCAAAATAGTCAACTGTCTGAATTACGTTTTGCACGTCAACCGAACAATAATTCAGAATAAGGTCACATTTTTCGCGCTCATTAGTCACTCTACACCTGTTCAGAAGCTGCTCGTAGTGATCTAGGAACTGCTGCACGTCGGTGTGCTTTCCTCGGAACGTCTTCGGAGCCTCTTTGCTCCCACGGATTGGCATGTCCTGACTGGTCCGCAGTGGTGCGCTGAAAGCCATGGGAGGCGCTGGTGCGGACATGCGTGGCGGTTCTGGCGACGATGGTGGGCTGTAACGTCCCCAAGCTTCTGAACCACTCAGCTCGGAGTGGTCTGAAGCCTGGATATTTCTTTCGGATTCATCCCTCCAGGGTTTCTTGCTGGATGATTTCTCCTTACCTTTCCCCTTGCTGGGGCCCGCTTCGGCTTGCTCTGTTTGCGTGTGGAACGGGAACGCCCGTTCATATTCTCTCTGCTGCTCTTCATTGAAAAAGTTGGTACGCATGTTGACCATTAAGTCGGTTATTCAGTTACTGAATCTGTCAGCTGTTCTGTTGGTTGGTTGGTTGGTCGGTCAGTCGGTTTAGGGATTAGTGAATTTCCCCTCGCGGTGGGCTCCAAAGATGTTAAGCGGAAAATAAGTTCCCTACGAGGCACCTGGAAATAGCGTTATTCGAGGTGTTCTCGGATGGTTCGTAATCCCCAACCGGAATCTCCTTTCTGGGGAAATCTGTCAGTTATCGGTAAGCGGCCCGGTGGCTTGCTTAGGTACGCTGGAAGGTTCGGCGAAGGGCCAAGCCTAGTTCGGTGGCGGTGTCTGTGGTAGTCGGTTGCGGTAGCAGTAGTCTTATGACCTCTCTTAACAATGAGAGGGCCCAGAGGACAAGTGTGAAGTGCGGTAAGAAGTTTTATAATGTAACTACAAGTTACAAGTGCTAAGTGGGGGTGCTCGAGAGCTGGGGAAATCCTGTGGGTCTCCCTCCTTATATACCTGCAGGCCCTGACTCATCCTGAGTCACTGCGCTGTGCATTGTAAGGCTGTCAACTATAAGTCTTAATGAATTAGACTGTGCATACTAATTTAACTGTGCGTGCTAATTGCGTTTCATATTTCTGACTCACTCTGACTCATCCCAACTGTGCATCTGCCATTGCGGTCTCGTGACTTTTCTCCTCGTCACCCTTCGTGACTGGACGCGTGACTACACGCGCTTGTGACATGTCGCGCGTGACATATTATGTGACCTTTCAGGGAACTTATGATGTCGAGGTCCCTTAGGTGTTTTTAGGCCAACATTTTTCATGTGTCACAGCGAGTAGATTGTGCGCTGGGGAGCCGTCGCCTTCTTTGCCTTGCCCTCCCCGTTTCTCCACCCCTGGTGCTTCCTTCTATGGTTACATCTATCTATCATATATCGTTTCTCACACATTTGCTGGCTGCTGTATTCTGTGGTCTGTCGTCGCCTCTACACAAATAAATTATCTGTGTCTCTCAAGTGTCCTGAAAAGGAAATGTCGGAGCACGTGTGATTGTGGGAAACAAACAAAGTGTCGACCTACAATCTTGACTTGAATTCACCAAAATACACATTCCTGCTGCAACGCGTACGCCTTGTGTGTTTGCGCGCCAACGGTCCTTCTGATATACCTCTAATCTAGGATGAGCTCCTCCCCCGTCAGAGTCGCCGCCAAACGGAGGCGTACTCGGAAAACTGGGAAGAAACCGGGCAAGGCTTCATGGGTCAGCGGCACCAAGCTCGCGTTCTTCGAGCGCTACAAGGAGCGCTGGCAATCTATGGGAGATCACCCTGGGCGCTTCTATTCAGAAATGGCGAAGCGCTTCCTACTCAAGTACGGATGGGACTCCAGCTATGGGGAGCGAGGCTTTGACTTGGATGAAGATACCGAGGATCCAACGGACGAAGAGCTCGAGGCGTTTGTCTCGCCTGAGGACGAGGTCGAGGAACGAATGGAGTACTACTACAACTTGCGCACTGTCTGTCTTGTTTTCTGTCTCGCCGGGCAACACACCTAACGATGCTTAGAAAATCGGCCAATGGTTACCGGTATCATCACAAGAAACTGCTTTCCAGTCAGTCTCTGGAGGCGAGCGTTGACTCACTACTCACTGGATTGAATCCCACCTCCAAGCCCCGTCGTGGCCGGGCGCTGCACTTATACTCAAAACTTACTACGACAAGCGCGTGAAGGACGCGTTTACCAAGGAGTTCGAGCGGCTTACCAAGGACTGGGAAGCTGGCGAGCTTGACAGCGAGCCCAAGGAGATTGCGACGCGGAATCGCATGACCAGGGAATGCTACGCGGCCGAGTCTGACGCGTTCCGGGAAAGGATCGAGGCCAAAGTCGAAAAAATTCACAAGGAGGCTATGGCGGAGTGGGACGAGTCACAGGACGTGCTAGAGGGTGGGGGCGATGCGAGAACGCCGGAGGAGTACCATGAGTTAGCGGACATTTGCTTCTGATTTGCTGTGACTGACCCATTTCTGCAGACTTTTGACGACAGCGGCGGCGACGATAGATCCGCTGGCCGCAGGTTTAGCAGCCCGTTATGGCATGGTCTGCTCGATCTTCATCGCAGGTCCAGTGCCAGGGAAGGGTGGCATGATTGAAGTGATGAGGTGCGTCCATCGTATTGTAGTATCAATCTGATTGATTCATATGATACGCTACTAGCTCTAACGCGGGTACGACACTAGGAAAATCACCCAAACGGTGGCCCGAGTTCGACGGGCCAGGTTTCTCGGGGTCGTGACGAGCATGCATCGCTTTGCAACGCTTGCTTTCAGTAAGTCGCGAGGTATCGACAAGAAAAAAAAAGCTTATATGCTTGCTTTAGCACAGGAGCAATGTGATGCACGGTGCCTGCCTGGGGTCCCGCTTGCAGGTGCAAGCAATGTCTGGGTGTCGAATGCCACAAGCTCGAGCGCTGGCCCCCGGACGCTGACGAGCGGAGTGTTTGCAGGGTTGGGGAGGGGAAACGGACTGAGCGGGTGGGGGAGCGAGGAAGATGAGGATGATGCCGAGGAGGAGGAGGAGGAGGAGGAGGAAGAGGAGGCGCTGGCAACGCAGTCGCGAAGGCGGAAGGGAACTAAAGGCGGGGAAAAGGAGAAGGAGAAGCGGAAGAAGGGTGCGGAAAAGGGAAAAGGGAAGGGAAAGAAAGGCGCAGGAATGGGAAGGGTAAAGGGAAGGAGAACGGGAAGAAGAATGCCGGGAAGGGGAGCGCTGCGAAGAAGGCAAAGGCGGCGGCCTTGGGGCCTCAGCCGGCGGGCCCGCGTCCACAGCCAAAGCCCAAAGGTGCGGCAGCCATTGAGGCAGCTGCCGCAAAGTTGTCCTCCTCCTCAGCGAGCACCAAGACGGGTGCGGGCGATACACATCCGGTCCCCTCCCTTCAAGTGCTGTACCACCTTCCTCGAGTCCCAATGCCGGTGCTGCAGCGCTGAAAACGGTGCACATCAACTTGACACCGCGACTCGGACGTCGGGCGCTTCGACTCAGGCAGCGCTGACTCGGGCGGCGGCGACTCGGGCGGCGGCGACGCCAGGCGCTTCGACTCGGGCGGGGCTGACTCGGGCGGCGGCGACTCGGGCTCGGGCGGCGGCAACTCGGGGGGGCTGCGGGCGGCGGCAACTCGGGCGGGGCTGACGGCGGCGACTCGGGCGGTGCTGACACCGGGCCCAGCAACTCAGGCGGCGCTGACTCGGGCGGCGGCGGCGGCGACACCAGGCGCTTCGACTCGGGCGGGGGCTGCGGGCTCGGGCGGCGGCGACTCGGGGGTGCTGACTCGGGCGGCGGGCGGGGGTCGGGGGGGGGGGGGGGGGGGGGGGCGGGGCTTCGACTCGGGGGGGGGGGGGGGGGGGGGGGGGTGCTGGGGGGCGGCGGCGACGCCAGGCGCTTCGACTCGGGCGGGGCTGACTCGGGCAGGCGGCGACGCCAGGCGCTTCGGACTCGGACGGTGCTGACAAACCGGCCCAGCAACTCAGGCGGCGCTGACTCGGGCGGAGCTGATGGTTGTGACAGGCGCCACATTGACTTCGAACGCCGCAAACTCGGACGGCGGGCGCTTCGACTCAGGCAGCGCTGACTCGGGCGGCGGTGACGCCAGGCGCATCAACCCATGGGGCGCTAAACGGTGCTGACCGCGGCCGCATCGACTTCTTGAACAGCGCCAGCGAGCGCCTCGACTTGGGCAGTGCTGACTTGGGCGGTGGTGAAGCCGAGCCCATTAACTCGAGCCACGATGGCACGGACGGCAGCTTGGGGGGACGGATGGACTCGGGCGTCCCTAGCTCCGACGATGCGGACGACACTAGCGCGGACACTAGCGCGGCTGGCGCCGATGCGGACGACACTAGCGCGGCCGGCGCCGACTCCGACAATGAAGGGCCTGCGCTCAACAGAAACACCGAGTCCGCCCCCAAAAGAAGTCTCACCGCCTGCGCCGTGGGTAGCGGTTGCACAGTCGCGATGGCAGGATGAGCTGAAGCGCCTCTGGCCCACTTCGAGTCCGTAGGGGCAGCTTGGGGCGAGGAGTGGGAGGATTGTGCCTTTGCGTTCCTAGCTTTCGAGGAAGCTTCAGGCTTCCATACGAGCGCCTGCGCATGGCAAAGCCGCCTCGCGCGGGGCTGGGAGTTGACAACTGGATTGCCTCCGGCCGTCGCCTGTGGGCCCCCTGTCTTCCTGCTCCCTCGGAGCTGCGCGAGCGGTTCTGGACATGGTGGCGAGGAATGCAGCCCAAGGTGCGACACATCGGTGATGGCGTAATGAGCCGCGGAGCGGACATCGATTGGTCTGTCCTCCGTGACTTCTCCGGCAAGAATGGGCTGCTTCAGGTGATGATGGTGCTGCTCTGGTGGGGAGAGAAGGTGCACGCAGAGGGGGGTCCGGAGGGCATTGCCGAGTGGACGTTGGCGGTGGAGGACGTCACATGGGTGTTCATCGCAATGGTGAAGGAGGGCCGCTTGTCGAAGTAAGTGCCAGTCCCGTGATTATGATTAAAAACATTCACTGATACCGAGGTAGAAAACGTGCAAGTGAGCGCGGAGTAACGGACAAGCCGCCTCCTCCGCCTGCCAAAAAAGCGCGGTGGTCCATGTAACAATGCCTGCGGGTGCCTTCGTCGAAGGCATCCAACTGCCACGTCCCCCGTTTCGCGCCACCGTCCCCCGTTTCGCTCGCGCTTGGATTCTTTTGCTCGACTACCGCTGCCCGTTTTTTTTTACCTATTTTGATTGCCATTCACTGAATTTGGACAATAAACGCACGATCTGTACTACTAGTGGTGATGTACAACACTATGGAGCAATGACTTCAAATAAATGTAAAAGATGACGACGTGGAGAGGCGTTTTTTTTTTGTGCAAGGCTAAGGTCACGTGATAAGTTTGACTTAGAGAAATAAGGGCCAGTGTGCAGCCGATATGCCGGGAATGCCGCTTACAGACTGGCGCGGCAGACGAACGATGCCTGGATGGCCGAGGTTGATGGGGGTATGCTAGGATGCTGAGATACAAAGAATTACCTATAATAGCAGGTGTGGCTAATAAGGCCCAACAGCGGGTATATCGGGGCCGGGAGCCGGTCCCAAATACGGCAATTTTCGCTAATTTTTTTGGCAGGGGCCAACTTTTATTGGGCCACATTGCAATGTACGGCCATTTTTAGTGGCCACTAACTTATTGGATAAATTGCAGCTAACTCTGCTTTCAGCCCCTACCCCAATATCCTGAAACAAGCTAGGCAGCTGGTATAGCCCAAAAACAATCGCCAAAATCACGGCCCTTGAGCGCTGCACGCTGCAGCCTGGGTTACCTGCGTTTTTGGGCTATACCAGCTGCCTAGCTTGTTTCAGGATATTGGGGTAGGGGCTGAAAGCAGAGTTCAGTGTGTCCATGGTAAATATGCACATCTGTACCTGTGCTGTTGGGCTATGCTAGCTGCCTTGCTCATTTTGTGATATCAGGGTCCTCCGTAATGCCCGAATTCTCGCTATACCTCATTCAATCTGGGCTCAATTGAATATCGTATCTCAACAATGCAACCCCATCCGCCTTGACCAGGAGTTTGATGTTGACAGTGAATGTGGTGTTCTTCTTGTCCTCCCTTACCGTTACCATGATGCCACGGAAGTCCGAGAGACGGAAATTGTGCGCCACGGCAGGGTTGGCCCGCCTGGCGGCGTCCAAACGATTTGCACGTCGTGGGCTATCAAAGTCCCCGACCACCATGCCGGCTTTGTTCTTCAGAACGTTCCCCACCACTCGAACAAACATCCCTCGAAAGGTCGACCCACAGTGTTCAGTGAAGCCGTTGTTTTCGGCTGCCCTTTGGATAACACCACTGGTGGGGCTGAATTGACCACCGAGAGGCGACCGTTCGTTGAGAAAGTTGACATGTGCGGAGTGCACATGGAACTACACAAGATCAGAACGACAAATGAACAACAAAAAACATGAAAGGTAACTGACATTCTGATATTGTGGAATGTCTTCGCCGGGTTGAGGTTCGGCGCTCTATGGGATGAATAGTCAATTGTGAATCAAGTCCTTGAGAACGCTGAACGTACATCGAAGATTTGCAGAGCACCCCCCGCGCTGGACAGCGACGACAAACCCTTGACGACCTTTGTGCTGCCCGGCATCGACAATGACCGCATCTCCATGCTGAAACTCTCGACGAACATCTTCCAGCGCACACTCCATTGTCGTTGAATCCGCATCGTTTAAAGTCATGGTGACGACGAAGCCACTTTCGTCGATATCCTGGATGACTCCGATGGACCGGCGACAGGAGATACGATCTAGAAGACGGAGCGGTGGCGAGAAGGCCAAAGCATGGCGGCGGAGCTTTGACAACTTGAGCCAGCGCCCGGGCGCTGCCTCTGTAATTTTTCTCGTTTGGGAGATAATCTAAGGCGGTCACCTTGGCCTTGGGGATCTGTCCAAAGACCGTGCCGATTGAGTTCGTGAGATCGAAATCGCGAAGTTCGATGATCCATCCACTGTCCCCTGCGTCTAGACCCTCCCCTTCGGGCTCAGGGCCGTCTTGGATGAGAACACGGTCCGCCGGGGACCAGAGCAGTCGAGCGAGTGCGACACTGAATGCTACGGATTGCCGATAGCCGCGAGGCTTGGAAGGGGATCATGTCATCGGGTGTAGGCTGTACCGTCATGTAGTTCTGTCTGAAGAATGGAGGATTAGTTTTCGTGACGATTTCGCAAACGTCGGGCCGATGGAATCAGGCAGTCGTGGAACGATGCATTGTGTTGCTGATATGACCAGCGCCAGGGGGTGACTCCGCTTCCGACTTCTTAAACGAATCCAGTTTCCAGAGGCAGGGGAAGAGGGACGAGACCGTGGACGTGAGGAAGCCTGTGTCTGCCAAAAGGGCACAAGTTCTTCCGGCGGTGGTTTGAACCGACTGGTAGTTACGTTTCAGAAGTGGGGTGCGCGCTACCCTCCAACACGCATGCATCGTATTCCTCCCTCCGGGGGTAGTCGGTCGGGGCTCTTATCGTTTCGCCTGACGAACTCTGTAGGGGACACGACCAGCGCCAGTGCTTTGTTACGGGGGCCGCTGTGGTCGTAAAACCAAGTGCCTATTGGGAGGGCAGCTGGCATCGGGGCGCGGCATAACCAGCGTCGTGGTCGCACGGACAGCGAAGAGGAGTTGAGAATCGTGCACCCCAGGCTCTGAATCCTTGCCTGGACCATCATCATCTCCGCCCCCTTCATCACCTCTGATTCGTCGTTGGGATCCTGGTATCCTTTGTGCTGAGCGCTCGTAGTGGCTAGCTAGCGCACGCAGATCGTCCGCCTCGTTCTGGTCCTCCGGTGGTCCGGGTAGCGGAGGAGCGTCCGTGTCCACAACCTGTCGTCGATCCATTCTGCAGATAAGTGACCTTCAGCACTGCGCGGACCGTCCTCAAGAAGAAACGCACCTATATCGGAATCATGCATGCTGCCCTCCTCATCATCATTGTCCCCGTCCTCGGAATCAGAGGCATGGACATCGAAGAACTTGCGGACGCGGCGCAGCTGAAGGGGCTGCGAATGCAAGCGTATGCGCTTTGCGGGGCGCTCGACGTCCGGAGAAGAAGGTCTTGAGTGCGTGCTAGGAGCTGAGACGTCGGCATGCGCTTCCTCGAACTGGATCCGTTAGATCTTGGGAGGAGTCAGGAAAGAGACGGACTTACAGTAGTAGGAGATGGCAGGCGCGCCATGGAAGTAACGTTGAAGGGAACTTGAATAGCGTGAATCGAAGGGGGTGGGCTCGCGGGACTCCGGGTCCGGAAGAAAAAAGCGGGGGTGCGCTCTCGAAGCGCGCTTGCTGAAGCTAAAAGGTCCAAATTTGAAGGTGCAGAGCTGGCGAGCATGGAGAGCGCTGCGCTGGCCGCTGGCGGTGTTTGCGGGCGGGGCATGTCGGGCGTGCTGCGCAGTGGGAAGTCGCGCGCATCGGCGGCGCGGATCTGCGCCTCGGCGTCGTCCTCGTCATCGTCCATTTCGTCGTCGGCGTCGTCTTCATGCGCTTCGACGGCGCTGTCGTCAATGTAAGGATTACGGATCTGCGCCTCCGCGTCGTCCTGGTCCTGGTCCTGGTCCATTCGGTCATTGGCGTCGTCGACATGCGAATCCACGGCGCGGTCGTCGATGTCAGAGTGGCCAGATCTGTCTACCGCATCAGCGTCCATCATGACGGCGACGGCGACGACTTTGTCTAATTCTACATGTATTCTATTTTTTTCTGCGCTTTTTCGCTCTTCATTCCAGGGAATAGAGCGCTTTCAGCGCTGAAGATGTATTGCGAAGACATATTCCAATGATACATAGTAGTTACGATCTACGATACGGGGGACCGACGGACTTACCCAGACATGATGAGAGTTAGAAGAGAAATGTGAAATGTGGCTGTGCCGCTTTGGTGAGATGTTTGGCATGAGGTCTGTCGGCAGGCCCTGTGCCGCTGTGGCTAGATGTTTGGCATGAGGTCCGTCGGCATGGCCTTGCCGGAGGGCATCACACCAAACATGTAGCCAAAGCGGCACAGCCACGGGCTGCCTCTCGATCCCGACTGTCATGTCCGGGATCATGTAGTGTGGGCGGGCGGGCGGGAGGACGGGCGGGGAGCGGGCTGGACGTAGATACGTAGGGTACACATAGACGCTAGAATCACCGTCAATGGACCTAAATCATAACGAAATCGTCGGGCAAAAGGCGTGGAGAAAGGAAGAGGGCTGAAGGCTCATGAGCATGTATGAGCACGCGAAACAGACATGAATTGACGGACAGCATGACGGACGGGCGAAGGAAGAACAAAGGGCAAGGCGAAACGATGCGCGCTGTGCAGGTACGTCAACCAAAGCTCGCGCGAAAATATAAAAGGACTTACACGAAAACAGCGATGACGGGAGGGATCTCTGGGACGAACGATGAGCGGGAGGCGGCGCGGGGGACTACGACGAGTGTACCTTTGACGTGCCACGGGCGACTGCTCTGAGGTGAGTCAACGCAAGGTCCCGCCACTAGGAAATGTGACTTACACGAAAACAGCGATGACGGGAGGGATCTTTGGGACGAACGATGAGCGGGAGGCGGCGCGGGGGACTACGACGAGCGTACCTTTGACGTGCCACGGGCGACTGCTCTGAGGTGAGTCAACGCAAGGTCCCGCCACTAGGAAATGCGACTTACACGAAAACAGCGATGACGGGAGGGATCTTTGGGACGAACGATGAGCGGGAGGCGGCGCGGGGGACTACGACGAGCGTACCTTTGACGTGCCACGGGCGACTGCTCTGAGGTGAGTCAACGCAAGGTCCCGCCACTAGGAAATGCGACTTACACGAAAACAGCAATGGCGGGAGGGTTGTGCACGGGAGGGGAAGATGCTGGACAATATACGGTGCGGTATTGCTAGCATACTTATACGCTGGGGGCTGACCATTGTCCTCCACAGAATTGCCGGATTGGGTTACCAAGGACACAAAGCCACATCGTCTGCGCGGAATCACCGGATTGGGTTATGCCAAGGCCACATCATAGTCCACACGATCGGTAGACAAAGGAATGGTGCGCATTGGACGCATTCAGCCGTCAAATGTCCTAACTTAAAGCTTCCCCTCGCAGATCGCGGCAATTTTCTGCAAATTATACAACCCACCCTGATCAATTCACCTCCCCCCCACCCACCTACACAGGCGCTTGAAACACAGTCGACTTCCATGCAAGCCCGAGTGAGTAACGCGGTCGAAGGGTCCTGCACCCGAAATTCGTAACTCGCCGCCCAGAATCATACGCAAAAGGCAAAGGCCGCTGGCTCCAAACGATGTACGTCAAGCGTTTTCTTACAAGACCGTATTCCACTGACTGAGGAGCAGGACGACGACGACGACGCGACTCCTGTGGTCCGTCCCCGCCCTCGCCCCCGCCCGAAGCATAAGGGCGCGGAGATAACATCACGTAGGCGCTCGCGCTCTCCAAGTCATCGCGACGCAGAGCCTGCCGCTCCCGCGGCGCCCGAACTCCACGCCACCGTCCCCGCCACGACATCCTCGAACTCGAACTCCCGCCCGCCCTCCGCAGTGCATACCAACGAAGAAAGCGCTGCCGCTGCCGCTCCCGCGGCGCGCCCGAACTCCACGCCACCGTCCCCGCCACGACATCCTTGAACTCGAACTCCCGCCCGCCCTCCGCAGTGCATGCCAACGAAGAAAGTGCTGCCGCTGCCGCTCCCGCGGCGCCCGAACTCCACGCCACCGTCCCCGCCACGACATCCTCGAACTCGAAGTCCCGCCCGCCCTCCGCAGTGCATGTGAACGAAGAAAGCGCTGCCGCTGCCGCTGCCGCCGTGCCCAACCTCCATGCCACCGTCCCCTCCACGACATCCTCGAAGTCCCGCCCGCCCTCCGCAGTGCATGCGAACGAAGAGGCTGCCGCCGTTCCCAAACCCGATGTCGAGACGCAGATCAACTCTGAGTTCCAAGATGGCGAGACACAGGAATACATCGAGATCGACCCCCTGGTGCAAGTGGAGGACGAGGATGAGGTGGTCGACGACAACGGTGCCTTCGCTTACCACCAGTCCTCCCCGCACCCTGAAGCCCGGACGCCAATCCGAGGACGTAGCCACACCGGGTCGGATTCCAGCATCTTGCTATCCCCGCGCCTTCCGGCTCGCAGGACGCAGAGCTCCATGCCACCGTCATCACCATTCCGCGACTCCGATGGGCCAGACAGCGGGGATGACTGTGGCGAACAGGCGGCTTTGGCAAAGCGGCAGGAGGATAAACGTGTCGCGCTTGGATACAAACCTACGCGGGACATTGAGGCGTCGGACGAGGAGGACACGCGGGAGTTTGAGAAACTGGTGGAGAACGGGGAGCTGGTTGAGGATGAAGGGCAAAAGAAGGCAAAGAAGGGGAGGAAGGGGGATGCTAAGGCAGCGAAGGCGAAGGCGAAGGAGAAGGAGAAGGAGAAGGAGAAGGAGAAGGAGAAGGAGAAGGAGAAGGAGAAGGAGAAGGAGAAGGAGAAGGAGAAGGAGAAGGCGCAGGCGAAGGAGAAGACGAAGGCGAAGGGGAAGGGGAAAGAGAAGGCAAAGGAGACCGACGGTGGGGAGAGTGGGATGGCTGATAGTGACGATGACGATGCCGACGACGAAGGAGACCCCGATGGAGATCACACAGCGGGCCCAATCCCAGCCGCAATCTTGGAAAAGCTCGAGGACGCCCAAGAAGCCTTCTTCGCTGTGGTCGACAAACTTGCTGTCGAATGCGGAAAGTCTTCCGCCACTTTGCATCAGGCGATCGGGACAGCAACCCGTGGAGGGCGGCGTCCATCGGCGTGGAACATGTGGCAGCGCTGGTACTCGTTGGAGTATCCCATACCCAAAGACAAATCCGGTGGGCGTTTTTTGTATATCGTAAACAGCTTTGCTGACTAAGCATACTCGCAGTATCGTCGAAGGAGTATAATCTCCAATCGCGGGCAGCTTTGAAGGTGGCCACCGATCTGGACGACGAGCAAGTTCGCTCCTCGAAGGCTGTTCACAAAGCCTTGCCTTGGCTCCGCTCCTTCTACGAAAACTTGACAGCGGCAGCGAATACCAACGCGCGGAATGACGGGACCTTCAAGAAGGACGTTCGTGCAGCCATCAAACCTGTGATAGCTCTGGTACGCTTATCCGCAGCCGCCTTACATTGCTAGTCGCTGACGAGGGGTGTTCAGGCGCGCCAGATTTCTGCGAGGCTGAACGTTCACATATTTGGCGTGGCGATCGACCTTCAAGGGGTGGGGAGCTTCAATTGGGGAGCCACGGAGTTGTACAAAAGAAAGAAGACGACCAGGCGAGACGATCTTAACCAAGGAATCAAGAACTACGAGCATATCATGGTGTGAGTTGTGGTCAAACTCATCTGGCGTAGCCTAACGCATGTATGGGTGACAGAGTGATCGAGATGGAAGGGAAGGGCCTTAACGCTGGGAGGCTGATCGGCTTGAACCCGACGGAATTTGAGAAAAGGCCGGCGAGGCACCGCGCGACCAGCAACGGCGAATGTTTGCTACAATCATGCAGTCTCACCTCCGTAAGTCGTCCATATGTTCATGCTGCCGACGACCAGTTTCATGGAAGGTTACAGTTACGGCCTGTGTAGAGAGCGGAACCGCGACCGCTGCTCAATCCAAAACGTTCAAGATGCATTGGGGTCCCAAGTTTCTGGACATAGCGTTCAAGAATCAGTTCAAGATCATCAATTACCCCGATCGATGTCCTCAACAACATGAAACTCGTCATCGGAGATACGTTCGATCTGAAGAAAGTCGGCGTTGCGCAATTCAACGAGTTCCTCCCGGCGATGGAAAAGGTGTACCGACCCAATCTCCATAATACGGAAGTGAACGACCCCACCAACGGCGTGATGGCCATCGTGGCTTGGGATGAAGGTCAGTCCATGTCGCCACGGCTTAGATTGAGCTCGCTGACATTTATAACAGAGGACAAGGAACTTTCGCTGGACCAGCAGCGCAAGTTGCCATTGGTAAGCCTCGCCGATGGAACAGCACTCTTGAAGGTCAAGCACAGCGCAGCGTATCATCAGCAGATGGCCGTGGAGCAGGAGCCCAACGGAAATCTACCAAGGCTAAGAAGGGAAAGAAACCTCAGACTCGCTCCCGCTCCCCTCGCAGCTCCCGCTCCCGCTCCCCGTCCCGCTCCCGCTCCCGCTCCCCGTCCCGCTCCCGCTCCTGCTCCCCGTCCCCTCGCCGCTACCGGTCTCCTCGCCGCTCCCGGTCTCCTCGCCGCTCCCGCTCTCCTCGCCGCTCCCGGTCTCCTCGCCGCTCCCGCTCTCCTCGCCGCTCCCGCTTCCTCCGCTCCCGTCCCCCGCCGCTCCCGCTCTCCTCGTCGCCCCCCCTCCCCCCCCCGCCGCCCCCCCCCCCCCCCCCCCCCCCCCCCCCCCCCCCCCCCCCCCCCCCCCCCCCCCTCCCGCCCCCTCCCCCCCCTCCCTCCCGCCTCCCGCGCCCCCCCCCCGCTCCCCCCCCCCCCCCCCCCGCCCCCCGCTCTCTCTCGCTCCCGCTCCCCTCGGCGCTCGCGTTCGCGCCATGTTGCACTAAAGTCCCCTGCTGCCCCAGCCACCCGTACATGGGAGGCAGCCTACCTCCGGGACACTGCAGCACCACTGCCCCGCCCTGAAGCGCCATTGCCCCGCCAGCGTGGGGACAGCTACTCCGAGCAGCGGCCGTCTTCCCGCCGGGTGGCATCAACGTCCTCGCGCCTCAACTTCACTCGTCCTGCTCAAGCTGGGCCTTCGCGCGATTCTCACCAACGGGCACACTCTCCCGCTCGGGCACCCCGCCCATGGCATGATTTCACGCGACCGGCCCAAATGCAGAGGAAGAGGACGCATTCGATCGAGCTAGCCGAGCGGCGCAGCGCCAAGCCGCCGGACAATCTGCGGGGGAGCGGCAGAAGGCTAAGCCGGAAGAACCGCGAAAGCGCAAGAGGGAGGACGAGGACGAACCGCGCAAGCGCAAGCGGGTCGATGAGGTCGCAGATATACCGAAGATTATTCGCTGCCGCTTCGACTCCGAGGGCTCCAAGATCTTCCATTCCACCGAGTTCAGCCGGGTGGAAAAGTCGACCCGAGCTGATCGCCACACATTGGCGCTTTATGAGGACAAGTGGAAACATATTCCCGCCGGCTGGACACCTGTGCCTGCCACGGATGAGGACCTGAGGCGTTACAAGTCAGATATGCAGCGGTTTTCGCTATTGGAAGTTCCTGGGCAGTCGGAGCGTGACGCTGCCTTTGTATGACTTTTTTATGACTTTTCCATCACTTGAGTTGATATGTCTATATATATGCTCCTAATGTATGCCATTTATGCGACCACAAAAAATATGTGTGAATCAAAGTCGCTGTCAATTGGACTCCCTTTTCGGACGGATATGGGTTGTTTGTTTGGCTTAGGCTCGGCATCTCGGCACCGCCGCCTGATTGTCCCGTTATCGATTATCCTTTTTGGGGCCGTAGCGGTTGTTTTGTTTGGCTGCATTCGGCATCTCGGCACGGCCCTGTCCGATTATGAACCAAGTCAGAAAATCGGGCGAAATGTATATGAGGAAGTCAGGGAATGTAGTTGAGATAAATACATTGAGTAATTAAGCACAATGTTCTAGGCTGGATGGTCCTTGATATCAAAAAATAGCTACTTTGGTTCAAAGGAGCCAGATGCCAAATTGGGAACCAAAACACCTAGCGACTGAAAAAGGCAAGTAAGGGAGGAAGAAGTGTCTGTGAATAACGATTATGATTGTATGGAGTACCTTGATGACGTTCCTCAAATCATTATTGGTGGGACATCCCATGCAAGACATTCAACTGACTGGGACTTCCCGTCTATCAGGAAAATAGCTATGGGACGTCCCACAGCTGATGAGACTGATGGGTGGGATGTCCCACATATTTTTTAATTACATGGGAGATCCCAGTGGTATTGCGTGGGACGTCCCACATATA
>JARJCN010000097.1:0-155253 GCA_029282135.1 Mycena belliarum
CTGAGTATATAATGGGAATCTTTTGAGTTTGCGCAGGATTTGCGCAGGATTTGCAGGCACCGCAAATCATAGCTTGCCCCCAGTGGGCTTGGAGGGCTCGAGGCTGGCTTGCGAGTATATACGAGAAGTATGGGACTCGGCTAGCCATCAACTATGGGACTCGCTTACTGCATCATCCGAAATCAATAGATCAATATTGGCATTTAGGGCCGAGTGGTAGTTCTTGCTGTATGTATGTACTTATAGATGTACTTTGAGGCATATATCAACAGGTCTGAGCTGGGGGGAACATTGTTCCCCCCAGACCCCCCTCCTTTGGCCTGACGGCATGTCCAAATAATCAAATATTCTTATTTGTGTCATGTTTTCAGCAGATTGTGAGTTGATTTGATTACTGTTACACAGGGGAGACCCCCGCGGACCCCCCTGACGCTCGCCGCTGGGCCCACTGCGTGGTGCTTCCGCTCGCCGCGGAGGCCCACTGCGTGGGGCTTTCCCACTTTTTTTTACGGTGTTTATTCCACTATCTTCTGCTTATGTCGAGCGGCACCAGTGTATTGATCTAGTGATCGCCGCAATCGAGCAGTCCCACTTTCCGTGTTCATCGGACATCGAGTCCCATAGATGAACGTTAGCCGAGGTTAAGCGAGCGTCACCCGAGTCCCACTCCCATAGTTTTCCTGTCTCGGTAACCCAGACGTTCGGGTGTGATCCGAGCCACGCGAGAAAATCGAGAAAAATGATGGACAGGGATCACACCCGAACGTCTGGGGCATTTGATTGTGTGATACCCCCCATGGCGTCACGGCCCCGCCTTGCATCCCTCCCCTCCGATGGGATTCCGGAAAATGTGTAGATTAATTGAATACTATCCTGTGAAGGCCCTCCAATTTTTCCCTGATTTTATCGCCCTCGTTTGACCGTGTTCGTCGCCGTCAAAGTTGATCACTTTTGGCGGGCCCAAACACTGTTTGGGCCTCAACTGGGTGCATTTGCCCAGGGAAAATTCAGGGCAAGTCTAGGCAGCCTGGGGAACTCTAAGGATCATATATTAAGGCATTCTAGCACATACACAGCAGCCTACGATGGCGCGCCACCAGTAGTTGGGAGGGCGTGACGTGACGCCATGGGGGGTATCACACTACGGACTGCCCCAGACGTTCTGGAGGCTATCCCGTCCATCATTTTTTGGCCTTTTCTCGCGTGGCACGGATCATCCGGTCCGCGGGGCGGGATAGCCGACAGAACGTCTGGGTTACCGAGACAGTAGTTTTCGTCATTCCTCCTGGCTTACCACTTGATTACTTGAGGACTTGAGAGAATCAACTCTTGAAGGACTTGAGCCTGAGGGCACGCCCGAGGGAGGCACATCAATAAGCCAGGGAGAGCCACATCTTGAGGGAAGGAACTTGGGGGAAGGCACAGAGAAGATGGGGGTCGGAAGAGAAAAAGATAGGACGAGAATTGGGTGACTCGTCATTTATCATAATTTGCTGGCAGTAGTGATGGGACAGGCAGAAACCATGTGGATGGGCCGTCTTAGCCCCGGGCAGAGTTGTTGATGGTGCAGGGTAGATGCTAGAGTGCTACATCGTGCTCGCAGTCCTACCAAGATCAAGCCCGTCTATGAGGCTCTATATAGACAGGTCGGATCTATCCGGACCTACCTAGACACCGCCACTTCTACCACGTGGACCGGCTTCTATCGAAGAAAAAACACGTTTCCAGATGCTTGGCTTACCTCCAAAAGATACAAGTCCCACCAATGCAGCAACTCCATTTCCTATGGTGCATCGCTGCCCGCAAACCTCACATTAAAGTCCCGACGAGTCCAGAGAGCTCCTCCTTGGCTCCTCCGACATGGCGAAACTGTCAGAATCTGTTGCGGCTCGAGGCGCAGTCACGTAGGTTACACGTCACTTTGTGTAGCTACGGCGCTGGAGCCAAATACTTATCAGAGCTTTTCCTCCTGCGCACTCATCCTCCGGCCAGCTTTCCCTTTCATCGGTACACCAACCCTGCCTAGTCTCTGACAGAAACATCTGCGACGGGCGCGCACTAATCGAATCCCCGTGTGTCGGATAATGAACAGCAATGACTGGGTCACGCTGCTAGCGTGGCCTCCGAGCTGGGAGTCCGAAGCCCCACACGCCGTGTTGAGTCTAAGGACGAACACGAGTGCGGTTGCACATTTCCTCGGGTGGTCTGCTTCTCCTCTGGCCGGGTTCCAAGTCCAAGGCCTCACACCAATGGGTTTAGAGTTCCATTTTTATTGGCCGGAAGGTGTATGGAAGCGCGCAAGCGCTAGACAGCACTGGATGGGAGCCAAACTGCTACGCAGAGGCTGTTTCTCTAAGCTATCGCTCCACAAAAAAAAAAAAAAAAAAAAGAATCCCCGTGACAGCTTCCATTCACTGGCAGCTGCCACGGAGTCGGAGCCTGCATACCGGCAGTGACAACCTTGATGTACTTATTTGTGCGCGAGGTCGCTGTTGTTTTCATTAGCAAAACTATCCTCTTTTGTTTTGAAGCCTGTAGCTACTATTGCTGCTACTCAACCGGACATTCTGCAGTGGATGACCAGCCTCCCTGGCCGAGCGAGAGAAAAATCGCACTGATCACCTGGCATTGCCAAATTCCGGCTGGGACTTGAACACCGGAGTTTTCCTTGCCACCCCATTGATTTGACCCTGCCCCAGAAACAAAATTACGCAACTCACCTGCACTTGAAGCGAGTAGTGGTGGCAAAGTCCGGTTCAAAAATCGGTTCGAGCCTGAACCGAACCGAACCGGACGCCAGGTTCAACGTTCAGGTAGGGCTCCAACCACTTAGTTTCTGTTTGATGATCTGGCCAAATCAAACGGAAACAGTTATCAAACAGTTTAAAAACCGTTTAAAACTGTTTAAGATGGTTATTTATCAGTTATTTTTGTTGGGCGGAAACAGAGATGTTTTGTACACGGTGGGTACACTGAGGTATTAAATAGCATAGCTCTGGCTATTTCAGCTCATACCTCCCGAGAATGGGTTTTTTTTTCTATTCACTAAAAGGTAGGCGCACTGTGCGAGTAGCGCATCAGTCACGTGGGTATATGCCCAATTGGGAACAATATTGCTCCGGCGCACTGGTTTGAGACCCACAGAGCACAGTACAATTAGTTTGTGGCTAGGAGATGTATCTGCATATTATTTCCTTGCTATTTATCAGTGGAAGAAGCAGTCAAATAAGCTGGATGAGTTGATCTCAAGGGGTACCCGCATCAGAAATCTCCTACACGGAGTCCTAAAAGTGAATTAAGGCGCTCCGGGCCCCTCCCTCCCTCTTTACGTAAGCGCACAGCCACTCCCAAAATGGCAATTTCGATCAATTTCTTCTTGGATTAAGCTTAAAATCGCCCAGCGTGCACCAACAATAAGACTGTATTGCTTAGATATGCTCTGGGACCCCCCGTTTTTTTTCCAGATGGTTTAGACAATCACACTGGGGGCAATGGGCAATATACGGGGCTGTTATATTGTAAGTATATCTTAAGTATATTACAAATATACCCCAGATATACTTGCAATATACGGGCTTGGTATATACTCAGTATATTTCAAATATCCCAAGAATATCCTCACAATATACGGGCCCCGGATATAGTCCGTATATTAACTAATATCCGGGCCATATACTTGCAATATACGGAGGTCTGATGGCTACCATATATGGGACTCCGTATATTGCAAGTATATTGCAACCAAACAAGCTAAAGAAAGATGCCAACACTTGCCTCAAAAGGCAATAACCTTGGCCCCATTCTAGCTAAAGCTCTTCATTATAGCATACTCCTTTGTCAGCTGGAAAGCCAACATCTGGCCTACAATCTTCTTTCCAAATCAGCACTTCAGCCATGTGACTGTAATTCTGGTCTTCTGTATCTTGGATTTCTGGCAATTTTCCTTTCAAACATATCTGAGAGACTCTCCTCAGCTAGAGCTTTAATTTGGGCCTACTATCATCTATATTGAAGCAAACCTAGAGAAGTTGGACAATTTAGACCTATATCTAACTTGTCATGTGATTTCCCACTGAACAGCTGGTAGAAAAAGTCTGAAACTACTTGGGGAACTACTACTCAATGGGATCTATTGATGTACAAGTTACTACATTTTTCGAAGAAGTTTTTGGCTCTTGTGAATGGTTTTGACTGTGTCCTATACTGAGTCTAAGAGTGATGCAATCACGGAGCTCCGCTTCCGATCACGTGACCGGAATGCGCAAATTCCGGTCATGCACAGTTAGGGTCATGTGACTCTTTTTGAAATAAAAAAAAAAAAAAAAATCCCTGAAATTGTAAGTTCAATCCTCACAGGAGGTATTCTTTTGGGAAGTATCTGGGTATATGCTGGAAGGCACAAGCAGGGAAGAGTATGTGTATTGGGATGTGTTTCAATTGGACTTACCTGCTGTGTGAGAAGGCAAGTGTGAGACAAGCAGCTAACCAGAACCATTTTTGATTTTCAGTTTTCTTCCAACAAGAAAATTGAGACTGGTGTTTTGGAAATTTGAAGACTTATCTTGATGGCTCATCTTCAAAACATCTCTTGCCGTTTCTTGGAGCTAAAACTTTGAAGTATAGAACAAAGAAATCCACACAAAGTAAGGATGCAAAAAAAAATGCTGCTAAAGCAGTCTGCCTCCAAGATGCTCACTGCCAAAGCAAGTATAGTGGAGTGCGAGAATGCGAGCTGCTGCTAAAGCGGCTGGCTTTCCAACCTGGCCGCTGCCAAAGCGGGCAAATTGAAATAGCTTAATGGTCAGCCACTGCCAAAGTGGCTGACCCTCCAATTTATCTGCTGCCAAAGCGGGCAAATTGGAGAATCACATAAAGGTAGGCTGCTGCCAAAGCGGCCAACCTTCAATCTGCCTACTGCCAAAGCAGGCAGATTGAGAAGAAAAAAAAAGGGGAACAAGAAGATGGGGGTTGTGGTTAGAGGAGAAGTGCATGGGACATCATCATGGATCTAGAAGACCAGACTCACAGTCACATGGCCGGAAGCACTAATTAGAGGAGATAATTGTGGGCCAGATTTTCCAGCTGACAAAGTACATACTATATAAAGAGAGACCTTGGCTTAAGTGGGGCCAACTTTATTGCCTTTTGAAGTAAGTGTTGGCATCTTTTTTTAGCTTGTTTGGTTGCAATATACTTGCAATATACGGAGTCCCATATATGGTAGCCATCAGACCTCCGTATATTGCAAGTATATGGCCCGGATATTAGTTAATATACGGACTATATCCGGGCCCCGTATATTGTGAGGATATTCTTGGGATATTTGAAATATACTGAGTATATACCAAGCCCGTATATTGCAAGTATATCTGGGGTATATTTGTAATATACTTAAGATATACTTACAATATAACAGCCCCGTATATTGCCCATTGCCCCCAGTGTCATTATTGATGTAACAATATCAACCATATGAGTCGACATGCCTTGGGATCAACCTTCAGCTACCTGATTCTGGCCAAAAAAAGAGTCAACAACCAGCTCACATTAGCAGCGGAATAGAGAACAAGAAAAATCTTGCCAGGTGACGACCTAGAAAAGGCCAAAAAATATTTTTATTGGTGCAAACATGTTGTTGAGCCGGTGCGCAACTTTGTCCAAAAAGTGAAATAAGGACCTCGGACGCCCCCCCTCCCTCTGACATCATGTCTCGGCATTCTCCGGCGGGTACCCCTTGGTTGATCTGAATTATAACCGTTCGAACCGTTTGTTTACCGTTCAAACAAGACGGAAATAGAAACGGTTATAACCGTTTTAAACTGTTTACAAACGGAAACGGTTGGAGCCCTACGTTCAGGTTCGAGGTTCAGAAAATCACTCGAAATCACTGAACCTGAACCGCAGGTCCGGTTCAGCGTTCGAGCGGGAGTAAGGCTCTCTTGAACGCGTCCGAACGAGATATGTCGAGACCCTGTATCGAGTCGAGACGTGCCAGATCCAGCACGAGCTGCATTCGGTCACGCAGCAGACGCCCCGCCCTCACGCGGATCTCCTGCAGTCTCTCTCTATATATATGGCGGAGAACACCCAGCTGCTTGAACGTACACGATCATATTCGCGTTATCATGAATATATCGCTGACATCGCTCTGGCCGGGCTTCTCGTCTTGCTCTCAAGTGGTGTCTGCCAGCGACTTGATACCGGCCATCTCTGCCAACTCCAGGATACTTGCACCATCAGCGACCGCCTCGCACCAAGTCAATACATTGCATCGAGATATCCTTTGTAGTACCAGTAGAAACCTTCATCTCACCCTGTTTCGTTCCTTGATCCTTGGGCGTGAGAGCCTAGATCCTGCCCCAGGTTCCTTCACTTAGCATTAGCTTTTGCGTACTGAGTCTGAATGAGGTCCGCAGCCTGCCAGTAGTTCAGACCCTAAGATAATCACTCATGCAACCAGGTCCGCTGACCTTTTCTCCGATCGCATATACAGTGCTCTGGATATGAGTGGCAATCGGCATCGGGATGATGCTGGCATCGGCTACGCGCAAGTTTGTGGTACCATGCACCTTGAGGTTACTGCCCACGACACCTGCAATATCTGAGTCTCACACATGAACTGTGAACGCGCAAGCTGTACCTCCAATATCCCGACGAGCCATTGCGGCGGTTCCTATGGGGCTGGAGTCAGGGACATTATAATGCAACGAAGACGAAATACCCATATAATGATAACCAGACTAGTGCCAGGAAAGTTGAGGATATGGCGGACAGAGCAAGTTATAGCGCACCGCAAGGCTTCCACAGATATATCTGAACGAGCATGGTCAGAGACACGCTATGAGGAGAAGCTTGACCACCGTACTGTATAACTTCATCATCTGACCGAGGTGGGGGATGCTTCGCGATGATTGCTGCAAGGGGAGCTGTCTGCGTAAGTTTTTCTATTGCTCTATAGCCCGCTAGATGCGCGAACACATCTAAACATCGGCTGAGAGATAGTGGCCGCTTGCATATGCGACACATACCGAAGTCGTGTGTTAGATAACGCGGATCAATCGAAGGCTGCTCGAACGGGTCCTTGCTTTGGATATGCTAGTCACAATGTTCCTAGTCAGCTGCGGCGTGATATCGAGCAATATCGAGAGTCACGTACCACGGTGCCACGGCTGAATGGACACTTGAGTAAAACTTAAATCCCTAGCGGAAGAGGGCATTCAAAGGAGGCGAACCTGCAAGCCGGAGCTGAGGACAAAATAGCTCTGATCTTTCTCGACATTGATGAGACCGCGCGAGAAGAGCACGAACTCCAGTTGCGAAAGGCTTCCTTTTCTGAGGCTGTCAAGCTGGATGGAAAATTGTTCAGCCGCGAGCTTATTGGGAGCTGCTTCAGTAGCTGCGATCGCCATCGCTTCTAATTTGGCTAGAAAGACGGGTTCCTCAATGATTTCCCGCAAAGACATGAATGCGGCGGTGGAATCGGTGGCAGCCATCCATCCCTTCCCAGATGTCTCGCTACATTCTGATTTGGTCAATGTTTGGAATTATTGGGCCAGCCACCCACTAAATTTCCTTTTCCGCCTCGGCGAATTTGAGATCGATCCTGAATTTATCTGTCCAGTAGCGGTGAGGATGCGGTGCCCCGGGGGAGATGATGCAGGATCTCACCAAAAGTTAAGATACCAGGTTTGGCCTGATACTGAATGTGAGTGAAAGTGTGGTCCTGGAGACTAGAATAAGATAACACAAAACATAGGCAGAATACAGCAAACAATCAGATTCTCCCCAACCCCAGGGAGATCCACAAGAGTTTGAATTTTCAAGCCTTCCAGCCGTCCAGGATCACCAATTCCTGGAAGACTGATGATGAACTGTCCTCCAAAGCTAAACATGAACGCACCGGAAAGCTCCAAAATTTGAGGAGTTTGTATCGCTCCCGCGGAGAGAATGATCTCCTTAGACGCGGAAGCTGAATAACCCTTGTTATCTACGGTGAACTCGACGCCACAAGCAATCCGGTTGCCATCGACCAACTCAGGCTTGAAAAGAATTTTCGTGACCTGTGCAGGGCCGTCAGCATTAATTCATTGACCTGACTTGGGCTTGGAAGTCCGTACCTGCGCCCCGACGAGAAGTTTAAGGTTAGTGCGGGACGATGCAGGACTGTAATATGCCGAGGTAGCGGTGGTTCTTTTCCCGGACTCGTAATCTATGGTGCGAAGGCAGCTGAACACCCCGCGGTGGTTGCCCCCAAACTAGGTATGCAGTATCGGTAGGGTGTGGATGTCAGAGTACGCATAACCACGTACAGGATTCGGATTAGTGGGCTGGCCGAGCTCATTCCAGGCTTTGATATAGGCAGGCACTGTATCCGCGTACAGGGAGTTGTGACTTAGCTGGAAGTGAATTAGATACACGATAGAATGAATGACGACCGCTTTAGACCTTGACAGGACCGCCGACACCAAGGACAAACTTTTTGGGGGTATCGTCGGCTAGGGCCGTGCGGCCCTTGACCTTGTTCTGGCTGTCTGGAGCCATTGAGGCATCTTCAACCTTGGCGAGAAAAGGCTGGAAGTTTTCCCAATCCCAGCCGTTTTCATCACTGAGGCCTTTCCAGGCGTCATAGTCTTCCCGTGAGCCGCGGTCCCACACCGCGTAGTTCAAAGCCGAGGAGCCCCCAACTAGCTTGCCTCTGATAGTCGGATGAGCATTACCTTACAGGATGAGTATATTATGCACACCTGACTATTTGAAATGGCCGTCCTACTTTGCTTTGGAGAGAGGTGCTAACAAATGTGTCCGAGTTGGTTGACGTCAAACCCTGTACTGTACTACGACTGGCACAAACCTTGACATCCAGTCGTATTTGGGGTTCCAGTTGTTCTTTGCTATGTTATCTGCGATAGGATAAGGAAGAAGGATTAGAGGAGAAACCTATAAACACACGAGGATCGTCGATTAACGAGTCATTTTGGTGTAGGAAGCCCGCCTCGAGAATTCCGACCTGGAGGCTCGGATCTTCGGAAAGTCTGGAGATAATAGTGTTGGTATTAGTCTCGAGGTTGCAGTCCACTTA
This sequence comes from Mycena belliarum, assembly GCA_029282135.1. Classification (NCBI taxonomy): domain Eukaryota; kingdom Fungi; phylum Basidiomycota; class Agaricomycetes; order Agaricales; family Mycenaceae; genus Mycena; species Mycena belliarum. The sequence goes on from JARJCN010000097.1 coordinate 9,080, forward strand.
CCTTGCGGCGACTGCCAGACCAGCAGTGCCTCCACCTAGGCCCAATCCAAGTTTCAGCGGACAAAGCTTGGAGTGACGACTCGGGTCCGTACCAATGATAATGCAATCGAATGGCGTAGCAACGAACGCCTCGATAGAAGATGGTAAGGGGGTACCCATTCCTTGCAGCAGTGTTGAGAAAGTTCAGTGATCATCCCTTTAAGTACGCTGCCCAGCAGAGTGGTCTCTGGGGTCCTCCAAGTTTGTCACAGAGTCACTTGCCGTGACTTCCTTTCTTGGACCGTGCGTGGAATTGACATTTCATCCATCTTTGTTCCATCTACACGCTCATTTATTGTTTCATCATCAGGAAGACCGCGCGATACGTACTGCCTTCTCCACAGACGCCGCAAAAAAAAGCGAAGCCGCAACGGAGCTGTTGCCAATGGGCGTACTAAAATACACTCAGGGGCACGTTGCTGACGGTGGACCCACAGAGGTATTCCCCATAGCCTTGCCCTTAACCCGCATCACGTCAGGGGTCTGTTTAAACTCAACGCTAACCCAGAATATAAGTATTACGGAGGGGTTCGGATCTCATCTTCAAGTTAGTCACATAATGTAGACACCGCCCCAGAACAAAGGAAAGTGAGTTGCATAGACCATAATTGGATTTAAGACTCCGTTCCACCGGAGACGCCGCAGCTCAAGAACACCGGCAGCGTCGAAACTATCTATATAAGGGAGTTTCATCAGGGCGGCGATTTGGACAGCGTCCGCAACGGTGTATCAACCAAGTATCAACTCAAAGATCTCCGCGGGGTGTGGATACACACAATCATTTGCACTTACATCTGAACACTAGCAGAAGCGTTTGGCAGAAGTGTATGATCTCGATTCTCCGCCATGCTCCGCATATATGTCAAGCAGATTATAGCAGATTATACATCCTCATGGAAGCAAGCATTGACTGGGTGGGATAATTTCCGCAGTCACTACTAGACAGACATTTCAACAATAAAGAAGCTCGTACCTCGCTTGTTGAACGGAAAGTTTCCGAGCCCCTGTCCGAAAACGGAATGCGAACAAAGAGCTGCAAGCAACCGTGACGCCGCCTGGCGATCATGACCACAAACCCCCTGCCGGCCGCACTCTTTGAAAGCCTGCTCCTCAAGCTCGTCGCCGTCCTAGAGCTCACCCAACGGCCCGAGGGGACTGTCACTCCGCAGGCCAAGCAGGCCGTCCTCCAAGCTGTTGGTGCTCACCTACAAACCAGTTTCAGCACAACCTGACAATGCGCACTGGCAGACGAATGACTTCAAGAGCGCGCTGAATCAGGCGAAAGAGCTCGCGGCTAATCTTCCCGGTGGCGAGCTTCTCATCGAGGATCAGGTGGAGGTGATTCAGATGCTGACGGCGCTGCGGGACCGCAAACGGTGTGTGCCTCCATCTTGTGTCCTATGCGTAGGTTAACGCTGGCCGGTGGTAGCAATCAGCTGGCAGAGTTCTCTGCGCGTGTGCTGGTGTCCTCCTCGACGTCTGGGGCCGGACATCGCATGGAGATTGACTCGATGGCTTCCACGCCCTTTCACGAACATTGAATGAAAGTCGGACCTTCTTGCTCTGTCGTGCCCCGGGATCCCACAGGCTCCGCAGCTTCAGCGGCTCAATCCCTGTCACAGCCTGCGTCGTACACTGAAGATTAATCCGTTTGGCAACTGTCTCAGAGCGTGTTTTTTGTGTTGGCTTGAAAAGTCCCTTGGAAGATAGCTCGCATGGTTAGCCAGTGATACACAAAACATATTGTGTGAATGCCTCTATATCTATATACAACCTTCGAAAAACAATCAAGTTGAAGGGATCACCACCCAGACATCGTGAGAGGTTTGTCAAACAGCTTCTTTCTCAACTGGTCAACGGTACGGACTGGGGACAGCGCCGTCCATCATATACCGCGCGACGTCCACCACACGACGCATCCCTAGGACGACGTCCCGCTTCTCCAGCTCCCGCAGCACCTCCACGTTCCCCTCTGCAAATGCGGCGAACGGGGCCGGTGGGGTATGCGGCAAGTCATCCTCCATATCTGGCCTGAGCGCATGCATGCGCGCGCCGCGCTCAAACCCCGAGAGCGTCCCCCCGCCGCTCGCGCGCCGCGCCTCGCGCTGGAGCCCCTCCTCCTTCCGCCCCTTCTTCGCCAGCCGCGCGAGCGCGCCCGCCCGCGAGCTGGAGGGCGGGCTGTAGTCCGTCTCCGCGAGCACGTCGACCTCGAGGGGCTGCGGGCGAAAGGTCGTGTCGCCGTGGCTGTGGCGCTTCCTGCGTTGCGCTGATGACGGACTGGGCTTCGACTTCGCCGTCGAGCCCCCCGACGCCGACGCCGCGGAGGTCGCCGCGGAGGTCGCCGCGGACGGCTGCCGGCGGTGGCGTGGAGCGAGCGGCGCCATCTCGACGTCGACCCCGAGCTCGCGCAACGCGGCAAGCCCCTCCGCCTCTGCCTTCTCGCGCATGCGCAGGAGCACTGCGTCCGTTTGCGCGAGGTCGCCCGACGCGGCGTACACGCTGCGCACGATTTCCACATGGAAGTGGTGGTTCGCCGCCATCGCACCCAGCGCTTGTTGCATCCCGAGTTGCTCCGCGAACGCGCGGTCGCTCGCGGAGAGCGCGAAGAGCGCGCCTGGGGCAGCGGGCGCACGGGCAGGAGATACGGACGTGGACGTTGTCAGTGACACTGGTGTGGCGGGCGTGCGGGGTGCGGAGAGCGATCCGTGGCGCCGGGGGAGGGGTGCACGGTCGGGCGCCAGCCGCGGCGGGAGCGACTGGCGCGGCCCCGTTACGCGCATGGTGGTGAAATCAATCTGAGGCAGGCCAGCGGAAGCGGGAACGCTGTGCCGACGGGCATCCTCGGCGGGCAGGGGCCTAAAGTTGAGAGGCATCGCGTCGGGGGCGCGCCGCTTGGCTTTGGTCGCGAGGGGCGTCCCAGATTGCGCGCGCGGCGGGCCTGCGTGGTGGGGAGATGGGAGGCGATAGCGTTCGTGCGTCCGTGGGCTGGGCGCGCGAGAGCGGCGTGCCGGCCTGCCCCCTCCACGAGCATTGGCCGGTGGTGCACCATGGGATCGGGCGTCCGTGAGCGATAGCTGCGGATTGAGCCGCGATACACCTGTCCCGAAAACGTTGTCCCCGCTGCGACTCCGTGGATTGCTGCGCCCATGGTGAGCATCAGGACTGCCGCCGTTCCTCCCTGTAGGACCATCGGATCGGAACTCCGCGAGGGAGAGTTGCGGATTAAGCCTAGATGCGCTTGACTGGATATTGTCTAGACTGCGCCCTTCGGACAGAATATTCCTGCTCCCTCCGTTCGCCCGTACGCTATTGCCATCGGAGCGGCGTTCTTTGAAAGTGTGTTGTGCAGTAACCGGAGAAGGACCCGTTCCAAGGATATGGTCACGCCTACGACTCTGCGGCGGCCTATTATCAAAGTTCGCGGACAGGCCACGCCGAACACCATCCTCGGCGGCATCTAGGTGTGGCGTGCTTGGCGAAGGAACGACGGGTACGGGCTCTGGGGTGGACTTCGCGGGCGATGATCCCCAGTCAAGGGGGCTCGGCTCGCGGCTGCTGGGGTTCTGATGGGGGGGAGGAGTTTCGTCGCGCTGCAGGGGCCTTTGACCGCGGCCGGCGGGGGATTGGTCGGGCTCAGGGCGTTCGATGCGCTCGATGCGGGGCGATGGCGTCTGCTGATTTTGGAATTTCTCGCCCGGAAGAAGGCCAACGGGTTCCCGGGACGGCGACCGCGGCCGACGGGACGAGGAGGGAAGCTGCACGCGCGAAGACGAGGCGATAGCGTTGACCTGCTGTGGGGCGCGCCGCACAGGGACTGGCGCGCTCAGTCGCGTCTCCTTCTCTTTATCCTTGCTCGCGCTTGCTCCCCCGCTCGCCGCGCTCTTTGACTGGGGCTTCCGGCTCCGCTTAGGGGGCCACGACTTCCCCCCAGCCTCGTCGTCGTCGCTCCTCGTGCCCCCGCCCGTCCATCGCCGAACGCCGGCGAACGCGGTACCGAACGCGCCATCGATGATTTTCGGCAGCGCGCGGGATTTGGGCTTTGGCGCGGGTACGGACGTTGGTTCGTTGCTGGTGCTGGAGGTGACCGACCCCCCGGACGCGGTCGTGGGGGGCCGGGACACGGCGTCGGTCGTAGTCATTGTCGTTGGTGTGGGCGGGACGGAATCGAAAAAATCGGATTCCTGATGACCAGTTTTGAGCTTCGGTGCGGGTCGGCGGGCTTTGGGCGGTGCAGTCTCAAGGGTCGTAATGTCGGGGTAGATGTCGGGGACACGGGTGTGACGGCGGGGGGCGGGAGATGATCTAAGACGCTGTCAGAGGAAATTATATGCAAGAGCGCACGGACATACCCGGGCAGCTCGTCTCCCTCTGAGCTTTCCTCCGCATCTAACCTGGCACGTTTTCGTGCCTCGTCGGAAGAGGACTGCTTCCGTTTGCGTGTCGTCTCCGTCGCAGTCTCCCCATCCTCTTCCGCATCCGAACCTCTCAGATCGTGGGTGTTCGTACGGTACATCGAGTTCTCTGTCGGCAGGCCCTTTTTTTCCTGGTACTTCTTGATGCGCTCGTTGAACTCGCTCTGATTCTTTGTGTATCGATCACGCCAACCGCCCCACGGGTGCCGCGCGCTCCAGCGCCATCGGTTGTGTTCCTGGACGCGACTTGTGTCAGTTCCGAAAACGCAGAGACAGGAGAAACTGGTGAACGTCTTGAACAAGCAGTTGATATATTTTGTTCCCGCTGCGGCCTTTGACACCGGGGTTATACTTTGCGAGGTATTTGACGAGGAGTGTGTCGTCGTCTCGTGAGAAGGGTGTGCGACCCCTGGCCAGATTTTCAGATATCAGCGAGAATTGCAGGCAGCAGACGTACGTGAGCATCAGGGCAAATTCACAGAGGATTGAAGCTCGATCCGACGAGGTTTAAAAAAAAACAGAGATCCACGCGTCGACAGGGAGATCAGGTCAAGATGCCCGGCCCATGAACAGTCGTCAAAGTTCGCGCTCAGATGGATAGAAGGGGGAAGCGGAGGCCGGCCAGCTATGAAAGCTCGATTGCGCCCGAGTTGCAGGCTGAGCCGCCGAAGTGACAGACTTGCAGTAAACAACGCGCTGGTCACACCACAGGTCACATCACGAGGCTGGGTAGCACAGCCCTCCGAGATCGTCCGAGGTCGACCTGAGCGACTCAGAGCAAGCTGCTTCAAGTTCACGCTGCCCAATGCATTCCCATGTTCTTGACCTGCCTGCCCCCTCTTGCGCGTGCCATTCGCGCTGTGTCGCCCACCCCAAGCGCGACTCGGTCTCCCGCCGCCTCCAACCTGCAGCCCGCAGCTGGCAATCCCCGCCGCAATCGACCCCGCCCGCCAGCGCCGCCGTCTTCCCGCGCTCACCCTGCGAGCCGCGCACGTCTCCTCTCCAGCGAATCCGCTGCCTGTTGTGAGTGCGCGGCTCGCCCCGTCATCCGCTGCCACGTCACGCCGCCGTGCTCCCGCCCCGTGGGCAGCTAGCCGCCGTCGAGTGCCACTACGCTGCCGCCGCAGCCCCGCGTCCCCGCCTTCGGTGCGTGTCCTGCTTATACTTATACTCTATAGATACTGACTACTTCAATAGTCCTTTGACGACCATCGCCCCCGCAGCCCCCATGCGCTGTCGGGAGCGCGCGACGTCCCCGGTGCACGGAGCGGCCGCTCCTCTCCAGATTTTGACTTTGCTGACTTTCGGTGTGTTGCAAATTGCCTGTACTTATCAGCTCGCGCTGACCCCGGATTTTGCGCCAGATCCCACGAGTGGGCTATACCGAGTCTGTACTTGAGGTGTCCAGTGGAAACGAGCGTGCGTTCATCTGATGAAGTCGAACAAAGCTAATCGACTAATGTTATAGACATCCCGCGCAACCTCGGCGAGTTGAACTCAGTGTTGAATGACTGCGGAGGTAAGTCCGCGCTCTGGAAGTCCATCTCTCTCTGATTCTGCCCATTGCGGGCTTCGTCTGCGGCGCGGCACGAGTTCTCTGGACGCAGCGCTCGAGGCGCGCCCGATCATTCCGTCGCCCGCTGCTCTCGATCGGAAGTCGCCGGGCGAACGGCAAGCAAAAAAAGTAAGTTTTATCCGGTTCCAATCAAAAAGCATTGACCAAGTGCTTGTGCGTGATTCCGATTCCTGGCCCTCGTGCGACGCCAGCCGTGCCACCCCGAAACCGATTATGTGGGCACTGTTAAAGGGCTTCAATGAGTGAAAGCACAGGAAGTATTGGGCAATCCCAGTGAGAAACTTCTATCGCGAAGATGGTGGTGGTCGCAAGGGCCAGCGATGAGCCCAGGTGGCAGTGTTGATGCGCTGATTTCCGATTCCGGATCAACCCCCCTGCCTCCATTAGTGCTGCCGGAAGTTGGAGCCGGCTGAAGTTGAGCTCGAGCTCGGCTCAAGCCATTGCCTAATCGGGCAGCTTAAGCGCATCATAGATCAACTTGACTTCAGCTGCCTCAAGCTTGACGTGATTCCCTTACCAAACATGGATACCTCTGCCGAGGCGCCTCTTCCCCCGCTGTTGTCCCGCCGCCATCGCACCTTCCTACATACATTTTTATTACTCTGCACTGGCCCCTGCGACCCGATTACTTTTGAACCCGTGTCCGGCAACTGCGGGAAGATTAGCGCATCACACGCACTCGCGAAGGCCTCGTGGCTTTGATAGACGCGCCGTCGCATGAGTAGTAGTTGAACATTTAGACGGGAGATATCATTAGTGTTCCACATCATACTATAGAGCAATTTGACAATACCTGATAGCTCATACTGGTCTGTCGTCCCCAATCCACTCCATTGCGACACCAGAGAGCGTAGCGGCGCGCGCGCGGCTCGTCTGATCCTTGGATCCAAATAAGGTAAGTGCCGTATGATGGCCTTGAGCGAGCTCAAGCTGATCATGCCTTAAGGTCGTCTGAGCTTGAATTTAGCCGAGCTTAAGCCCAGCTTAACTCAACTTCCGGCAGCACTAGCCTCCATGGCGCTTTTCGAGCTTTGCGTCGGTTCGCGGGTCTCCCTTCATTCATTTACCCTCTGCGGTACCCCAAGCACTCATCTGGCACATCTCTGTCCATCGATACAGAGTGTATTCCGGGACATCGGTACACGACTGTAGGGTGTCTACCCGAGCGGTGGAGTCCCGGGTGCCGTTCAACGCGGACGCGCCCAGCGATAGTAAGACTACCGTGTTCGTGTCTTTGACGACCGTGGTTTCCTCACAAACCTACATTCAAATAGGTATGATCTTCTAGAGAAGGATGTGTCTACGAGCAAAAGGATCATTTTCTAAGAACATGTCGGACAAGTCTAGTCGTGTGGAATGGCTTCGCGAATCATGCTCTCCGGGATTCGACGCTTGAAGGACACTGTAAAGTGAGGCGCGAAGCTTTTCGTCTATTTGAGGGCGAGATAACCACTGTTAAAGCGCTAGCACATACCTAACCATGGCATTCGTATACTCCAACGGAGTGTCTGCGGTAAGTCTGTTCCCAGCCCGGTCGATCGGATCAACGATGTCGTAGGCCGTCAACATGGACGCGGCCATCATCCACACAGTGTCTCGGGCAATGACTGAATACAGTAAGTGTCGAATGCCGAATTTCTGGAAGTACCAACCTCGCCCAGGACAAGCACGTCGTCCGTATCCAAAAACCATGTCCACCGCTGATATATCATAGCTAATCGTTCCATCGGGCTTGACGAATCGCTCGGGAACGAACTTTTCGGTGTCTGGTCCGAACAGACTTTCATCGTGCAGCATGGCCCAAGCATTGGGAACGATGATAGAGCCCTTAGGAATGTGGTAGTCGTTATAGAAGTCATCCTGAGTCGAAACATGATAGACGGCGAAGGGGGTGACTGGGTGCCATCTGAAGACCTCGTTGACCACCGCAGCGAGATATGGAAGACGCTCAAAGTCACTGAAGTCAGGGAGTCGTTCACTGCGAAGGAGCTCATCCAACGAGCTCTGGGCCTTTTTTTGAACCTCGGGGTGTAGGGCCATGGCAAGAACAAAGTTGTAAAGAACACATATGGACTAATCAGATCGCTGAGTACATGCAACCAAAAGACAGTTGTTATTCACTGACCGTATCTGAGCCAGCTAAACATAAAGCGACTCGGTTAAGTCACCATCTCGTTCTAGAAAGGCTCTCACCAAGGTACGCATTGGCAAGAACGTTTCGCATGGCATCGACCTCTCCCGACTGCATCTTTTCGCCATCCTGCAGCGAAGAAATGAAGCGCGACGCCACAGACTGTACAGCTGTGCCCTTAGCCTGCTCAGCGGCGTGAGCTAATTAGAGAGCGTGAGTCGGAAATACCTACAACTTGAGCTTGGATCTCATTGTACGGTCCCAGGACAACATCACGAGCAAGTCGCCTTCCTCGGGCTCCGATCTCGTGGAATTTGGTGCCTGGCAACCATGTGGGAAGGTGCCGCAAGAATGGCAAGATGTCCACTGTGGATTTTGTCAACTTGGGCCTTCGTCCGAAATTGGTAAGGGTAATGAACAAACCTAAATAGCTTCCGCGAGCGACATCTGCGAAGATTTCGTTTACTTCACCCGTAACCTTGATGAATGGATGTTCAAAATTGGTAGGGGTGATTCCATAAGTGAGGGAAAGAATTGAATCGACTGCGGCTCTGTATGTTTTGAGCAACTGCTATCCAAAAGCGGCGGTGCACCTACAGCCGGAGTTCCCCTTCATGATCCTTGCTAGTCAGAAGTCTGTTGATTAAGCGTCTCGAAGCTTCGAGCGCATGCTTTTTATTGACGACAGACGCCTCAGGATTGTCAAACTCTCGCCTGAATAGGTGACGGTGAACTGAGGAAGAACAATCAGTCACGGGCAATCCTCAACCAGGCCAAGAACCGACGTTTCCAGCGATCATTATTCTGCATGAATACAATCAACCAGGTCGTTTCAATGCTACACAGCGGGTCAAGAACAAGCGAGGCGACGGTCAGATAGAACAACTCACAGGTCAATGATCATGGTTGAGTGAGGTCTGTAGGAGTTTTACCAATCCAGCGAATGAAGGTGAGTCCTAGATCTGCCATACCTCTCCGAGTACATGTTCGACCTCTTAATGAGTAAGTCCTGAATGCTTTTGGCGGAGTTCAGGATTATGAACTGAGTTCCCGCGAGCTTCATGCTAACAATATCACTATCTAGGCTCGGTCAATAACTCGCAGACTCAGGATAGGGAAAGCGGCCTTGCTATATGTCTGCGACCATTCCAAGTACGCCTTCCAACTCTCCCTCTTGGGCAGGTCAAATATATTGCCTATGAGAGGCCATCCACGAGGTCCTGGGGGAATCAACCACTTCTTCCGCAAGGACACGCTGAACCATGCGATGAGTGAGATAACCGCAGCGCCAATGACGGGGAGGTAAGCAGTGTCAAAGAGCATGAGGAGCAATGCGAGACTCCGCCGGAAGCTTGCTGCTGTTAAGCAAAATGGTGGGGCCTGGGTCGGATTTCGGGAAACATCGGGGATAGATGTGATTAAGTTGAACTATTGATATCACACGGGGATGGATCAGGAGCTGAGAGTACGTAGACAGAGATCACTACGCTGCATGGTCCAACTCATCGGTTTCCAGAATTTCCTTTAGGCATGTCACCGACTGGCATCCACGGAGGCGAGCGGACGTAGTTAGACTGAATCAGTAGCCGCGGGTCTGGTAAAAATGACGCGGGGCGGCGCGCCTCGGCGCGGACCGGCGCGGACCTGACGCGCATTGACGCGGTGTGACGCGGAGTGGCGCGGTATGTGGCTGTGCCATTGACGCGGTCTCGGCGCGCACTTCATAACTTTTCAACAGACAGTCTGTTAATCATTGTTGAAATTCTGTTAATGTTTCTATGTGTCGATATATCACTTGGGAGCGACGAGTCCCCCAAAAAGCTTCATATAAAGCCAGTAAAGTACCGATACTTAAACCACTCTTGTCTTTTTTATTTAACTTCAATTTCCGGTGTTTGATGCACCATAAAATCAAGAAAGTAGATATGAGAGCGCACATTTTGGCTGCAAATTAGTGTTCCACCAGGCCGAGTCTGGCTTATAAGACTCTTGTTAGCACATGCTCGAGAGACAGACAAGTAGATTTAGCTGTCCACCATCCAGGGTGAATGACTTTGCAAGACTTCGACCTTTGGCTGACTGAAGCAAATGAAGGCCTCGAAACCATTGAATAAACGTATATGAGACCATACAGAGTCAATCCAAACGATCTTACCAAAGCAGAGGATCTCCGAGAGCCCTCATTTTTCGAAAATGTAAGACTTCGGGCTTTGGCTGATTTGAAGCGAACCAGGGCGCCGATACTATTGAATGAGCTCATAGATAGCTACATAAGGTCAATTTGAATGGACGTACGGAAATGCCGAGGCACCTGAGCTGCCAGAACCCTCAATTATCAGGAGATGTAATATTTCTGAAAACAGAAAGTGGGATTAGCTCGAAGGCTATATTGGACAGTTCCAACGTCCGAGTACCTTCGATATGTCCTGTAGATTATTTCCCTCGCTCCCTACAGCCATCCAAGTCGAAATCGCGGTGATATTCAAGCTTGAACCAACTGGTCAGTACTTGCAAAAATGCGAAGATTGAGGTCAAACTGACCTTGAAACAGGCCTTTTGGCTCCTTTGATACGTCCTGGGAGTAGTTGAGTATCGCAGGCAAGGGTCTGTGTACAAAAACGAACTTACCTGGTGCACCGTGGTGGTGGTAAGAGGAAGAGTTGTGTCGCAGTCACAACGCCGAGATGCCGAGATTTCAACCACTAGCCGTTAATCAGCAGATAGATGTATGCTTCAACTGGAGCTTACTGTCCGGTAGTTCGGCTCGATAGTTTAACTACCATAGATCCCTTGGTTGGTTATCAACCGGCTGGGAACGAACATGAGATTGGTTCCAAATGAATGGAAAGTTAGCGACTAACCTTCAACCGTGGGTATAAAAGTTCAAACTAGATTCATAGTAACTGTCCTGGATCGAAGTCAGTGATTGACTATAAAATGTGATAGTCAAGACTTGCCTCCGGAGGAGTCCTCACACTCAATTCACACAAACTCAATGAACCAAGTCGATCCAGTGGAAGTCGAATCAAAGTTGAATTATGCTAGAGCAAACTTGACTCAAAAAATGTACCAGTAGAGATAGCACCTCAAAATTGTCAGCCTAAACATCGGCATAGAGTATATGCAGCCTTACCAATGCCTTGGGAATGGAGAGGACATGGGATAAACAGTAGCTGTAACGTGGTGATTGACGCGGTGGTGGCTGTGTCGGCGCGGTGTTGACGCGGGCCTGACGCGGATTGACGCGGGGTCAGCGCGCATTGATGCGCATCGGCGCGCAGTGACGCGGATTGACGAGGACATGTGACGCGCACCAGCGCGAACTCTTTCAAGCCTCAGTAGCCTCGGATCTCTTTGGAATCTCTCTAAAATGACTGAGTAGCCGCTAATGTAGAGTCTAAGTTGCAGACTTATGCAGTAGCACCAATTTTTTGGGTCTTGCACCTCAAGTAGAGCCCTGTTGGAGCCTCCATACACGGTCGGTTTGCTGATTTGAGCTGAAATCGCCATAAACAAGACATTTGCATTGATATAAGGCCACTAGACCCAAAATACATGAATTTCCGAGTGACTAGTTGGATCTTCCGAGTGACTAGTTAGATCCGCGTCAGACCGCGTCAGTACCGCGCCGGTGCGCGCCGCCCGCGTCATTTTCTCCGGACCCAGTAGCCGCACGTACATCAATCTAACTCCATAGATCTCCGAGATTGCTCGTTCTCAGCGGATAGTTATCGCATTGAATTTTGAAACATTTCCTTTTCAACCCAACCGTTCTGGATCCTCTTTCTCCGACGATTCACTCTGGAATATGCATACATAAGCTGGAGCTACATTCCGGCATGTCTTGCACATCTACAACTTGTGATGGTGCAATCTGAAATTTGAATTGGCCCTGGTCGAGCCGGCGAGCAAATGGTTCAAGCAACCTACAAGTTATGTTATCCTCCTCAGAACACACGGCATCATGCTCGCCGCCTCTCAACCTGGACTTCTTCCTTCAGGACCCCGCAAAAAACCCTGATAGGGAAGCACAGAACACGATGAGTGTTCGAGAGGCGAGTAGTGCTTATCCGTATGCTGTTCCTTTTGGGACTTTATTATCCTCCCTCTATATTCTGTCCGAGCACGAAATAGATTTGCATCACCAGTATATATATTGAAAGTTCATCAGTCAATATCGAAACTCCGGATAGGTACCGCTGTAATCCTGATGCACGCTCCCAAATGCACAAGCACGCTCTGTCCGCCCGCGGCGCCGCTCGCGAATCCCCGCATGAAAAGTTACTTCCATCAGAATAGATATGCATGTCCAGCAAATTCTCCATGTTGCATGGGATCCGGGGCTGTTATCGACAAGTATCGATCAGCAGCTTCGCGATATTGAATGTGGGAGATCCATAATATAGGTCTCAGCTTCAGGTCTCCGATACAGGCTGTCAACTTTCGATATATATATATATATTGGTTGAGCAAATTTATTTCGTGGTCAGACACAATAGATAGGTAGAATAATAAACTTTAGATGAAGTCCCAAAAGGAACATCATATTCAACTTTATTGTATCCGGCGCAATTTTCTTTGCCGAAGTCGCCGCCTACTTACCCACAAGACGGCGGGCTCTGTCGCACCGGGGCGACGGCACAATAATTACACAGGGGGCAAAAGTCCACGCAGTAAGATCCTTACTGCGTCGTGACATCTTGACAAGATCGATTCCGGCAAAAAACTTTCGAAGTGGCACTGATCATTTGTTGGCGACGCGGTCATATGCATGTGCCCGGTATTTCCGAGTCTCCGACAGGGACAAAATCCTATATTGAGCGTGTAGTAATTGTTGAGTGATTGAGTTCTCTGTCGTACCATACCAGTCCTCAGTATCTGAGTACTGGGTCCTCGTTGTGCCTGAGCTTTGGTGGCTTGGCTGATCAGAACCACACTGCATTATGTTTTATACGGGATCTCACAGTCTATCCATAATCTGACAGTGTCTGGAATAGAGGTGGATAGTCCGGCCCTCCTCCAGAAGTCTCGTGCTCGATAGGCATTTCCTTTTATCTCTGGAGAGGTCTGCCATATTAGTGTAGCACTTTCTAGGACGCAAAGGCTCATGTCGGTAGTCCGAGAGCTTCGAACCCTCCGGGTGCTCCAACTGTGCGTTCGTTTAGGATCCGCTAGATTCTCAATTGTGAGCATGTGCACCACCGCGCTTTTTGCCACAGGCGCCACCGTCCTCGCCCGGCCCATCCCCACTTCATCTACGAGCTCTCCGCGCGCCTCAATGGTGGCCAGGGCGGGTTCGAATCCAAAATCGTCCTCCTGAACGCGCCGTCAGTCGTTGTCGTCGTCTTCTCGGCGTGGAACGAGACCCCCGGACGCGCGAGCGCCGTCGGTTCCTTGCTCACCAGGTAGCGCGGCGACCCGTTCCCGTTCTCGGACCCCTCAGAATGATCGCCCCCGATGCTGCCCTCGCACGTGGCAGGCGGCGGTAGGAATCGATGGTCGGGAGGACGCCCGAGTCATCAACGTCTGTGGTGCCTCCCGCTGAAGCGCGCGCGGCGGATGCCGCCGGGGGCCATCATGTCTCAGACGGTGGTCTATACCGCGGGCGTCGAAGTGCGGGTAGGCGTGCGGATGGGTGCGATGGGGCACGTCGAAGGTCGGAGTGCGAGCCCGTGGATGGGGACGGTGCCCACGCGGCGCATGAGATCGATGACCTCGTGCTCGGGAGGGCTGCGCGAGGGGGGTTGCAGCGGAGGTCTGGGCATCGAGGTGGGTCTGCGCGGCGACGACAACCCGCAGTATCGATGAAGTTGCCACCGGCCTCGAAGAACGCATCCATGAGCTTGAAGCTGGACGCTTTATCCATGGCCCCGAAGCCGATGGCGGACCAGGCATCTCCAATGCTCTGACCTCCGAGAACCAGCGGCGAGACATGGACGGAAGCATGCTTCGACAGAGCACGGTATCTACCGAGAGCAGTTGGTGGAGGTTGTGCTGGAGTGAAGAATCCCATGAGTGCAGTTATCGAGGAGAGAAGTCAGTCGTCAGATGCACAGGCGTGAGGTGAGGTATATAACAATAGCGTGGCCGAGCACGCCGACATCTGGAAGCTTATGTGCTTGTGGGTTTCCGGGCTATGCATTGTGACACGTTTCCGGTGCCCTTCAACTTTTGCTGCCTGTGAAACTGTAAATGCCGTGAGTCCGAAGTGATTGATAGAACTGTTGTTGGAGCATCCGGCCCATAATCATTATGCCAAAGCACGTTCGCAATTCGGCACGCCGGATGTGAACATAACAACTACGTACCGGGGTCCGGGACAGCCTGCATCAGAGCGTTGTGCAAAAGAAAGCCGCTCCGTTGGAGCTATGTCTTATCTGATGGGGACCCTGAAATCTCATGGAACCTAATCTGTTCTAGAAAAGGCTCCATAAATGCTTACTCACATCCCAATTGATCGGCAGACATACACGGTAATCGGCATGATGGAATATTCAAAGAAACTTATCCCACCCTAGATACTTACTCTAGAGTACTGCTGCATAGCCCTTACTAGGGAATCGCACTGTACGTACCGTATCGTGACCAGATACGTGCCGGCCAACTTACGGATACGTGCGGCCATCACTCGGCTCTCTTCGGCCCTCCGGGTCGACGGTACGGTATGGAGTACGGCCCCCTTCCGGGGGATAAATGAGCAGACTTAAGGTGGCGGCATGATTTCAATCACTGAAATTTACACACACCAGATTATTAGAACCAATCCCGACCGAAGACGGCCACCCACAGGTTGCCCACAGGCAAGTTCAGGGAAGTTTGCCGAGATACGGCTCGATACAAACTCCAACACGTATACGTACGGCCGTATCGGGACCTTCCAAGATGGCTCACGGTACGGACACCGTACGTACCGCCGTGACCCTACTTACGGTGCGATTCCCTAGCTCTTACGGCCAGGGACAGCAACAATAGAACTTCAATTCAGTTCAGAACTTAGAAGTTCAGTTCAGTTCCTATCGATCTTCGATGGGACATCCTCTTTGCGGCTGAGAATATTGATGCGATGTCAATGGAGGTTACTTGAGGTTTATGTATAATATATTGGCGAGGGAGGGTAGCAGTTTCAGATCCAGATATCACGTACCCATCTGGTATTGATCTTGATGGGAAATGCCGCCTTGTGACTGCGGACGACACTCGATGATCATTCATGTACTACGGCCTCACAAGAGGTCGACCTGTGACCACACCTCTCCTGCCACTATGGATTCCCGAATTATTGCAGCGTCAATTTTTACCTTGCTCATCGGCCTCTATAGACTTCGTCGTCGCAGGGGACGCCCAACGCCTCCAGGACCACCTGGGTTACCCTTGATCGGCAACGTCTTGGACATGCCCAAGAGGGAATCCTGGCGAGTATACCTCGATTGGTCGAAACGTTATGGTATGCTCAAGACGTTCGTCGTCCGTCATAGGACTACATTAGTATTCAGATAGTGATATCCTGACCATGAAAGTCCCCGGGGCGCAGTTCTTCATTCTGAACTCTGCGAAGGTCATCCAGGATCTTCTCATCAAGAGATCCACCATTTATTCCCACAGGTACTAAAATCGCAACACCATCATCTCCACCACTCAGAGGGGTTCTGACAGACCGCATTCAACTATGCTGAACGACTTGTGAACTCAACCAGCGAGAAAATGCACTCAGAGCTAATATCATCTCCAGGATTGGAACTGCTTGGCTAATTCCTTTCATGAACAACACTGACAAGTGGAGAGGTCTGTTTATACACCAGATTCTCCCTCTGGCTTACTAGTTATTAGAATATCGCCGCCTTTTCCGTCGCGAGTTCGACACTGTCGATGCGAGCGCCGTCAACAAAGCTCACGAGACTCAAGCTGCCAGACGACTCCTTCGCCGTCTTTTAACAAGCACAGACCACGAGGGTGAATTGAGACTGTTCGTAACTCCACTCGGCAGCAGGCAGGAGCCTACTGATTCACTCCGTCTCAGGGCGGCTGTGGATGCCATACTCTCAATGACGTATGGCATCAGCCCAAAAGACCTGCATCACCCCTTCATAAATGCCCCCGAAGATCTCAATGCAATTTTTGCTGACGTCGCAAGGGGAGGATACATTGGTGAATCACGCTCTTGACAACATATGGCAGTCTCTCGCGCTGAAGCCTCTCACAGTCGATTTATTTCCGTTCCTGAGGCATCTACCAGCCTGGTTCCCAGGCATCAGATTCCACAAGACCGCAAAGAGGGGAAAAGATCTGGCGAACACTATGTTGATGGGACCGTACATCCAAGTTCAAGAGGAGATGGTATGTGCTCACACTCTTCAGGATAATTCTTACTTTCCTGCAGGCCGGGAGCACCGCAGCTTCCTCTGTGGCGTCTCGTTTCCTCTCCGGAGTCCAGGATGGCCTAATTTCTGAGGCCGAGCAGGCAGCTTTGCAAAATGTCTGCGCAAACACATATCTAGGTAAGTTCTTAGCTACCTATTTGACTGTCTTGACCGCTAAGTTTATACCCAGGTGGAGCGGACACTGTGAGCTCCATCCTGAATGGCATTCTCTTATAATGACTCGTCAACAGACCGTCTGTGCCTTATACAACTTCACCGTTGCGATGGCACTTTATCCCGATGTTCAGACAAAAGCCCAGAAATCCTTGGACGCAGTCTTAGACGGCTGCCGCCTGCCCGACTTCAGCGACTTCACACAACTGCCATATCTCTCGGCGGTCATCAACGAAGTCCTCCGCTGGCATCCCGTCACTCCTTTTGCGATTTACCACGTTTCTACCGAGGACGACACCTATCAGGGGTACCATATTCCAAAGGGCGCCATGATGATTCCCAATACATGGGCAATCTTGCGCGACGAGACCATTTTTGGGCCGGACACAGATAAATTTATTCCTGAAAGGTTCGTCGCGGCGGATGGGACCGTTAAGCTGGATTTGTCGGAACTGGATTTGGCGTTCGGATTTGGCAGACGTGCTTGTCCGGGGAGACATATGTTTCCTTATCATTTGAATCACCTTATAACTGGAGAATTAATCGTCGTCAGTGATGGCCAGAGACACTCTGTGGATCATGGCAGCATCGCTCTTGACTGCGTACGACATCACGGACCCACTCGACATAGACGGCAATGTTGTTGACTCTGATAGTCACCTCGAGTATTCGAATGCTATGGTCAGGTACGGACTGGAGTTTGAAATGACCCATCATTCTCACAAATTCGCAAGCTTCCCCCCGCACATCAGAGTGTCGTTCCGGGCAAGAATGCCGGAGAGCATGCTTCAGGGACTGATGAGCGAGTAGAGCGAGGGTCGTGTTGCCCCACAGAGTATCGTCTCACGGAGTGTGCTCACCCTGTCGCGGAGCAGCCGTAGTAAGTATGAGCTGCTATCAGACAAGACCAATCTAGTTACCTCTCCTCAACCCAAATATCTCGAATGCTATTAGCATCTAGCGAGACACTGGCTGTATGCCTCATTAGCACACTGAAAGAAACTTGTTCGAAGAGATTATACCGATACGTGGTGGGTTTATCGGGTATGGGTCTTGTGGCAGTCACGAATGGCAGATGCAGCCGGGGCCACCGCGACTTGGGTTGTAGCCAATTCTCGAGGACTTGGCAACGAGTTATGAGGAGGATGCGGATGCAAGAGAGGGGAGCACGGAAACGAGAAGGGGAGGGTCAGAAAGGACACGGAGACGAGTGAATGATGGTGCGTGCATCCGCGCTGAGTACCTCTGCACAACGAACTCGCGGGAAGGGGAAGTACCGGCAGCATCAACGCGATGCTACGGAAGTGGACCGCCGGCGTCTAGGCGCAAGGGCTCTGACACAACGCCCTGCCGATACCGCATGCAGGGCTTGAGAAAGCAGATTCTCGGTAGGCTCAAAATCACAGCAGGTTGAAATAGGTCTGGCGGATGCGCACCTTTCCCCTGAGAATATTGCAGTAATGACGATCATTTTGGGACCGCCTACGATCTACTTACCTTTCTATCGTGCTTTGCGGCTTCAATCAGTAACTATACATCAGCACCGATAAAACGATGCCCGGTTGCAGGGAAGTATGATATGAAAGAAATTGTCATAATTTACTGGAAGAACATTGGCCTGCCAACAAAAGCTGAGACACACCAATCAGACTAAGTAGGGCCGGCGTCCAGATTCGCGCCCCTCGTTTCCGCGTGCACCGACTCCCGAGCGCCGATCGGCGCGAATCGTCCTCCGTGCAGCCCGTGCAGCCCGCGCGCGCAGCGTGGAAACGGCGGGACGGACATCGCGGGCGGCGCGAGCGGGGCGGGCGGGTGTGTCGGAACGCGGCCGAGCGGCGCGACTGTAAGCGCCCGTCTTAGCGCCCGTCCTCGTTTTGCACGAGCTGGCAGACGAATGCCGCCCGACTTCAGCCGCGACGCGCGCGCGCGCGCGAGGAACCGCAGAGGTGTGCGGCCGTATCCGAGGGTCCAGTGCACGGAGTCGGACTCGGGCGCCCGGCGCGGAGACGAGGCCCTCGTGCAAAGGGGCGCCGAGCCCGCATCGTACGTCCGGCCGTATCCGAGGGCCCACCACACGGATTCGGACTCGGGGCACGCGAATCAATCGGCGGGATCCGGGAGAGGAGGCGGCGCGAGTGCGAGTCAGACGTGTAAGCGCCCGTCCTGGCGCCCGACGCCCGTGCTCGCGATCTGTACCGCGGCAGCGCTCGCGTGATTTGGCGGGAAACCCCGCCGAGTCCGCGGGCGGCGAGCGTGCGTGGGGCGGGCGTCGTGCGGAAGCGCGGGCCGACGCGGCGACAATCGTGCGAGGGCGGAACGAGTCCGACGGCAGGGCGTATAATGAGTGTCGTCGTCAATGCGAAGGAAGCGACCACGCACCTGAAGCTGAAGAGCGCTCGCTGAGCAAGAGCCGATGTCGTCTGTAGCTGCACAGAGTCACGTAAACAACGCGCTAGTCACACCACAGGTCACATCACGAGCCCGGGCCGGTGCTCACTCCTTGCCCAGTGCCAGTTGTCTGCGGTACTCCAGGCTGCAGGCGAGTTCCGAGTATGGCTCGCAGTACGCGCAAAACAAGAACTACGTCCCTCCGTCTGGTCAGCACTCCCCAGGACCAATGTCTTCGAAACTCGGATCTGTTCGAACAGATTCTGCACCAGATGTGGGTGCCAACAGACGGCGCCGCGCATCGAGCATCACAGCTGAAGGCCTTCCGCCGCTCACTCCTTGCTGCGGCATTGACATGCAGGGACTTTTCCCTGTCGGCCGTCAAACTTATCTGGCGGAGTCTCGACAATCTCTTGCCTCTGCTACGCCTTCTGCCATCCTTTACATTCGTGGAAGACGACGGTGTCTATGTGCGTTATTGACTCAGCGGGAGTGGCCCTGCTTATTTCTGCCTCCAGAATCTGGGCGGAATCATCGCCGACTCCGATTGGACGGTCTTTGACCGCTTCGCGGCCTATGTCAGGGACATCGTCTATGTGAAATCTCGCAGAGAGGTCAACCCCCTGGCCTACGTCCGCCTGGCGATGCGCAGCTCGCGTGTCCTGCTGCCCAATCTGTCGCAGTTCGAGTGCAGCTGTGGGGATCCTCCGGGGGCGGAGATCATCCTCTGCATAGCGCCAGCCCTCGTATCCGTGACATTGAGATCGAGCTCGACATCGTCCACCTCCGCCTTCCTCGACATGTTCGCGCCGAACTCACCCGCGCTGTCCCACCTCACCATATCGAACCAACCGCGCTCAGTGTTCTCCGTCTGCAGCGCCTTCCGCACCCTCAAGTCCATCGAGCTACGGCAGATCCAAGGGCCCGGCGCCGGCTGCGACTCAGCCCTGGTCGCCATCGGGTCACTCCCGAGCCTTCAGTCTCTGACCACCGACTTTTCCGGATGGGACCATGACAAAATGGATGCCGCTGGCTCCGACGACCTGTTTGGCGCGCTCACCTGCCTGAATATCGCCGCGACGTCCTCGCGGCTGCACCGCCGCATCCCCCTTTTTCTTCCCAAGATCAGCTCGCCTGCGCTCCGCTCACATCAATATCGCGAAATCGGCGTACGCAGAGGCCGGTGATTCAGAGGCGTTCAAGGTGATTGCGTGCTGCATCGCCACGCGCTGGCCGACGGCGCTCAAGCACTTGTCGCTGAGCGGCATCTCATGCACGCAGGACGACTTCGCATCGATGGAGGGCATCACCGGGCTGCGGACCCTGAACCTCGACAACATCCTGCAGGGCCCGCTGAGCGACGCGCGCGTGCTCGCGATCGTGGGCGCGTGGTCGGTGCTCACGGCGGCGTCGCTGGAGGGCGCGGAGGCGGACATCGCGTTCTTCCGCTGCGTGGCGCAGCACTGCGGCGCGCTGCGCACGCTGCGCGTCGGAAACAAACTCAAAAATTCACTTACGGGATCATGATCTCCGCACCTCGCCGCAGAAACTGGGGCTCTCCCAAGGTTTCCCGGTGCTTCATGCTCCCGCAGCCTGAATGTCGAGCTCATAAACACTGAACAGTGAGGGCTTGACATGAGATCTGAGCACTGATAATGGGCTCAAAGGTCCCCCACTACACATGGCGAGACTCGCTTGCAGGTGAGTTGCGTAATTTTGTTTCTGGGGCAGGGTCAAATCAATGGGGCGGCAAGGAAAACTCCGGTGCTCAAGTTCCCCGCCGGAAGTCGGCAATGCCAGGTGATCGGTGTGATTTTTCTCCCGTTCTGCCAGGGAGGCTGGTCATCCACTGCAGAATGTCTGTTTGATTAGCAGCAATAGTAACTACAGGTCTCAAAACAAAAGAGGATAGTTTTGCTAATGAAAATAACAGCCGATGCACGGCGACCTCGCGTGATTGATATCACAGATACATTAAGGTTGTCACAGCCGGCATGCGGGCTCCGACTCCATGGCAGCTGAATGGAAGCTGTCACGGGGATTCAATTAGTTCGTGCCCGTCGCAGATGTTTCGCCATGTCGGAGGAGCCAAGGAGGAGCTCTCTGGACTCGTCGGGACTTTAATGTGAAGTTTGCGGGCAGCGATGCACCATAGGAAATGGAGTTGCTGCATTGGTGGGACTTGTATCTTTCGGAGGTAAGCCGAGATCATGAGTAAGCAACACACCGGCAAGATCGACCCAAGATCGACCCACACCCAAGTCCGCCGGCTAGGTGGATGCTCACCTCATATAGTACCCTGAAAGAAGGCTGAGATGTTCGCTTTGGCGTAGCGGTTGTGCGGGCCATGTTGGCTATCATGCCGCCGGCTCATCCAGTGTCTTTTATTTTATTTTATTTTGCTTTTTCCACATAAATCCTC
This sequence comes from Mycena belliarum, assembly GCA_029282135.1. Classification (NCBI taxonomy): domain Eukaryota; kingdom Fungi; phylum Basidiomycota; class Agaricomycetes; order Agaricales; family Mycenaceae; genus Mycena; species Mycena belliarum. Next base: position 30,579 of record JARJCN010000097.1, read on the forward strand.
CAGTCTCCACCTGAATTTTCAAGCATTTGATAGGGGCTAGCCTCGAGCCAGCGGCGGAAAATTCGTCTCAAATTTTGCGCAAGAATTTTCGACTTGAACCGATATTTTGGGGGCCCTCGGTATTTGCCGGACGCTCCGCCTGACCGCTGAAAAAGGCAATTGTGGTTCGGGTGGTTCGGGTCGGGCAGTTCGACCACTTTCTGTGTCGGACTGCTCCCACCGCTAAAGAAGTTTATAAGATTGATCGATAGATCGGATCGGTGCCGACACCTGGTGCGATCAGAAGGTAAAACCTGTGCTGCATTAATTGAACCAAAAACACCCCTGATTGTGTGTTTGGGGTGGCACTGGAGCGCCTTGCCCGGATTATGCCGTCGAATATTATCTACCTACTTCAAAAAACTGTTTGAAGTCCTCCTGGGCTCACAATAAGTAGTGATACAACTCAAATATGAATGGTTGACTTTTCGTCGAATTTTGTTCCAGATATTCCCCACTGATCGCAGGTCTCCGAGGCTGGGCTTGACTTATGTAATCACGTGACCCAACCATTGTCCCCAACTACTGGACAAAGGGGTTCTCCCATGGTCCCGCAATATGCGAAACGGCTGAGAACACTGAGTTCGCTATTCCGCCATGGTTCCGTGTCGCCGCGAGCTGCGCCGGCGACCCTGGACCTCCGATCATTCTTCATGTCACTCTATTTATGGCTTCTGACGTGCCCAGCGCGCTGCCGCGCCCATGTGTGTGCGAACAGCAAAAACTAGTTCTTCAACCTAGGTCTATACAAGTGCGCCCTAACTGAGATATGGTCCCAGAAGCTCCAGCTCCTTGTAAATGTATTTTTTTCCCGCAAATTCCATGTTGTTGGCCCTCTGAATTCTGCCAATTTACGGCAGAAACTCGAACCGGGTCCCTTTTCGGACTTGTGCTCCTGCGGCGCTTTTCCGGTGGTTAATAAGCACCGATCGGCTACACGGAACTTCGGAATGCTTATTCCAAGTGGTATGAGTCACCGGCGCCCGGGATCCCATAAGAGCTGGGCTCCCCGCCCCCCATTGCCCTCATCACCCAGTTCCCCCCCTTTCCTCCCTCCCTTGCTCTTGCCCTCCTTCCGGCCGATCCCGGAGGGAGTTAGCATAGCTTTTCTATCTCGCCCCTCCTCAGGCTTCGTATTCATCGCACCCCGCCCCACTTCGCCGCCAACCTCGCTGTGCGCTGCCCCCGCCGTGATTTGCCGAGGTTGCCGGACCGGTCACGTGACCGATCGTCACTTTGGTTCGTCTTGCTCTCCCATCGTCGCTGGTAGGACTGACCGTTGCAGGTGCTTTTGGGCTCTCAAACGCGACTTTTATACAGTATCTGACCACTCTACTCCCTCTGCTGACCCATCTTCTGGCCTCTGGAGAGCACTAACCACTCAAGCACAATTCTCGCTGGCTCGTTGTGCACTTGGTCTAGGATCTGACCAGTGATCATTGACCCTTGTGTTCAACGCTTCCTTACTTCGCATGTCTGACAAATATGCTCTCGGACTCATTTGGCTAACTCAACTTATCTTTAACTGACTTCTGACCAGCAGTTCTCGCTCGGCTCACACAGTGCTTTAGTCTGGGATCCAGTGACCTTATCGCTTCGTTGTTACTCCTCTCCTCGATGCGAAGTATCTTCAACAAGACTGGGCAACTCCTTCTGATGCCTTGAAGCCTTGAACATCTGGGACTCAATGGCGGCTTCAATCTAGGCAGCATTGCTTTGGCTTCAAACCCTTCACATTGTTTTTGATTCAACTGGGTCTAATTAGTCGATCTACTCACTAGAACTACTATCTGAGTGAGTTATTCTCTTCCTTGTACTTATTCGCATGAAGCTAACTTGCCTTCAGATAAAATTGTTGACTTCGAAATCGTGCAATCGTAAGGTACTTCGACTTCATTACCAGGTATAGTCTCATTTCAATCTATCCTTCGATGCTATTCTCGAGGCTGAACTATGCTAACTTTTTATGCAAGCCTCATACAGCGGCGCCCATTCGACTTCATTTCGGATGGCGCAATCACTGACTTCTTTACACAGTCTTGATATCGTTCACATTTCAAAGAAAGGTAAGTGTTGGCTTAGTCTCTTCATTTCGCACTCTGGCGCCCGAGGCCTTCTATCTGTTTGCTTGAGTGGAAGGCTCGAAGCGCCTTTGAATATCGTACAAGCCCTTGTTCTGCGCTGCCCATTCAGATTACTGACTTTGACTCTTTACAGTTGCAACGCGCTCTCTGAGCATTACATCGGACAAGCACCCGGTTCGACCTTGAAGTGCGTATTGACCGCGCTATTGATTTTTCGATTGCTGACTCGAAATCTATTGCCGCCAGAGAACGTTACTATGCATGAGGTATGCGGGTCAGGTCTTTTCAACCAGGTGCTCGATTGACTTGACTTGGAATAGACACTCTGAATGAACGGGCAGACCCAGTCCACTCTATAGGTAACATTTGACTCGATAACACGCTGCCCCTCAGGTACAATGTTTGCCCTATATCTTTTGAGTTTGGCACAAGTTCAACTGACTCGACATTAGATCTGGGAACCAGGCTGTTACTGCGACTAGAACGTAAGCCGCAAGTCCTTATTTTATGTTGAATCCTAGCTGACCGACTTCGGGTTTGAATAGAGGCTCTGGCAGTTCGACTTCACTGCGCTCGCCCGCCCCTTTTTTTTGGTTCAATTTCGACGCTGACCAGGGGCAAGACTATGCCCGGGCACGCCAAGGATGCAAGAATACCGAAACTATGCTTGCGCTCGTTGATATGTTCAAGTCTAATTGGGACTCAAGCATTCGTCGATATACACTGTAAGTTCAAGTATAAGTGTCGATCCTTAGACCACCGGGACTGGACTTGAAGCATTCCTTCCTCAATGTAAGTTTATCTCATTCAAATCACCGCTGGTCTAATGAATGTTCAAGTATAGTTGCGAACTCCTCGAGCTTTCGGTCTTGCAATGTAAGTCTGTTTTATTCAAATTTAGTATCGCTGGTCTAATGCGTGTTCAAATATACTTGCTGTTGAACCTCAAAATGGTTCAATTGAAGCACCCGTTCCTCAATGTAGGTTTCTTCTATTCAAATCCAGTATCGACGAGTTGCACTTGAACCTCAATAGAGTCTTCGAGCATTCGTTCCTCAATGTAAGTTCATTCCAGTCAAATCCAGTCTCGAAGATCTGATACTATATGTGACTGGGTAGTTGACCGACCTAGGTAGTTGACCACTTGGGCCATTGAGCCATTTCTATCGAGGCATGTTAGAATTTGGTATCCAGGGAAGGGAACGGGACCTCAGACGCTCCTTCATGGCACATTTGAGGCGGAGTGATGTACGGATCAAAGGCTGTGCTGATGTTGATCCCGGTCCGGGGGGCATGAGGATCACCCGCTTAACTCCGAAACCCGATCGGCGAGCGTTTCTCGTCCAGTTCTTGTCCAATCCATGACTTTTTGGAGCCGTTCTTCTCCTCTAGCTCGGGGCTACTCGTTCAGCTATTGGATCGCAAATATGGGCTCCCTTTTGTCTTCCAGGCTCATCAGAATCATCAAGATGTTGCATTGGACCGGGGAATTTGACAACCCCTACCACAGGCGAACAGCTCCTGTAACGGGTGGCCAACCTTGCTTTACGTCTCAAGAATACCCGAAAATTGATTTAAATAAATATTTCACTGGCGGATATGGCTTATTCCTGTGTCAGTGCCTTGCACAACCCTAAAGCACCAAGATTAGATGGGCCAACTTTCAACATTTTTTGTGTCAGCGGTGGCTACCAGCGGGTGAAGTTTGGGACTGCAAATAATCTATATATATCCTATAAGTCCTCTCAAAGCTTATTTTGTGTCCCCGTAGCCTCTATCCAGTGCTTGGTGCTACATCATCCCGACATCAGGATTTGACGGAGTGCACAGCCCTCCGGAACACAAACTCGTACCACAGATGCAGGTCAGTTTTGTGGATCAACTGTACAGAAAGGTCAGTTAGTATTCCTAATCCAACCCCTTATGCATTGGAGCCCTGAAATCCACTCAGAACAGCTTATTCGGGCCGGTGGTCAACTACTCCGACAAGGCCTTTTTCGGACATCCCGCCGGAAGAAATTCGCAGCAAGCCCAAAACCTTACCTAAATTCACGAAACTTGGTTTATATAGCTCCTAAGATGTAGGCCTTCATGCTAAGCCCTTACCAATTATATAGGCACACCTGCTGCTTCACAGCACGGGGCAAACTACTTAGGTGGTCAGGTACCCAGTCAGAAATAGTACATGTTCGATTATAGTGGCCGTTGAACTTGATACAAGATTGAAGTCCTCGAGCATTCCCTCTGTAAGTTTGTTTCATTCAAACGCAGTATCGCTAATTCAATAGATGCTCCGGATGAAAAACGGTACTTCAAACTCCAGCCCCGGACTCTGCGCTTCGATCCACCCCGCTGCACAGCCTACTTGGCCGCCGCTCCCGGAGTCGAGGCAAATCTACAGATCGCTTTGGATGCGGCCGAGTGTCCATTTTGCGCACGATCTCAATCCTATCCGTGGGCGATACCGAGTCTATACTTGAGGTGTCTAGTGGAAACGAGCGCGCGTTCATCTGATGGAGTCGAACAAGGCTCATCCACTCGTTTTACAGACATATCGCGCAACCTCAGCGAGTTGGGCTCATCGTTAAATGACTGGGGAGGTAAGTCCGCGCTCTGGAAGTCCATCTCTATCTGATTGTGCACACCGTAGGCTTCGTCTGCGGCGCGGCACGCTGTGGACTTCGCGGCAGCCTCAGCGGGCCTCGCGCGCAGCGCTCGAGGCACGCCCGATCATCCTGTCGCCCGCTGCTCTCGATCGGAAGTCGCCGGGCGAACAGCAAGCAAAAAAAGTATGTTTTATACGGCTCTACCTACCGAAAAGCATTGACCAAGGCGCCAGATTACGCTCGCGCCCCTCGTTTCCGCGGGCACCGACTCCCAAGCGCGCCGATCGGCGCGAACCCACGCATCAGGCCGTTCCCGCGGCGGGACTCCGCCCCGCTGCACACTGCGCGTTCGAGATGCGCGCACGCGCAGCGTGGAAACGGCGGGACGGACATCGCGGGCGTGTCGGAACGTAAGCGCCCGTCTTGGCGCCCGAGCTCGCGATCTGCACCGCGGCACGGCGCTCGCGCGATCTGGCGGGAAATCCCGCCGCTCAGAGTCCGCGCCGAGCGCCGTTCGTGCAGTGCACCTCGTTGACATACGCGCGCAGGCCGTTCGCACGGCGTAACTCTGCCTGCTGCACACTGCGCGTTCGAGATGCGCGCGCGCGCAGTATGAGAACGGCGGGGTGGACATCGCGGGCGGGCGAGGGGCCGCAGCAGGCGTCCGGCCGTATCCGAGGACCGTGCACGCTGCAGCGCATGACGCACGGACTCGGACTTGGACTCGGGCGCGCGAATGGGCGGGATCCGGGAAACGAGGCCTCCGCGAAGGGGCGCCCACGCGACTTGGGGCGGCTTGCGCGGTGGGCGCGTTGGAGATGGGCGCGCGCACAGCGTGGAAACGGCGAGACAGACATCGCGGGCGGCGCGAGCGCCGCTCGAATCGCTCCGTACGACGGCGCGCGGCGTCAGCGCGCGCGGAGGCGAGGGGGCGAGCGTGTAAAAGAGAGCAGCGTCGTGGGTGGGAGAAGCGCCGTCCTGCGCGGGCTGGCGCGGGCACGCGAGGGCGGCGAGAGCGGGCGCGGGGCACATGTCGGGAGCTCTAAGGAAGTAAGTTGGTAGGTGGACTCTGCAGCGACGGCGTGAACGCTAACGCACCTTGCGGCCAGCAGCGGCGGGGGCGCCGGTGGACTTGCGAAGCGGGAGGCGGCAAGCGGGTACACGAGGGCGCGAACGCCCGGGACCGCGTCGGTGGGTCGGGCGAGGCGGGTGCGTGAGGCGGGCGTCGTGCGGAAGCGCGGGCCGCCGCGGCGACAATCGCGCGAGGGCGGAACGAGACCGGTGGAGGGGCACACGCCGCGCGCCAAATCGAGTAGGTAAGTAGGTCGGGGTTGCAGCGAGCGCGCACCTTCCACTGCAAGGGGGGCGGGCGTATAAGAGAGGGCAGTGGCGGGCGCCCTCTCTTATACGAGACGAGTCGTGCCATGTGCGCCGCGGATACGTTTGCGCGCGCGAGACGACGTCTCTGGGGGCAGCCCGACTCTGCCAGGTCCGTGTTGCGCCGCCCTAACCGATACTTAGTGCCACGCCGTGCGCCGGGGACGTCGCGCGGTCCCGACGGCGCTTGAGGATGGGGGCTGCGGGCGCGATGGCCGTCAACGGACTATTGAAGTACTCAGTATCTATAGAGTATAAGTAACAGGACACGCACGGACGGCGGGCGCCGGGGACGCGGGGCTGCGGCGGCGTAGTGGCACTCGACGCCGATGGCGGTGTGTGCAAGAGAGGGGACCACGGAGTTCACCTCCACCCTACACGCTGAGTGTCTGCCAGTCTGACTGGCTCGTCTGTCAACATGTCACCATGCCGATTGCGCCTGAGATGCATCGATGCAGGCTGACCGCCTCAAGACTTGAAGTAAACAACGCGCTAGTCACACCACAGGTCACATCACGAGCCCGGGCCGGTGCTCACTCCTTGCCCAGTGCCAGTTGTCTGCGGTACTCCAGGCTGCAGGCGAGTTCCGAGTATGGCTCGCAGTACGCGCAAAACAAGAACTACGTCCCTCCGTCTGGTCAGCACTCCCCAGGACCAATGTCTTCGAAACTCGGATCTGTTCGAACAGATTCTGCACCAGATGTGGGTGCTGGCAACAGACGGCGCCGCGCATCGAGCATCACAGCTGAAGGCCTTCCGCCGCTCACTCCTTGCTGCGGCATTGACATGCAGGGACTTTTCCCTGTCGGCCGTCAAACTTATCTGGCGGAGTCTCGACAATCTCTTGCCTCTGCTACGCCTTCTGCCATCCTTTACATTCGTGGAAGACGACGGTGTCTATGTGCGTTATTGACTCAGCGGGAGTGGCCCTGCTTATTTCTGCCTCCAGAATCTGGGCGGAATCATCGCCGACTCCGATTGGACGGTCTTTGACCGCTTCGCGGCCTATGTCAGGGACATCGTCTATGTGAAATCTCGCAGGGAGGTCAACCCCCTGGCCTACGTCCGCTTGGCGATGCGCAACTCGCGTGTCCTGCTGCCCAATCTGTCGCAGTTCGAGTGCAGCTGTGGGGATCCTCCGGGAGCGGAGATCATCCTCTGCATAGCGCCAGCCCTCGTATCCGTGACATTGAGATCGAGCTCGACATCGTCCACCTCCGCCTTCCTCGACATGTTCGCGCCGAACTCACCCGCGTTGTCCCACCTCACCATATCGAACCAACCGCGCTCGGTGTTCTCCGTCTGCAGCGCCTTCCGCACCCTCAAGTCCATCGAGCTACGGCAGATCCAAGGGCCCGGCGCCGGCTGCGACTCAGCCCTGGTCGCCATCGGGTCACTCCCGGGCCTCCAGTCTCTGACCACTGACTTTTCCGGATGGGATCATGACAAGGTGGATGCCGCTGGCTCCGACGACCTGTTTGGCGCGCTCACCTGCCTGAATATCGCCGTGACGTCCTCGCGGTTGCACCGCCGCATCCCCCTTTTTCTTCCCAAGATCAGCTCGCCTGCGCTCCGCTCCATCAATATCGCGAAATCGGCGTACGCAGAGGCCGGTGACTCGGAGGCGTTCAAGGCGATTGCGCGTGCGGTAACAGCTTGTTCAACTCGTAATGCTGCTTACTATTTGTGCACCCCGCTTCACCGCCCTCACGCTAAGGCGCCCGTCGCCAAGGCTCCAACCGTCGCCCCCGTTTTCTAGCTATATAGGTGTTCGTCGCGCACGGACCTCGGGGGACAAATAATCCACGCCCGGTCACGGGAAAAAAAAACACGATTTTGCATCCGGCGCGAGGCCGTTTTCCCGGGACTTGCAGGCTAAGTTGAACCAAGGTAGTCTACTGAAAATCTAACAAATCTAATGGCACTCTTTAAGCCCTTCTAACGGATTCAAGGGTGTATACAAGCCAAGTCAGCAAAATGAGTGAAAGTCAGCCAGCGGAATGATTCATTGAGCTCACCTCAAGTCGCTGCGCTGGAGAATGAAAAATGTAAGGCTGAGCAAAGACCAGTTGAACTGAAGGATTCAAGTAGTAAGGCACAACGCACTGATCAAAAAACTCAACCCGGCGCGGAGCGCCGAGAAGAAAAATCTGAGACACTCGAGACAGAGTCTGTGAACTTGGAAGTGGATGGTATCGGAAAGAAGCACAGCGGGGGGTGAATACGACCCACTCGCGCGATGTCCACCTGTGGTGTGCATTGGGGCTGGACTGCCAATGGGATGCAACCGGCGCGAAGCGCCGGGAAGAAAAAATCGGTACAATGAGTGCGGACAGCGGGATTTTGGGCTGAAAACATGTCAGAATGCGCCCGAGGAGTCATAGATACTACACACATCCCGCGCCATTACCCCGCTCGCGGGAAGGCGATATGTCGTGTCGGGACATCTCGGCCGAGACGCCCGACAGCCGCTCAAGGGGGGAAGGTCCGGGTTCTGTCCTTGAGAAAAACGATTCAGAAGGTTCCATTGGGTGAGATGGAGTGAAAGATACCACTCCACTCGATCCCGCTCGCGGGACGGCGATATATAGTGTCGGTGCATCTCAGCCGAGATGCCCGAGCGCCCCGTAGCGGCGCGATCCTGCTCGTTTTGGAGCTGCAGAGCGCGTCAGAACGGCAGTAAGGATGAGAAATATTGAATACGTACTCACCTAACGTGCGCCTCATAAGCAAAGACGGCGCGAAGCGCCGTTAAGAAAAAAATTGCGAGGAAACATCTATCAGACTGGGTTCTGAGCACAAATGAAACATGCACGCCCCAGATGCGCCGCTCATGGGAACACAATATATCGTGTCAGAGCAGCTCGGAGATGCCCGAGCGTGACTTAACGGCGCCGAGATACCGCTTCGGAGGGATAGCAATGTTGATACAAAGCCGGCGCAAAGCGCCGGGGAAGAAAAAAATATGTCAGACTGGGCTCACAAGTGGTACAAACAGTGTACGCACCATGCCGCTCGCGGGAACGCGATCTGTCGTCTCGGAGCAACAGGCCGAGATGCCCGAGGCAGCAGCAGCGCCTGCGTTGCGGTGAGGGCCATACTGGCTCACAGGGCCGCTCGCGGGACGTCGATACATCGTCTCGGAGCGAGTGGGCCGAGATGCCCGAGCTGTGTCCCGCTGGCAGCTAAGAGCATCGAAAACAAAACTGGAACAGGGATCAGAAGATAACAAAATTAGAGTAAGAAACTGAGCGCACCGAGCTGCTCGCGGGACATCGATACGTTGTGTCAGAGCGAGTGGGCCGAGATGCCCGAGGAGCACCCCATGTGCGTGCGGCGGCAGGGAATAATGTAAAAAGGCTAGAGAAGGTGTCAGACTGTGCTTCATAATAGCTAGAGATGCAGCGCACCGAGCTGAGCACTGAGGCCTGAGGGACCAAGTGCGGTGTGGAACCGCAGCAGAAGGAGCACAGAGATGGCAATGGGCAGGAAGTGGGAGGAAGGAGGAAGGAGGAATGAGTACATTTCGACTGCCAGGGTTGCGGTGCCGGAATCCCGGAACGGTCGGAAACAAACTAGTGCTGCCGGAAGTTGGAGCCGGCTGAAGTTGAGCTCGAGCTCGGCTCAAGCCATTGCCTAATCGGGCAGCTTAAGCGCATCATAGATCAACTTGACTTCAGCTGCCTCAAGCTTGACGTGATTCCCTTACCAAACATGGATACCTCTGCCGAGGCGCCTCTTCCCCCGCTGTTGTCCCGCCGCCATCGCACCTTCCTACATACATTTTTATTACTCTGCACTGGCCCCTGCGACCCGATTACTTTTGAACCCGTGTCCGGCAACTGCGGGAAGATTAGCGCATCACACGCACTCGCGAAGGCCTCGTGGCTTTGATAGACGCGCCGTCGCATGAGTAGTAGTTGAACATTTAGACGGGAGATATCATTAGTGTTCCACATCATACTATAGAGCAATTTGACAATACCTGATAGCTCATACTGGTCTGTCGTCCCCAATCCACTCCATTGCGACACCAGAGAGCGTAGCGGCGCGCGCGCGGCTCGTCTGATCCTTGGATCCAAATAAGGTAAGTGCCGTATGATGGCCTTGAGCGAGCTCAAGCTGATCATGCCTTAAGGTCGTCTGAGCTTGAATTTAGCCGAGCTTAAGCCCAGCTTAACTCAACTTCCGGCAGCACTAAAACAAACTCAAAAATTCACTTACGGGATCATGATCTCCGCACCTCGCCGCAGAAACTGGGGCTCTCCCAAGGTTTCCCGGTGCTTCATGCTCCCGCAGCCTGAATGTCGAGCTCATAAACACTGAACAGTGAGGGCTTGACATGAGATCTGAGCACTGATAATGGGCTCAAAGGTCCCCCACTACACATGGCGAGACTCGCTTGCAGGTGAGTTGCGTAATTTTGTTTCTGGGGCAGGGTCAAATCAATGGGGCGGCAAGGAAAACTCCGGTGTTCAAGTCCCAGCCGGAATTCGGCAATGCCAGGTGATCGGTGCGATTTTTCTCTCGCTCTGCCAGGGAGGCTGGTCATCCACTGCAGAATGTCCGGTCATGATTAGCAGCAATAGTAACTACAGGTCTCAAAACAAAAGAGGATAGTTTTGCCAATGAAAATAACAGCCGATGCACGGCGACCTCGCGTGATTGATATCACAGATACATCAAGGTTGTCACAGCCGGCATGCGGGCTCCGACTCCATGGCAGCTGAATGGAAGCTGTCACGGGGATTCAATTATTAGTTCGTGCCCGTCGCAGATGTTTCGCCATGTCGGAGGGGCCAAGGAGGAGCTCTCTGGACTCGTCGGGACTTTGATGTGAGGTTTGCGGGCAGCGATGCACCATAGAAAATGGAGTTGCTGCATTGGTGGGACTTGTATCTTTTGGAGGTAAGCCGAGATCAGTCATCATCATGAGTAAGCAACACACCGGCAAGATCGACCCACACCCAAGTCCGCCGGCTAGGTGGATGCTGAGCTCATATTGAACCCTGAAAGCAGGCTAATATGTTCGCTTTGGCGTAGCGGTTGTGCGGCGCATGTTGGCTATCATGCCGCCGGCTGATCCAGTGTCTTTTTTCTTTTTTTGTTTTTACTTTTTCCGCATAAATCCTTCAGTCTCCACGCGAATTTCCAAGCATTTAATAGGGGCTAGCCTAGAGCCAGCGGCGGAAAGTTCGTCCCAAATTTTGCGCGAGAATTTTCGACTTGAACCGATATTTTTTGGGTCCTCGGGATTTGCCGGACGCTCCGCCTGACCGCTGAAAAAGGCAATTGTGGTTCGGGTCGGGCAGTTCGACCACTTTCTGTGTCGGACTGCTGCCACCGCTAAAGAAGTTTATAAGATTGATCGATAGATCGGATCGGTGCCGACACCTGGTGCGATCAGAAGGTAAAACCTGTGCTGCATTAATTGAACCGAAAAACACCCCTGATTGTGTGTTTGGGGTGGCACTGGAGCGCCTTGCCCGGATTATGCCGTCGAATATTGTCTACCTACTTCAAAAAACTGTTTGAAGTCTTCTTGGGCTCACAATCAGCAGTGATACAACTCAAATATGAATGGTTGACTTTTCGTCGAATTTTGTTCCAGATATTCCCCACTGATCGCAGGTCTCCGAGGCTGGGCTTGACTTATGTAATCACGTGACCCAATCATTGTCCCCAACTACTGGACAAAGGGGTTCTCCCATGGTCCCGCAATATGCGAAACGGCTGAGAACACTGAGTTCGCTATTCCGCCATGGTTCCGTGTCGCCGCGAGCTGCGGCGGCGACCCTGGACCTCCGATCATTCATCATGTCACTCTATTTATGGCTTCTGACGTGCCCAGCGCGCTGCCGCGCCCATGTGTGTGCGAACAGCAAAAACTAGTTCTTCAACCTAGGTCTATACAAGTGCTCCCTAACTGAGATATGGTCCCAGAAGCTCCAGCTCCTTGTAAATGTATTTTTTTCCCGCAAATTCCATGTTGTTGACCCTCTGAATTCTGCCAATTTACGGCAGAAACTCGAACCGGATCCCTTTTCGGACTTGTGCTCCTGCGGCACCTTTCCGGTGGTTAATAAGCACCGGTCGGCTACACGGAAGTTCGGAATGCTTATTCCAAGCGGTATGAGTCACCGGCGCCCGGGATCCCATAAGAGCTGGGCTCCCCGCCGCCCATTGCCCTCATCACCCACTTCCCCCCTTTTCCTCCCTCCCTTGCTCTTGCCCTCCTTCCGGCCGATCCCGGAGGGGGTTAGCATAGCTTTGCTATCTCGCCCCTCCTCAGGCTTCATATTCATCGCACCCCGCCCCACTTTGCCGCCAACCTCGCTGTGCGCTGCCCCCGCCGTGATTTGCCGAGGTTGCCGGACCGGTCACGTGACCTGCTGTCACTTTGGTTCGTCTTGCTCTCCCTTCGTCGCTGGTAGGACTGACCCTTGCAGGTGCTTTGGGGCTCTCAAACACGACTCGTTTACAATACCTGACCACTCTACTACCTCTGCTGACCCATCTGCTGGCCTCCGGAGAGCAGTGACCACTCAAGCTTGACTCAAGCACAATTCTCGCTCGCTCGCTTGTTGTGCACTTGGTCTAGGATCTGACCAGTGATCATTAACCCTTGTGTTCAACGCTTCCTTGCTTCGCATGTCTGACAAATATGCTCTCGGACTCATTTGGCTAACTTCAACTTATCTTCAACTGACTTCTGACGACTTCTGACCAGCAGTTCTCGCTCGGGCAACAGTCGGCTCACACAGTGCTTTATTCTGGGATCTAGTGACCTTATCGCTTCGTTCTTACCCCTCTCCTCAATTCGAAGTATCTTCAACAAGACTGGGCGGCTCCTTGTAATGCCTTGAAGTCTCGAACATCTGGGACTCCATGGCGGCTTGCATCTAGGCAGCATTACTTTGGCGTCAATTGTTTTCGATTCAACTGGGTCTAATTAGTCGATCTACTCACTAGAACTACTATCTGAGCGAGTTGTTCTCTTCCTTGCACTTATTCGCATGAAGCTGACTTGCCTTCAGATAAAATTGTTGACTCGAAATCGTGCAATCGTAAGGTACTTCGACTTCATTACCAGGTATAGTCTCATTTCAATCTATCCTTCGATGCTATTCTCGAGGCTGAACTATGCTAACTTTTTAAGCAAGCCTCATACAGCGGCGCCCATTCGATTTCATTTTGGATCGCGCAATCACTGACTTCTTTACACAGTCTTGATATCGTTCACATTTCAAAGAAAGGTAAGTGTTGGCTTAGTCTCTTCATTTCGCACTCTGGCGCCCGAGGCCTTCTATCTGTTTGCTTGAGTGGAAGGCTCGAAGCGCCTTTGAATATCGTACAAGCCCTTGTTCTGCGCTGCCCATTCAGATTACTGACTTTGACTCTTTACAGTTGCAACGCGCTCTCTGAGCATTACATCGGACAAGCACCCGGTTCGATCTTGAAGTGCGTATTGACCGCGCTTTTGATTTTTCGATTGCTGACTCGAAATCTATTGCCGCCAGAGAATGTTACTATGCATGAGGTATGCGGGTCAGGTCTTTTCAACCAGGTGCTCGATTGACTTGACGTGGAATAGACACTCTGAATGAACGGGCAGACCCAGTCCACTCTATAGGTAACATTTGACTCGATAACACGCTGCCCTTCAGGTACAATGTTTGCCCTATATCTTTTGAGTTTGGCACAAGTTCAACTGACTCGACATTAGATCTGGGAACCAGGCTGTTACTGCGACTAGAACGTAAGCCGCAAGTCCTTATTTTATGTTGAATCCTAGCTGACCGACTTCGGGTTTGAATACAGGCTCTGGCAGTTCGACTTCACTGCGCTCGCCGGCCCTTTTTTTGGTTCAATTTCGATGCTGACCAGGGGCAAGACTATGCCCGGGCACACCAGGGATGCAAGAATACCGAGACTATGCTTGCGCTCGTTGATATGTTCAAGTCTAATTGGGACTCAAGCATTCGTCAATATACACTGTAAGTTCAAGTATAAGTGTCGGTCATTAGACCACCGGGACTGGACTTGAATTCCTTCCCCAATGTAAGTTTATCTCATTCAAATCACCGCTGGTCTAACGAATGTTCAAGTATAGTTGCCGTTGAACTCCTCGAGCTTCCGGTCTCCAACGTAAGTCTCTTTCATTCAAATTTAGTATCGCTGGTCTAACGCATGTTCAAGTATAGTTGCTGTTGAACCTCAAAATGGTTCAATTGAGGCACTCGTCCATCAATGTAAGTTTGTTCTATCCAAATCCAATATCGATGAGTTGCACTGGAACCTCAATAGAGTCTTCGAGCATTCATTCCTCAATGTAAGATCATTTCATTCAGATCCAGTATCGATGATCTAACAGATGCCGCTTCAGTTTGTGAGCTGGTTTCACTCTCGCCTCTGTGTTGGCTTGACCCCTCATCCGAGGGTCTGTAACAGCTTAGCCTTTGTTCAAGTGAGTCGGAGAGCTCATTTGCAAAACTTACATCACTGACTCGTTCGCTTTGATTTCGCTGCTCGCAGCGAATTACTTGCAGTTCTCAATTGGACCAGGACGAGTCTGCAACTGCTCACTTACCTCCTGGCCCTTGAGTTTAGCGCTCCAACCCAGCTTTGAGGTGCGACTTGAACTACTTCATCAGATTCTCCATCGCTGACTTCAACTTGTTTGGAAAGGGCCATTAAACTAACTTGACTGCTCGAGGTGCGTTTTTCCCCGATCCTCTCCAGAGTTTGACTTTGCTGACTTTCGGTGCGTTGCAAATTGCCTGTATTTATCAGCTCGCGCTGACCCCGCATTTTGCGCCAAATCCTATCCGTGGGCGATACCGAGTCTATACTTGAGGTGTCCAGTGGAAACGAGCGTGCGTTCATCTGATGAAGTCGAACAAAGCTAATCCACTCGTTATACAGACATCCCACGCAACCTCAGCGAGTTGAACTCAGTGTTGAATGACTGCGGATTTCATCTCTGCGCGCTGCATGCTTCGTCTGCGGCGCGAGCTCTCTGGATATCGCAGCGGGCCTCACGCGAAGCGCTCAAAGCGCGCCCGATCATCCTGTCGCCCGCTACTCTCGATCGGAAGTTGCCGGGCGAACAGCAAGCAAAAAAAGTATGTTTTATTCGGCTCTACCTACCGAAAAGCATTGACCAATGCGCCAGATTACGCTCGCGCCCCTCGTTTCCGCGGGCACCGACTCCCAAGCGCGCCGATCGGCGCGAACCCACGCATCAGGCCGTTCCCGCGGCGGGACTCCGCCCCGCTGCAGACTGCGCGTTCGAGATGCGCGCACGCGCAGCGTGAGAACGGCGGGGTGGACATCGCGGGCGGGCGAGGGGCCGCAGCAGGCGTCCGGCCGTATCCGAGGACCGTGCACGCTGCAGCGCATGACGCACGGACTCGGACTTGGACTCTGGCGCGCGAATGGGCGGGATCCGGGAAACGAGGCCCTCGCGCGAAGGGGCGCCTACGCGACTTGGGGCGGCTTGCGCCGTGGGCGGATGACGGGCAGTGGGCGCGTTGGAGATGGGCGCGCGCACAGCGTGGAAACGGCGAGACATCGCGGGCGGCGCGAGCGGGGCGGGCGGGTGTGTCTGAACGCGACTGTAAGCGCCCGTCTAAGCGCCCGTGCTCGCGATCTGCACCGCGGCACGGCGCTCGCGCGATCTGGCGGGAAATCCCGTCGAGTCCGCGCCGAGCGCTGTTCGTGCGGTGTGCCTCGTGGAGTTACGAATTGCGCGCGCGTGCATCGAGCGCGCTGATCCACGCGAGCGGCGGCGGGCGGGCAGTCTTCCGCGTCGTGCGGAAGCGTGATCCCGCGAGTTCGCGATCGGGCGGGCGGAACGAGACCGGCGGAGGGGCGCACGCCGCACGCCAAATCGGAGCTGTAAGGAGTAGGTACGTAGGTCGGGGATGCAGCGAGCGCGCACCTTGCGGAGGCGCTCGAACCGCTCCGTACGACGGCGCGCGCGGAGGCGAGGGGGCGAGCGTGTAAGAGAGGGCAGCGTCGTGGGTGGGAGAAGCGCCGTCCAGCGCGAGCGCGGGCGCGGGGCGGCGCATTTCGGGAGCTCTGAGGAAGTAAATTGGTGGGTCGACTCTGCAGCGACGGCGTGAAGGCTAACGCACCTTGCGGCGAGCAGCGGTGGGTACGCCGGTGGACTTGCGAGCGCGATGGCCGTCAACGGACTATTGAAGTAGTCAGTATCTATAGAGTATAACTAAGCAGGACACCCACCGACGGCGGGGAGGCAGGGCTGCGGCGGCGTAGTGGCACTCGACGGCACGTTCGTGAGCCTCCGCGCGCAGGATACGCGTGTAGGAATGGCGGCGGCGTGCATGAGAGAAGCGCAGTCAGCGCGGGCGGGCGCGATTACGCGAGGGCGGCGAGCGCTCGGGATCGTGTCGGTGGAGTGACGGCGCAGTCTTCAGGGTCGTGCGGAAGTGCGGTCGGACGCGGCGATGGCGACGACTACGCGAGTTCGAGGAGGACGTGGGTGGGTGGAACGAGTCCGACAGAGGGGCGTGTGAGAGAGGGCACCACGGAGTTCCACCCTGTTCCCGGGACGTCGAGCGAAGCGGGGGATCGATGTGTGCGACGAGCGCCGCGGATGCGTTCGCGCGAGACGACGTCCATGGGGCGGGCAGACCGACTCTGCCAGGTCCGTGTTGCGCCGCCTTGATCGATAATGGCGGGCCGTGCGGCGGGGACGTCGCGCGCTCGCAGCAGGGCGATACCCGTAGATGAGCAAGAGGCGGTGTGCGGTAGGGTGTCGTCTGTGGTGGGAATGGGCGGGGGGGTGTCGTCGACGTCTGTGCCGGAAACACAGTCGGTCACCATGCCGATTGCGCCTGAGATGCAGGCAGGACTTGGAGACTGAGTAAACAACGCGCTAGTCACACCACAGGTCACATCACGAGCCCGGGCCGGTGCTCACTCACTTTTTCGTCCTTGCCCAGTGCCAGTTGTCTGCGGTACTCCAGGCTGCAGGCGAGTTCCGAGTATGGCTCGCAGTACGCGCAAAACAAGAACTACGTCCCTCCGTCTGGTCAGCACTCCCCAGGACCAATGTCTTCGAAACTCGGATCTGTTCGAACAGATTCTGCACCAGATGTGGGTGCCAACAGACGGCGCCGCGCATCGAGCATCACAGCTGAAGGCCTTCCGCCGCTCACTCCTTGCTGCGGCATTGACATGCAGGGACTTTTCCCTGTCGGCCGTCAAACTTCTCTGGCGGAGTCTCGACAATCTCTTGCCTCTGCTACGCCTTCTGCCATCCTTTACATTCGTGGAAGACGACGGTATTTATGTGCGTTATTGACTCAGCGGGAGTGGCCCTGCTCATTTCTGCCTCCAGAATCTGGGCGGAATCATCGCCGACTCCGATTGGACGGTCTTTGACCGCTTCGCGGCCTACGTCAGGGACATCGTCTATGTGAAATCTCGCAGAGAGGTCAACCCCCTGGCCTACGTCCGCTTGGCGATGCGCAACTCGCGTGTCCTGCTGCCCAATCTGTCGCAGTTCGAGTGCAGCTGCGGGGATCCTCCGGGAGCGGAGATCATCCTCTGCATAGCGCCAGCCCTCGTATCCGTGACATTGAGATCGAGCTCGACATCGTCCACGTCCGCCTTCCTCGACATGTTCGCGCCGAACTCACCCGCGTTGTCCCACCTCACCATATCGAACCAACCGCGCTCGGTGTTCTCCGTCTGCAGCGCCTTCCGCACCCTCAAGTCCATCGAGCTACGGCAGATCCAAGGGCCCGGCGCCGGCTGCGACTCAGCCCTGGTCGCCATCGGGTCACTCCCGGGCCTTCAGTCTCTGACCACCGACTTTTCCGGATGGGACCATGACAAAATGGATGCCGCTGGCTCCGACGACCTGTTTGGCGCGCTCACCTGCCTGAATATCGCCGCGACGTCCTCGCGGCTGCACCGCCGCATCCCCCTTTTTCTTCCCAAGATCAGCTCGCCTGCGCTCCGCTCCATCAATATCGCGAAATCGGCGTACGCAGAGGCCGGTGATTCAGAGGCGTTCAAGGCGATTGCGTGCTGCATCGCCACGCGCTGGCCGACGGCGCTCAAGCACTTGTCGCTGAGCGGCATCTCATGCACGCAGGACGACTTCGCATCGATGGAGGGCATCACCGGGCTGCTGACCCTGAACCTCGACAACATCCTGCAGGGCCCGCTGAGCGACGCGCGCGTGCTCGCGATCGTGGGCGCGTGGTCGGCGCTCACGTCCGCGTCGCTGGAGGGCGCGGAGGCGGACATCGCGTTCTTCCGCTGCGTGGCGCAGCACTGCGGCGCGCTGCGCACCCTCCGCGTCGGGTTCTTCCCCGCCGAGCTGCCGCCCGTCGAGAGCACCCCGGTGCGCGCGCATCCGCTGAGGGCGCTGACGCTCTGCTCGGTGCGGGGCAGCGAGTACCGGTGGGACCAGCTCGACTTGCACCCGGTTGCGCGCCATTTTGATCGCATGTTCCCGCGTCTTGTGGAGATCAAGGGGGAGGGCTATAGGCATCGATGGGCGGACGTGGCGAAGCTTGTCTCGCTCTGCCAGGACGTGCGGCGTACTGCATGGGAGCAGCAGTAGCTTCTCGCGAAGTTGAACCAAATTCATTGGCTTATCACATTTTCTCCCCAAGGACTTGTGCGTTAATCGATTCAGACGCATTTCCTCCGTATGCACCCCACCTGCCAAAACTCCAGCGCCACGCAGGCGCTCTTCGTCCTATGCAATGGAGTTGCTACAACACGTTCGTACTTCCATTCTGATCTCTTATTTCAGCCTCCGGTTCTTTAACACATAGAGGGCTCGAACTCATAGCTACGAGCAAGCCTGGATGAAGTACGGATCCGCAAAGAATCCAAGATCCTCACAGGTATTTCATCTCCTCAGGAGCGAGTCCGGTTCAAGTTCTTCGCACTTTCGCATCTTTTCTACCACGTCGTTTTTTTGAAATCCCAATCTCAACACCATTTTTCCGGCGAGCAACTTATTATCAAGCCATCCCTGTGTCGGAGCTGCTTGGGATGCCCATTGCGGCTCAACCTGTACTTTGAACGTACAAACGGAATAGAGTCGTGTACCATAATGCGGAGCGGTGCCGCCGCCTGAAGCACGTCGCAAGCGCAAGAAAGCTCCGATCGGGTCGAGCAGGATTCGTCGGACTCCCAAGCTGCGCGCACGCGCGCACAGGGAAGAACATATAACTCTCAAGGGACATCGTAAAGCTCGATTGAACTATTCCTCGATATTTGTGCATCGGAGTCCGAGTTTGATCCGAGTTGTCGATCTGAAATAGCCGCAAACAGCCTAAACTTGAAGCAAACACGGCAGACGGCTCTTGCTTCCGCTTGCCCGTCTCACTCGCTCTACCATCGACGCGCCCTATACGACGACGGCATCAATGCTTTGCGCTTGCAGCTGTGGAGCCGGCGTCTTCCGTGGCGCTCCCAGCCCCGGCACCGCCTAATATGCCCGACGACCGTCCGCCAAGTACAACACCTTGCAGCCTCTACTGCTGCTCATCTCATCGGTCTCCAGCCCCAAAGGACGCTTCTCACCCTCCCGTCTCACGCTCTTCGTTGCTCAGCGCTGAAGGCGTGATTGTCTGCAGTCAAAGCAGAGCTTGGGCCGGACGTTCAATAGCGGTGACTCCGGTGAGTGCCAAGTGGGCCGACGAATGGGGGATCTGGCCCGTGGAGAAGTGGATGCGACACTGAAGTACTGACAGCCGCCGTGGAGGTGAAGGTGTCAGCGACGCTGCGAGTGATACGCCCGCCATCGTTACGCGATCCCGATCTTTTATGGACGACGTGGACCGTGACGTCGGTTGCAATGCCGCCGCAGTTGGCGTCGATGCTCCCACTGGTAAGGCCGGCGAGGAACACAATTTCTCTTTGTTCAGTCCGCCGCGTCCGCACCAGGGCCGGCGCGCACAACGTGTGTATCCCCCGCTGTTCCGACCCCTCACCAAACGGTCCAAACCTGCATCGCGCACGTCGACCTCTCCGGCGCCCGGCACGGGCAACTACTTCGACGTGCATCGGGATGTGTTATGGCTCCCGCGCACGCTCGGCAGGTCCGCAGGCTGCAGGACGTCGGCCTGCTGAATGCTCTCCACCTATGTGCGGTCCCAGAGAAGCTGCAAATATATGGACTCTCACCGACTTCGGGGCTTCCTACCTGAGACCAACGCGATGCGGCTTATGATCTGGGCGCTCTTTGTGGTTACTTTTCGAATATGCTTAAACTGGAGATCAGAACTGCAGCGTTTTTTTACGAAGACCCAGTGCACAGGGTCTGGCACTTTTTCTGGGTTCCCACCGGGCGCCTGTCAGCGTACATGTGGATGCTGATGCCCGGAGAGTTGCAGTACGCGAACATCTCTATATCCTGCGAGGAATCAGTAGCTAAGTGTCAAACGCTCGAGATCGGCGACAATTAGCTCAAGAAACATGTTAGTTTACAGGGACAATAAGTAGACATGTGCAAGGTGGAGTCCCCATCGTCGTCTCTGAAACGGGGGGAATTTACTTGTACATGCATCCCCGCCAGGGTATTCCGTGGCGCATTCTCGGTACAATCAGAAATGTTTAAATTGCCTCTGTTTCTGAACTTTCCATTCAAGTTGCAGGCCTTAAACCAACCTGAAACCAGCGTATGACACTCCAAAACGGTTCACATTAACGACAGGAAAGCGGAAGTAAAGCCGCAGAGCCTCTACAGGCCAAATACTGAAATCATCCGGTAAGAGGCAGTTTACAAGTATGAATACCGTATTTTCTCGATTAATTCTACCAAGGTCGCAACTTTTCGGAGGAAACAGAAATCAGATAGATCGAGAAACACTTATTGCCGCAATACAAAAGACTCAAGTCAGAGCGCTCATCCGATGAAAGAGCAGAAGATGTTCAAGATAGGCTGTGGAACAGCGAGCGGTGGGCGCACTGGGGCGGCCGCGCGGATGCGGTGATTTATCCTGCAGCTGATTCCCTTGCCCAGTGCTTTCCACGGGTTCCCGACCCTGGCGGCAGTGCCAGTGGGGGGACAAGTTCACTCCATTACGTCCGTTTTTGAAGCTTAGGAATATTGCGGCGACTAGTAACTCATTGATCGGGATTTAAACTGCCCATGGGCCATGAGGCCGAGATTCTGAAACTTGAAGCTTGAGATTCAGTGCGTCGGTATGCCTCTAAATTCCCGAGCGCGCCGGTGATCTGCTGGTTACCGCTGATGCGGTGGGTGCAAGTGGGTGCGGGTGGGTGCCGCACTGTCGACCACTGGCTCCATGAAGCTCCACCCGTTCAACCCACCTTCTGCAGCAACTTCCATCTTCAATTTACACGAGCGAACCAGCCCGATGGTCTCAACGCTTCTTACCTTCGCCGGGGCCGCCATAGTATGCATATTAGCGAAGCTGCTTCTAACGAGAAGGGATCGGTTTCCTCCTGGCCCTCGGAGACTGCCTCTGATAGGAAGCGCGCTTCACGTCCCGCGGACGTATCCTTGGCTGAAGTTCTCAGAGTGGGCAAAGACCTACGGTGAGTACATACTCGAGATTTCCGACTCAATCTTGCTGACTCGGGAGTGCTTACAGGAAGTATCGTCTATGCAGATGTGTTCGGACAGCCTCTTATCGTCTTGAACTCTGCCAAAATCGCTCGAGACCTTTTGGATCAGCGCTCAGCAATCTACTCTGAGCGTCCGACCATGGTGAGGGGACTACTATCATTCTCCGTGTGGAATCTTCTCACTCCCCGTTCAGATTATGGGAAATCTGTGCGTCCCTGGGACTTTGTTAAACTTATTACCTGAAATCCAACGCGGCTTAGTTCTGGATACGGACAGCCATTTATTCTCCAACCTTATGGAGAGAATTGGCGCCAGCAGCGCAGGATTGTGGCGCAGGACTTTAGCCAAATCGGGATCATCCGCTACCATCCCATTCAAGAAAGAGAGGCAAGGAAGTTTATAAGTGGCATCATAGAGGACTCTTCCACACTCTTCCGGCAGCTCAAATTGTATGTATCGCTTTCGAGTCGTATCCGCTAATATGATGACTTGGTTTTAGGCGAATGGGAACTATCATTATCCAGGTTACATATGGCCATTATCTCAAGGACGAAAACGACCCCTTTCTGACAATGCCGCTCACTGCGATGGACAATTTCAGCAAGTCCACCGCACCCGGCGCATGGCTTGTGGACTTCATACCACAGCGTGAGTGGGGCTAAATTTTTGCAACCATATGAAATGGCATGATCAATGCAGTGCAATATATGCCGGTGTGGATGCCAGGCGCCTCGTTCCTTTCAACTGCAGCCAAATGGCGACAAATTGTATGGGACACAACATGGCAACCGTATCTGTGGTCAAAGAAAAATCTGGTGAGCCCCGTGATAGGAGCGTGCTTGGTCTGCTGCTAAATCGGCCTAGGAATCGGGCAACATCCTCCTACCGAACATGTGCTCCACGTTTCTCGAGGAAGCCGATAGGAATCCGTCAGAGGAACAACAAGACAGGTTAGTTTGGGCAGCCTCTACGGTGATGGGCGCTGGAATGGATACGGCAAGTATCTCGCTTACCCCCTCCAGGATAAGCACTGACCTACGGGATTTCTAGAATGTCTCGACAGTGTTGATATTCTTCCTCGCGATGATTTTGAACCCCGCCGTACAAGCTAAAGCCAGGAAAGAGCTCGACGATATAATCGGTCGTGACCGGCTGCCTACAATCGATGACAAGGTGTCACTACCATACATCCGGAGCATCATGACAGAGGTTCTGAGATGGCATCCGGCCGTACCTCTGGGTAAGTATTCAACTTATTCGTTACACCTTAGCTTACTGACTCGCTGCAGGGGTTCCTCATTCTGTCAAAAGGGATGATATATATGAGGGTGTACTCCTGCCCAAAGGCTCCTTGATGATCCCGAACGTATGGTATGTTACTCGAATGCTTCCTGGTATTGATATTGGATATTGACGGTTCTAGGTACATGCTGCATGACTCCGAAGTCTTTGCCAACCCAGATGTGTTTGATCCGGACCGATATCATAATCTCGATTCCGAGATGGAGAAGGTCACTGAGCTTGTGTTCGGGTTCGGCCGGCGCGTGTGCCCCGGAAAGCTCTTTGCAGAGGGAACCTTTTTTGCCATTGTTGCAACCCTTCTTTCAACCTGTGAAATTTCTGCGCCGGTTGACGCAAGCGGAAAGACAATGATCCCTGAGGTCACCTTCTCATCTGGGACCATCATGTAAGGATTGATGCAGATATCTCTCTGTGTACTCATCTTCTGGCAGATTCCCATCTTCGTTCGAAGTGAATGTTGAGTGCCGCTCAGAGAAAGCTCGCGAGCTGCTTGATTCTGCTGTAACGGAATGAATAGGCGGTTCGGCCTGGGAGTTTCCTGGATTCCAGTAATTCCAGCTCACTATGATTACTTTTTATTCTCTGTTCCCTCTTTCAGTATGCACTATTCCACTTGGAATACATTGATTGTGCCTGCTCAATGCTGTGGAATGAAATACGGGTCTAACCAAAGAAAGTTCCCACGGTTGAACTACCAAGGAACACCCCAGCGCGTAACTTGCCCCAGGGCAAGAGCTGCCAGGTTTTTTTTTTGCTGCTTTCTGCCTCAGTCACCAGTAATCTGCTATGAAAATGAACGCCCAGACACAGTGTGTTTTGGACGGGGACCAGGTTTCTCCATCACCACGGATACTACCGGCCCGTTCTTAGCTGTGGGTCCTGGTGGGTCCTATCAATGGGAAAAAATGAGGATTCGACACCATCCTAGTCGGCTGACCGGGACCATGTAGAAACAATCCAGCGTACCACGGTCTCCATATAGATTGAGGGAAGACTGCCCTCCGTTCCCCCGTGCATCTGAAACAGAGATCCACGCCAGCGAGCCCGGCCACCGCCTTTCCGCCATGCCAAGCAAGCACCTAAAGTCATCGGGAATCCCCGGCACAAATGTCGAGTTCACTTATACAGACAGCGGCCTACCGAATGGGGCACACAGCTACACGACCCTCATCCTGGTCCATGGCCACACCTTCCATGCAGGTACGTTCATGGCGGGGCAGACCCTCAGTGGAGCTCATTCGAGCGTTAGGTGTGTTCAGGAAACTCCAACTGCTTGCCGCCGCCGAGGGCTCCGCGCGCATCATCTGCATCAATAGACGGGAATACGAGGGCTCCACGATATACTCACCTCCAGAGCGCGCCGTATTCAAGGACAAGAACCAAGGGAGTGCCACAGACGCGCAACGCCTCGCGCTCCTGGAGACCGAGGGCCTCCATCTCGCCTACTGCATCAGCAACATTATTGAACAGTGCGCGCTGCCGGCCGATGTTGCCCTTGTCGGATGGTCCCTGGGCAATACATTCACCCGCGCTGCAATGGTGTCCATCACCTCCGACTTGCTTGAGGAAGACAGGAAGAAGATACTTGGGGCACATGTTACTTTGTTCATCCTGTGGGGTACGAGGCATATTATAAGTTGATTGGTTGAATACCGATCTTACCTTCCGAGCAGACCCTCCTTCACATGCGCTTGGCATCGAAAGCCCGCCGCCTCCGCACGGTTACGTTCCGCTGTTGGACAAGGACCTCGCTCCCGAGCAGCGCGGTTTGGTATTTGGGACATGGGTTGCGAGCTTCTTCGAACACCCCGCGTACAAAACAAAACCCGCTGTTCACAAGGCCGATCAGTTATTGTACAGGATTGAGGAAGCAAAAAAGCCACCCACTTTCCATGATACACCCCTTCCCGAGCTACTCGCCCTCACCAACTTTGCGGTGGGTGGCATCAGCGACACGGCTATCACGGAGCCGTGCTTCATCCCTGCGGTCCAAGAGATCATCGACAGAGCCCTCTTCGATACAGCCACCCGGGAGGCTTGGACTCTGGGAGGCGAGCGAGCGGCGGTGAAGGTGGCGTACATTTGCACAGAGGCGAGCTCCTGGAACATTCCGTGGGCGATGTGGGACATCCAGCACCGAATAGAGAAGGCCAACGACAAGGAGTTGTCGATTGCTTTCTACTCGATACCTAATGCCAATCACTTCGTGCGTCTGACGTGCGCCACCCGTTCCACTATATAACTGATGAGCGTGTAGTTCATGTGGGAGGATCCGAAAAGGGCGCTGGCTTCACTGATGGAGTGCATCAAGGTGCGAGTTGGTACCACTTAGTCTCATATTTGCCAGTGTTGCTCTGCGTTTCAAAGTACACAAAGTTCCAGAGCGTTACAGTCCGCCCGATGTTTGCAGATGGTCCGGAATCAGGGCCACGTAGTCTGGCTCCAGAGCCTGTGGGAGAAAGAGGAATAGGAACGTAAGCGCTGATGGATGTCGCCGCCCCATGCGCCCACCCGTGCAGCCTCGCGCTCTGTGGCCCCCGCGGTCGCGCAGCACGGGCGCGGATGCTGCCACGAGGCGACGCCCGCCGTGTGCAGCGTTCTGCAGCCACGCGGCGAACCGTGGGCTCGAGGCGGAGGAACAAGCATTGCTTCGCACCTTTTGCAAGCGGAGGGAGTGATTTCGCGCGATCTGGGCAGCATTCCTTCCGCAAAACCAGAGCGCTCCACAGCCGCACGCTCCAAACATACTGCAGCACTCCGTGACTCGGACGACGCAGACGCACGCGAGTATGTCGGATTTGTAGCGAGGATGACACCTGCAGCGCAAAAAAGGACTGGGTGCGTGGCGCGGGCGCAGTGCAGCCTAAGAGCGAGGAAAAAGAGCACGCACGCCGGGCGCAGCACGCCGGGCGCAGCACGCCGGGCGCAGCACGCCGGGCGTACTCGCGGGCGTCGCGGAGGACGGAGAGGGAGGACGCGTGGCGCGAGGAGCGGACGGACGTCTAACGCGCCGATTGAGGTTCATCGTGGCCCGGCAGCCCACCCGCGGCGCGAACTCGTTTCGCACTACCTGGCGGACGATCCCGCCCGACCCGACCGAAGGCGCTGGACGCGAGGCGGTCCGATTGTGCGCGGGCGCGCCCGAGGAGCCGCAGCGTGCGTGCGGCCGTATCCGAGGGCCC
The DNA here is from genome assembly GCA_029282135.1 of Mycena belliarum. Taxonomy (NCBI): domain Eukaryota; kingdom Fungi; phylum Basidiomycota; class Agaricomycetes; order Agaricales; family Mycenaceae; genus Mycena; species Mycena belliarum. The sequence goes on from JARJCN010000097.1 coordinate 56,758, forward strand.
AGCGTACGGACTCGGACTCGGCACACGAATCGGCGAGATGCGGTGCCCGGCGCGGGGACGCGGCTCCCGCGCGAAGGGGCGCCGAGCGGGGAGTAGCGGGTGCGGATCAGACGCGGTGCGGTGGGCGGGTACGCGGTACGAGACGCACGGCGGACGTGAGACGGACGGCGGCGGGCGGTCGCGATCGCATCGGCGGGGGTGGGCGGCAATATCGGCGTCATACGTGCCCGAGGACTCGATCACGAGGGCGGAATCGGCGACGGGGCTGAGATGGACACAGGGAGCGACGTCCGCGCCGCCGCGCGTAGGGAATGGCGGCGGCGTGCATGGGAGAAGCGCTGTCAGCGCGGGTGGGAGCAGGCGGGCGCGGATAGCGAGGGCGTACACGGCCGACCTCTTGCATCACCGTCTGCCTGCCTCTGTGTCAGCGCGGAGGTCAAGGTTGAAGAGATGCGCGGCGCGGCGACGGCGTCGTGAGATGGGTGGGCGGCGGCGGCGTTGGGAAGCGGGCGCGACGGCGGGCGAGCGGTAGGTAGCCGTGGTACTACACCGGCGACGAATCGGCGCTGGGGCAGGGATACGTCGTACATACGATACTACGCCGAGCACCCGGTCACACCCTTTTCGCTCACTAGCACGCAGAATGCTTCAAAGTTGAAGGTAGTCTGCCAGATCATCCTCGTATACAGACCGTAGACGGTTTGGTCGCAGGATTGGGGGGGTCGGAGCGCCTGCATCATGCGGAATGGAGCGGATACTTACGTTCAACGTTGCGGCCAATATGAGTCGGAGCACTGGCAAGGCTGGTCTCTCTTGACGAACCCCCTCGCTGCAGTGAGCGACAATCGTACGAGTCGTGAGTCTCAGCCTCCGAGTCAGACTTGAGGAATCTGCCAGCCGTAGCAAGGCGTGATCGTGACCGTGACGGCACGCGTCAATTTGTGACTCCGAGTCAATGATCCACGATCTGAGTCGCGCCAACACCAACCCTGGTCCCTGATCCATGGCTCCGTCGCACAAGAGCACAAAGCCCGCCGGGAACGACATACGAGCCTTTTTTGGTGGCGCCAGCACCCAGAAGCCTCGGCCAGCACCTAAAGCCACCCAGGTATGGCACCGTTATCTCCAAACCCAAAAAAAAAATGCCAAATTGCTCTAGAATCCGCCAAATGGGTCCGCCAAGAAGAGCGCGATAGAAATCAGTGAGTTATTGGCCTTCATTGGTCGTCTTGCGCCTTACCCGATCCCCAGGCGACGATGACGAACAAATGTGGGTTCTTGATGAGCTATCGGTTTCTCGTCGCGCTACATGAAGTATCTCTAGCCCTCCGGCACAGAAAGCCTCTTCGTACGTTCCATCCCTCCTCTCCGTGCCGAAACTCATCTCGTCAGGTCCAGATTGACACCCACATCATCGGTACTCTTTTGCTTTGGCCGGCGAGGCGGAATTCATAGCGCATGTTGCACAGTTGCCTCCAAAGTCCACTGTGTCGCCTCGCAAATCTGTGCGCCTCCATCGAGCTGGTCACGGCATCCAAGCTAATATGCATGTACACGTATCAGGATGCGCCAGTTCCTATGCCGATGGAGGTGGATAGCGAAGCCGAGCCCGCGTATAAAAAGCGCAAAAAGGCCGCTGCGCTGCTCTCGAGCGACGACGAGGACACCCCGCCGAAAAAGAAGCCTGCGCCGAAGCCGCGCGATGATGACACTCCGCCTCCTACAAAAGTCATTCGCAAGAAGCCGACGCCGTTGTTCCTGTCTAGCGGCGAGGACGAGGACGAGCCTCCCAAGAAGAAGAAGGCGGTCAAGCCGCGCCTTTCCAAGTCGAAGAGGGACGACGACTTCGTGGTGTCAGATAGCGATGAGGAGCCGGTTGCCAAGAAGAGACCGCGACTTTCCAAGTCCAAAGCCGAGTCTGACGTGTCCGACAGCGACGAGGAGCCCGTGGCCAAGAAGCGCGCAGTGAAGGCTGGACCGTCCAAGGTCTCCGGCAAGGCGAAGGGGAAGGAGGAGGCACCAGCGAAACCCAAGTGCGTTTGCCGTCAACTCTTACACCCAGATCGTAATCTTGTATGACCAGCTGGGCCGCGCTCAAAGCCGCGAAGCTGGCGGCCCCAGCGGCCCACGGCACCAAGGACGTGCCCGACGGCGCGCCCAACTGCCTTGCGGGCCTGGCATTCGTGTTCACGGGCGAGCTGAGCAGCTTCTCGCGCGACGAGGCCACCGACATCGCCAAGCGCTTCGGCGGGTGCGTCTGCTCCCCACCCCACCCTCCCGTCTCTCCTGACCGCCGCAATGTGCAGGCGCATCACCGGCGCGCTCTCGGGCAAGACCGACTATGTCGTCCTCGGCGACAATCCCGGGGCGGCGAAGCTCGCGGGGATCAGGAAGCACGGCACGAAGACGCTGGACGAGGACGCGTTCCTGAAGCTCATCGCGACGCGCAAGGGGTCGGGCAAGGTGGACGAAAAGACGGCGAAGAAGATGGAAAAGGAGCGCGAGGCGATCGAGACGGCCGCGAAGGAGATGGAGACCCGTGAAAGGAAGGCCGCCAAAGCGCAGCGGTAGGCAGCTCTGCCATACGCCCCGGTCGGCCGCTCATCATCCGTAGCTCCAACCCGACCGCCATCGACCCGTCCTCGCAGCTGTGGACGACGCGGTACGCACCGCAGACCCTCAAAGAGATCTGCGGCAACAAGGGCCAGGTCGAGAAGCTGCAGCAGTGGCTCAAGGACTGGTGGGTCCCCGTCTCTCGTCCCTTGTTTCCACTGTACTTGTACCCCCGCAGGCCCAGCAGCCTCAAGTCGGGCTTCAAGAAGCCGGGGAAGAACGGCATGAACGTGTTCCGCGCCATCCTCATTACGGGGCCGCCCGGGATCGGCAAGACTACGAGCGCGCACATGGTCGCAAAGCTCGCGGGGTTCACGCCGATCGAGCTCAACGCGAGCGATGCGCGGAGCAAGAAGCTCGTCGAGGTGCGCAACGCGGGATCCGCGTGCGCAGCAGTTGATGTCTTCCGCAGAGCGGCATGAACGTGAACAACACGTCGCTGGACGGATACATTGCGGGGAGCGCCGTCTGTCTGTTTTCTTGCTCGCTGGCCGGATGCTGATGAGGCGCAGGAAAGGGACGGGGTGAAAATCACCGACCGGACCGTTTTGATCATGGATGAGGTCGATGGGATGTCGGCTGGCGACCGCGGAGGCGTCGGCGCCTTGAATGCGATGATTAAGAAGAGCAAGGTGCGTACACCGCATTGCGTTCCGTTCTTGCGACGCTCATGGAACTTCCAGGTGCCCATTATTTGTATCGCGAACGACCGGGGGGCGCAAAAGCTGAAGCCGCTGGTCAGCACGACATATAGTCTCACATTTCAAAGGTGCGTCCATCCGCGCCTTCACGGAGTGCTGCTAACTCCATCACAGACCCACGGCACAGATGATACGCTCGCGCATCATGACTATCGCGTTCAAGTGTGTACGCCAGATGTCCTTGTCAACATGCTGACACGATTTTCAGAGAGAAAATGAAGCTCCCCGCCAACGTGATTGACCAGCTCGTTGCGGGCGCTCAGTCGGACATTCGGCAGGTGCTGAATATGCTGTCCACCTGGCGGCTGTCGAGCGACACGATGGACTTTGATGAGGGGAAATCGCTGTACGCATCGATCCCCTCATCTCCTTCGTATCTTCTGACTGTGGAACAGCGCGAAGATGAACGAGAAGTACACGATCATGAGCCCGTTCGACATCACCTCCAAGATGCTCGGCCCATACCTGTTCTCGGCGACGTCGCGCGAGACGCTCGGCGACAAAATGGAGCTGTATTTTCAGGACCACTCCTTCATGCCGTTGTTTATACAGGTCTGAGCATCCTCCAAAGACTACCAATATGTGCTGACAAGAACGTGCAGGAGAACTACCTCAAGACGGAGCCGGCGAAGCTGCGGAATTTCGACGGGCCGATGAAGCAGCTCAAGTCGCTGCATCTGATGGACAAGGCCGCGTCCTCAATATCGGACGGAGATCTGGTCGATGCGCTGATACACGGGTAGGCCGATTTTCCTCTCTTTGCATAGTAAGCTCATGGACCCGCAGACCAGAGCAGCACTGGGCGCTGATGCCGCTGCATGCGGTGTGCTCGACCGTACGGCCGGCGTCCTTCATGTACGGCAGCGGCGCGCACTACGGCGGGCCCAACTCAATGACGTTCCCGCAGTACGTGGGCCCCCCTTGCATGCGCCTGACTCGCTGATCTGTCCCGCGCGCAGATGGCTCGGGCAGAATTCGAAGCAGACGAAGCTCAGCCGCGCGCTGGGCGACGTACAGATCCGCATGCGGCTCAAGGTGTCTGGCGACAAGTCGGAGATCCGCACGTCGTACATCCCTGCGCTGTTCCCACACATCGTGCGCCCCCTCATAGACGTCGGCGCGGTGCGTGCTCTCTCTATCCGTTCCCTCTGCATAGTCGTCCTGCTCACGGTGATCTTGGCGGTTTACAGAGCGCGGTAGAAACGGTGATCGAGAAGATGGACGAGTACTACCTCACCAAAGAGGAGTGGGATACGATCATCGAGCTTGGGGTGGATGAGAGGAAGGACGAGCAGATACTTAAGAAGATATCCACGGCCACGAAGACGACACTGACGAAGAAGTTCGTGTCGAGTCGCCGCTTCGCCGATCGCACTTCAGCCCTTAACTGATGACGCGCGCAGGTACAACGCAGCGCAGCACCCTATCCCCTTCCACAAGGCGTCGGACCTGGGCAAGGTGCCCAAGAAGCTCCCCGGCGGGCCTGCGCCCGACATCGAGGATGTGTTCGATGTCCGTCGAGCCGCTCTTCCTTCATTGGACAACTTGACTGACCGTCATCGCACCTCAGATGGACGAACCAGCGGATGACGCGTCGGACGACGAAAAGAGCAAAGACTCGGACGATATCTCCAAGGACAAGCTCATCAAAGCGCCGAAGAAGACTGCCGCAGTGAAGACGAAGTCGAGGAAGTCACGATCTTGATAAGATTTTTCTCTTCTTTGTTGGTCTCGGCTTCCTTGGCGCCTTTACGTAAGCACGCATTTTGTATCATATCATGAAAGGTAGTGGCCGGCAAGCGGCGGGTCACAAACAGGAGAATATAACATATATAGAATAGGCCGTGATAGCTTTGAAGTTATAATGAGATAGGAATGTGGTACTACTGTAGAATGCAGTTCAACACTGTTCAACATGGAGTGTTATGATTCAAGAGCAAAGGAGAGTGACAATATATACATGAGCTTAACCTCTACATGACAAAAATTAGGAAACTAGGAGTCTTGTTCACTGTAGCATCTGTCTTAGAGAGACTGGAACCTCGTCTAGTCAGCATAGCCATTGTCAGGGGAGCCCCCGTTCCGGTTCCGGTCTCCGCTCCGGCCCCCGACCCCACCACTGCTCCGGTTCCCACTCCGTCTGCGGCTCCCCCTGCTCCCGCCTCCGCTCCCACACGCCCGCTCCCGCAACCCCGCCAGAGCTTCGGCTATTACGTGGCCTGTGACCGCGCACAGGACCTATGCGCATCACTCTGGTTGCTCCAATCACCCCACGCACGTGCTACTAGTCAGTAGCTATTTTAGGCGGCACCGGGCGTGGGAATCCTCAGACGTTCTTCTCTTCGGGTGTCCCACGCCAGGTGCACTATACTTGTACTTAGTAGCATGGCCTTCGGATTTCCCATGCCAGGACCCTTGCCTTCTCGGGCCGCATGGTTGCCCTTACAGCCATTGCAGTTCTTTTTATCTCCCACCGCCACCATCTCCCGTCCATCCATTATACCACGCCATCAAACATCTTGCGAGGCTTGTGGAACACTCGATAAACCCCCCATGCTCAGGAGCTAATGTGCCACATTTTCACTTTGCAACTTTGTTTCAACAACCCTGGGGTGACCCTCATGGGGAAAGACCTCCAGGATATCTCACATTTCTCGCCCAAACCCTCTAGTAAAATTGTGAGGAAAGTTACAATGTTCACCCAGTAGATAACATGATACTGGGTGAGTTTTCTATGTTTAGGCAGTAACGGATCAACAGTACCTTGTCTTATGCAGCACGAGACAACCTTATCAGTCACCGGCCACCATCGGCCCACGATAATTACTGATGTCCACCGAGAAACTTGTCAGCGGCAGGAATATAACTGCGTTTAGGGGTATGATGATGTGTGAAATGATGAAAAAAGTGACAACAGAGGGATTCGAACCCTCGCCCCGGAGGACCAGATGAGGTTTGACGACCTGATTCTGGCGCCTTAGACCACTCGGCCATATTGCCCTGCTTACAAAGTCTGACGCAAATGTTGTCAGCGTGGTGAATGCCCACTGTGCATGTAACATCTTACCATAAGGTAGGCTAGGTGCAAGGACTCTACATAAATATGAGAGATGATAGAGCTTATTGGCAAGTCATATAAATTGAAAATTCTCATACCAGAAGACATGCCAGTTCAATTGTGGACCTCAGTGAAGTATGTTTACATATACATCAAGTGCCACAAACAAAGTTTGAGTGTAAGGGCAACCACGCGGCCCGAGAAGTCAAGGGTCCTGGCGTGGGGAATCCGAAGAGAAGAACGTCTGAGGATTCCCACGCCTGGAGCCGCCTAAAATACCTACTGACTAGTAGCACGTGCGCGGGGTGATCAGAGCAACCGGAGTGACGCGCATAGGTCCCATGCGCGGTCACAGGCCACGTGGTATCCAGAACTGGAGTTCCGGCGGGGTTGCGGGAGCGGGCGAGCGGGGGCAGAGGGAGCGACGGGGGGAGCGACGGAGGGGACGGGGACTGGGGCGGAGGTCGGAGCGGAGGCGGGGTCGGGGGCCGGAGCGGAGACCGGAGCCGGAACGGGGGCCGGAGCGGGGGCTCCCCTGACAACCGCCTCCAAAAGCATGGAAAAATGCAAAGCCAAAACCAATCAACAAGTCGTTCTATGTCCATGAGGATTCCGCCCTCAATCACATGCTTTACGCCGCGATCTCGGCTCTCAAACGCCCTGATGATGATCTCACCTTTTCTTTCCTGCCGCGCAACGACTGTTATACCAGTACAACTCTCGACATTGACGGCATGACTTACTCCATTCCGAAATCCCAATTCAAGGATATGGCGCTTACTTGTGATGCCGACTACCAGGCCCTTCTCAAAGAAGCAACAAAGAAAACTGCTCCGGAGACCATCAAGATCTTTTTGACCGAGCTGAAGGTGCGTGCTTTACATATCATCTGTCCAGTTCTGATACTTATTCTCTAAGTCCCACGAGGAAGGAGACGAAGATGAGGTCGACTCAAGCGACGATGAGCGGCCCCGGAAGAAGAAGAAGAAAAAGGTGTACACCATAAATATGACTATATGCGCGTAAACCTGATCCGCTCCCAGACTTTTGAGCCGTCGGCAGAGGAAGTCGAGCAGAACGATCTGATTGTCAAGCTCAACTCCGAATAGAAGTGTGAAGATCGTAGTTGCAAACGGTTCATCTGTTTTCCGGATCGCGAAAGTGCCAAGCATATCCACTTGACTCATTTCCACTTACAATCGTGGGCGGCTGCCATTGTGAGTTCATTCAATTCTAGCATTCGTAAAAGCTCAGTAACTGCAGCAAGGGAAAATCATCAACCCCGATGGGACATCTGTTGATCTCAAAAATCCCCCTGACAACAAACTGTTAACCCATCAAGACCCCGACAATGAAGACAGAACTCTGGTCCGTGGTCGTGCGTCCCAGAAATCAACTAATAAGGACTCCAATATAACCATCAATCTCTCACTCCCCAACACCGCACTTCCGCGTGGTGTTCCCGCTGCTCCTGATCAATCTTTTTCTAATCCTGCCCCACGCCCACGACTTGTGCCTCAGATGACACTAGAGCTTTTCTGCCTTCGCTTCAACCTATCACAGCAGATTCATTCCAAGCTAAAAGCATATTCGGTCACTGGACCACACACCCTTCGCCACCTGAAAAACTCACACCTTGAAGACGCTGGTCTCAACCCCGCAGAGATAGCCGATATACGTGATGGACAGGACCGCTGGCTGGCTGGCGAAGGAGAATGAAGGTGGAATTACATACAGAGTTGTAGCCAACTGTTCGACACAAGTAATGGTGCTTTACTCGACAAAGTAGCCCAAATGACGAAAGAATCCATATGTCATCTCCGGCGTAACCTCCTGGAATGCACGGTACATCCCGTAGTACGCCACATGTTCATCAAAGTAGTGGATCCCCTTGCGGCGCAGGTATGATTTGATCACGGAAAATCCCTGCTCTATGGGGTTGTAATCAGGTGAGTAAGCCGGTAAGTATTCGATACAGACACCTGCAAAGTCAGCCAGGAGAAAAGATGTGACGGTAAAGGTCAGGCTTACCATATTGAGCTGCAAGCTCCTCAACTTTGGGACCATGGTGAATACGAGCATTGTCCATGATCAAGACACTGCACGGCCCTGGGTATGGTGTTGTCAAGGGCATCTGTCCCCGCCGTGTGTCAGGAATAAATCGAAAATGTGGAATGTGCACTCACCACACTGTCCCGTAAGAATTCCACATAGGTCTTGCAGCAAAGAGAACCCTCCACTATTCTAGCTCCTAAGATTCCCTTTCCCACTGCCATAGCTGCTACTCCGGTAAGGCGCCGTTTGCGAACGAATGGCTGTGAGCACTCGACACGAGTCCTGATCTCTGATCGGCCGAAGATGCGAGCATAAGTACGGTCATCTTTTGAGACTTCGTCAATAGAGAATCAGGGGGGTAAATAGAAATGCGGCGTGAATAATTGGCTCGATTGAGTGGGGATCGTTCGGAAGCCATTTTCTGAACCTGTTTGAGGCTCATTCGAGCACGGATGAACGTCTGGTGAATCGTGGCTAGTGATGCCGGGAGAAACCGGTAACGATCCAATCTTTCGTGATATTCATCAAGAAATGTTGTAGGTTTGTGCTTCGCGAGGCGAACAAGATAGTCGGCATCCTGTTCGGCTAGTGTACGGGGACGTCCGCGACCATGGGCAACAGCCTTCGCAACACGTCCCGTCAGAAGCTTCCGCCGGCGCGCGCGGACAAGTGTTGATTTCGAGAACTGCACTATCTTTAGAATTTGTTTGGTAGTGTCGCGCCCACGATCCTCTAGGCGAAGTGCAGCCTCTTTCAGGTCATCGCTGATACGCCGGTTGGGCATGAGTGACGTGAGCAGCAGCGAGGAAGGAGGACGCGATGAAGACACATTATTTGGTTGTGCTTGCCTTTGATAACGCCGAGATTGATCGATCATGACAGCGGCATCCCGGCAGCCGGACGCCCTGCTCTCAAAACTGCTGGTTGAGTATTAATGATGCTAGAGGATTCCTATTCTGAGGATCTGTACTTTGACTCGGTTCGCTACCAAATGGGAGCCAGACAAAGACAGTCCTAGAAGAGTAGCGAGCTCCGACAGACAGAGTCAGATCCTAGTGATAGGACGTGGCTTGCCCTGCAGGCTAGATACCATACCCCGGAGATATATACCCAAAAGCTCAGACATCCTTTGTGTGGATCATGCATGACCAAAGACATAGCAGATAGCGAAGTAGCGAAGTGACCTAGTACCAAAAGGACGGACATTGGACCAGTTTGCGAACGAAGTACTGTTTCGCAAACCCTCTGTACCCCAAGGATCAAGTGTCCGGCCTCACCCGGACCATCATGGGATCATGTCAATGAACCAGGAAGTGTGCAAGCACTTTTGCAGGATCTGCACAGTCCAAAAGGGGACTTGATCGTCGATCGCAATTTTCAATATCCTTTCTGGGACTGTGCGGAGTGTTCGCTAACAAGCCGGAGGGAGACGTAGGGCTCTGACAGAGCTGTGGGACGTAATCCTAGCGGATTACCGACCAAGCCGGCCTAGTGTGTAGGCTCGGCAGGCGGGAGACGTGTTCGCGAACCAGCGGCATGTTCGCGATATATCAAATATGGCTTGGCTGGTCATTCACGCTGACTGGCAAGGTGCCGAGCCTCACCAAGGACACTGTAGAGAAGACGCGTGGCTGTTCCATTCCGTTCCGAATCCGTTTCATTACTCATTTTCCTTTGTCTTGTTTACTCATATCAGTCTGTCATGTATTTAGCGAAAACCTATAAAATAGCACGTAGAGCACGCATTGCAGTAGTTCATCCTCGCCCCAGGAAATAGCCCATCAGCTAGTTCTGTCCAAAGGCTTTGGTGTCCTCTGTATCTGCGGAGATTTGTGTACCAAAAACATATCTTTGTCTTGATTCATTAACAATTTTGCGAACTTGAGATTTATCAGTTATAGCTAACTGCTGAGTCCTGAGATTGCAAGGCTTCTGGTGGTACACACTATTGTCTCGTGGAGGGTCACGGCAGCAGTTCCAGATAAGCACACCTCGTCTCGTGGAGGGTCACGGCGAGAATTCGATAAAAGTCCTCAGTTAAGTTGCTAGAGGCAGGCGGCCGTTACTATTGGAACCTGTGCGCGTTTAGCAGCCTGGTCATATTTCGGTTAGTTGGGCTATTGGAACCTGTACACGTTTAGCAGTCTGGTCGTAGTCGTTGTTCCCTTGCCTGGCCTGGTCAAGCGCCCGTCAGGAAGCCGTTCACGTCCGTGTTAAAGTCGTTGAGACTTGAGCCGGGGAGACTTTCACAACAAAACATCCTTACAACTGAAACCCCTTGTCTGTGTTTTCGTGTGTTCACGATTGTTCTTCGGTTGGTAGCTACCTGAAGCTATTGTAATCTCGAACTTAGTTCTACCAAAACTTGTCGAGTCGATACTTGTCCCACTTCAATAAAAGAGAGAATTCATCTTATCTGTATACTTCAGAAGGATCCGAACTCAATCTTAGCACTTTGTACTGGTTGTAGTGAGTTGTGTGTGTGTGTGTGGGTTTTGTGTGTTAGAGTCCGCTCTTCGCAAAGTCACCATTCTGCAGCCCTTACTCAGGTGCACTGTTTCACCGATCATCTCGTGCACGTGCTACTAGTCAGTAGCTATTTTAGGTGGAACCGGGCGTGGGAATCCTCAGACGTTCTTCTCTTCGGATTCCCACGCCAGGTGCGCTATACTTGTACTTAGTAGCACGGCCTGTCAATTAACCTTCGGATTCCCCACACCAGGACCCTTGACTTCTCGGGCCGCGTGGTTGCCCTTACAAAAACCAGACTTGCACATTCGGAGCTACAGGTATCTTGAAAAGGAGTTGGAGACTCAAAAAAGATTTCCCCAAGGAACAGGTATGCGCGGAAAGAACTGCAATCCAGGTGGAAATAACGAGGGTTAGGTTGCAACACAGTGGCCCCCCAGATTGCAGTGGAAAAGAAATTGAGCTGGCAGATTGGAGGAAAGAAATGATGAAATTGGGCAGCCCCCCAGTGTGCACACAGTGGCTTCTCAAAGCACCGTTGAAGAATCATAGCAGGAATTCCTCACATTCGGGACTCAAACCACTTGCCAAACAAGAGCCATGTACTCTCGCCGGAGAGCTACACCCTGGACCACGCCCCATTGCCCCACTGTCAGGGGAGCCCCCGCTCCGGTCCCTGTTCCGCTTCCGGTTCCGGTTCCGGTCTCCGCTCCGGCCCCCGATCCCGCCTCCGCTCCGACCTCAGTCCCCGCTCCGTCCCCCGCTTCCCCCTCCGCTCCTGCGCGCCCGCTCCCGCAGCCCCTCCGGAGCTCCGGTTCCGGATACCACGTGGCCTGTGACCGCGCACGGGACCTATGCGCGTCACTCCGGTCGCTCCGATCACCTCGCGCACGTGCTACTAGTCAGTAGCTATTTTAGGCGGCACCGGCCGTGGGAATCCTCAGACGTTCTTCTCTTCGGATCCCCCACGCCAGGTGCGCTATACTTGTACTAGTAGCACGTCCTGTCAATTAACCTTCGGATCCCCCACGCCAGGACCCTTGACTTCTCGGGCCGCGTGGTTGCCCTTACAGCAGAAGAACGTCTTCTAGGGATTAACCGGTCAAGATTGCGAAGTTCGGCGTCGACGGCTCGGACAGCTCAGATAGCACTCCAGCCTCACCCCATTCGAATCTTGCCCCCTCCTCCCCCCGCATCGTCGCCGACATGCCTGGCAGTACCCCCGTCGACGCTTCCGGACCCGACCGCGGACGCCCGGAGGTCCGCCATCGAGGCGAGCCTCGCGCGCTTGACCGCCCTGGTCACCAACCTGCAACCCGCACCTGCTCCGGCCCCTGCGGCACCCGCTCCGGCCGCGAGTCCAGGCTTATTCTCGGACATCACCTCCGCGAGCAAAATGGTCCTCCGACCGAACCCCCGTTCGTCTTCGACGGCGACCGGACCCAAGGCCGCGCGTTCCTGCACGCGGTCCGGACGTACATCCGGTTGGTTCCGGAAGGCTTCCAGGACGCCTATGGGGACCCCTCCGAAGACAAGGCCATCCGCTTCGCCATGTCCTTTATGGCGAAGGATGCGGCGCAGCGCTGGGCCAAACGCCAGAGCGCCAAGGAGCCCTTCCCCTTCCTTCTCTGGGAGGACTTCGTCCAGGAGTTCCGGCTCCGGTTCATCGAGGAGAACGAGCAGGACCACGCCCTGCACAAGCTCGAGTCCCGTGCGTACCACATGGGCAACCGCGACATCTACCGGTACACCGACGACTTCAAGGACCTCGTCGACCTCGCCGGCTTCGAAGACCAGCTCATCAAGGTCACGAAGTACAGGACCGGACTCGATCCGGCGATCAACCTCGCCATCACCGGCTCGAGCGACCCCCCGCACCTCGAGGACTACCCCGGCTGGCGTCTCCGCGCGTACTGCCAGTACGAGTCGATCCAGCGCTCGAAGATCGGCTCGACCGGAACGTCCGGAAGGTCTGCGCACGTCCCGAACCATGCCCGGATGATCCCGGTTTCCCTCCCGGCCGCTCCCTTCGCCCCTCCGAGGTTCGCAGCGCCTCCGGCCCCGGCTCCAGTTCCGATGGACGTCGATCGGACGCGCGCGCGCTGCCCCCCGCCGCGGTTGCTTCCGCTGCGGCGACCCGAACCACTTCGCCCGGGACTGCACCGTTCCGGTCGACATCCGCGCGGTCGACGTGCTGGATGAGGTGATCCGGCAGCTGGACGGCGAGCTGCTGGAGGAGCTGCTGGCTCGCGTCGCGTCGTCCGAGGCCGCTGCGCAGCATTCCGCTGCCGCGGCTGCTCATTCCAAGGGGCGGATGGTGTCAGGGGAGCCCACGCTCCGGCCCCCGTTCCGGTTCCGGTTCCGGTTCCGGTTCCGGTTCCGGTTCCGGCTCCGGTTCCGGCTCCGGTCTCCGCCCCGGCCCCCGACCCCGCCTCCGCTCCGACCTCCGCCCCAGTCCCCGTTCCCTCCGTCGCTCCCCCCGTCGCTCCCTCCGCCCCCGCTCGCCCGCTCCCGCAACCCCGCCGGAACTCCGGTTCCGGATACCACGTGGCCTGTGACCACGCACGGGACCTATGCGCGTCACTCCGGTCGCTCCGATCACCTTGCGCACGTGCTACTAGTCAGTAGCTATTTTAGGCGGCACCGGGCGTGGGAATCCTCAGACGTTCTTCTCTTCGGATCCCCCATGCCAGGTGCGCTATACTTGTACTAGTAGCACGTCCTGTCAATTAACCTTCGGATCCCCCACGCCAGGACCCTTGACTTCTCAGGCCGCGTGGTTGCCTTTACACTCCCACTCCAACCTTCCGATGTCAACTTACACTTATATCTAGGGCTCTAGCTACGAATGAGTTTGAGGAACATGAGGAAGAGGGGGATGGGGAGAAGGACATGTTCTCGCTGGACGCGATGTTTGCTCTTGCAGCCGCTAATGGTGGTACATCATAGATTTATTGAATATAGTTTTTTGCCATACAATTACCAATCGGGACAGGCCAGACGGATTGATAAGCACCCAGAATGGATTGACAGCTGCTGGTGACTTGCTGGACACCAGGGTCTATGGGGCTCTACGCAAGTTCTATGGGTGTTCCACGGTAGAAGCACCCGTCTATGTAGTCTTGCATAGAAGGGGGGGGGGGGGGGGTCACTATGGCTCTACAGCTCTACCGGTGCCTATACAGACCTACATAGAGACCGTGCATTTTCCAGATGTTGACATATCACTTATATGTGATTGGCACATCAGTGGATCTATGAGATCAAACCAGATCAGGCACCTGGGTGCGGCAGACTCAAGCACATTTTTTAGGTTAGCGATGGGCGAGGATGTTTCTCTCTTGGTAAATGTCAAAAGAGTGTGAGAAGACTTGACGAAAATAAAAATAAACAATTGATTGGAGTGGGATTCGAACCCACGCCCCGGAGGACCAGATTCCACGACGGAAATAGGGCTTCAAATGAAGCTGATCCTTAGTCTGGCGCCTTAGACCGCTCGGCCATCCAACCCATGTTCCTCTTGGCTCAATATAGTGACATCTTGACCGAGGACTGTCTGTCCCATAAAAATCAAATGTGGTATATTTGACATGCAATATTCTAAGTTGGTCTTTATACGACTATATGTATTGCACCTATAGGCTTTTTCATAATCCTCATTTGTTTCTAAGAAAACTCTCAAACAGGATAGATTGTGTACTGTCTATTGGAATAGTAAGTCTGGGTGGCCAGTAACAAGACAGCTCAGACCAATGATATAGAGGATGCTGTGCCTCGCCTTTTGGAGTACTTCTGATCATCAAATGTCCATGACATTGTGTGACCCTTGTAAAATGCTTAGGATATAATTACAATATAACAGCCCCGTATATTGCCCATTGTCTGCAGTTTACGCCGACTGTAACAAAGCCGGGGCCTACTTGAGGCCCCTATCTCATTACCATGTGACCGGACACTGTATATAGTTGTTATTTGTACTGTATATGACCGGATGCAGCCGTGGGGATAGTCATCTGACATCCACCCAGTGCGAGCATTCCGGCCTATTGAATATAGGATTGGACTGGTTCGCTCGGGTGTGAACTGTTTAAGATAAATCATTCACCACCCTTATTTTTTTTTGAACCCCTTGGCTTCTTGCAAAAGAAGCCCTATTATCAACAAGAAATCATATTTCTATAACAAGTTACAAGTTAACTGCTATGTCGGTCCCCGACATTACCAAAACCTGGCGGATACCTCCGTGGCCACTGGCGCCTTCCTATCTGCCATCTCTCAAGAGAACCCCGTCCCGTCCAGGTCTTTTCCCGTGAACCCGCCCCGATCACTGATACGCACGGCTTGTGTGAAAGTCCGACTGGACAAAAATGGTGTCCACTATCTGGTGGACCCTGAAACTGGGACGCGTTATGATGTGTCCAACGATGAGAGTGTTCCCCTTGATGGCCCACCTCAAGTGTCGGGCCACCGTTCCAAGTCGGGAACACCCACAGCAGGCACGGTATCCGATACCTCGGACCTTGCGGATACAGTCGAAGCTGGATTTACCGCCGAGGGCCTACTTGTGGTGCTGGTCACGGACTTGCGGACGGAGGCCCTCACCGACCCTCAGATTGCCCAATTCAATACACTTTGCGGCATACTGTCCATGACACGGACTTCATTGCTCTCGACCACGGGACTAGTCGCAGGAAAGCACACAAACTTCCTCAATGTATCTGATGCTTTGCGTGAATTCCAGTGAAACGGTTGCTCAGAAACTAAGCGTGCAAATGAAAAACAAACTAAACCCAACCAACCAAGTTATCGCACTATCGTCCTCTGACTAAACAGATGCACTCTAGCACAACCCCCGGAAACCTGGACTTAATCCACTAAACACCTCTTTACTGCACCAAAGTTTATCTGACGAGATCGGGTCTTATTAGACACAAGTGTAGGTCTAAGGAGCTCCAAGTCAAGATTTAAGGTTTCTGCACAAGAAAGGTCTCGTAAGAGAGGAACTTCCAAGTTGGTTATGGTATAGTCTCGTCCGTAGAATTTGACAGAGTCAAGATTCTTAGGAGTATGAGTCTTGTGGGACTTTAGATTTTAAGCTTCTCAGCTATATGCAAGATACGGTTTTTAAGGCCGGCAAGGTTTTTAAGGCTTCTGCCTGGATCTCTTTATCGGAGCGGATAAACGGTCTTCGGAATGACTTCGGATCTCAAAATTCCCAGTTCAACGGAGTTACGGAGCGGATTCAACGGAGACGGATACGGTTTAGCACGGAGCTCGACGATCTTAAGAACGGACGATTTATCAAAAGAAACTTTAATTCGGGACACTATCGCAAGACAGCGGATTTCCAGAGTAAAGCCCTCAACCAAATCCTAGCTGTGATGAGGGACAATGGTAGTTGCCTCGTACACAAACTGGGGTCCGATTCAGCGCAGTTCTCTCTCCTCCTCTGGTCTTTTATACTACAGGTATTTACAATTACAAACAGTGATCAACTACTTTGGTATACATTGCTTATTACATAGTCGTCGGATATGCTGCGCGGTTTATGTGATTGGTGGGCCACGCCCCTAAGTGTCTGTCTTGAGAGTTGGGGTTGTTACGGTTCCTAGGTTTCTAACCC
Source organism: Mycena belliarum (assembly GCA_029282135.1). Taxonomy (NCBI): domain Eukaryota; kingdom Fungi; phylum Basidiomycota; class Agaricomycetes; order Agaricales; family Mycenaceae; genus Mycena; species Mycena belliarum. The sequence goes on from JARJCN010000097.1 coordinate 73,277, forward strand.
CTTGATCGGTATAAGACAACTCCTGTTGAACGAGTTGCGTGGTTCATTTCTTAGCCCTGGTCTCCTCCCTTTACGTTCTCTCTTCGTTACTTAGGTAGCGCTGGGCCGTAGCTTTCCAACGGTACCCCATACTATAGGTTTCTACGGGAAGTACCCCTAAGATTCCGATAATCTTAGACGAACAATCCTAATCTCCTTCGGACATCTCCGCTGGTCTAAAGACATGTCACGTGACCCCGGCGCGTCGCGTATTCCAGCTAAGCACGATAAAACTTTATGGGTTCTAAGGTTCGTAGGTCTGGGGCTTCAACCTTACTTCACAGAGTGGATGTTCTAAGCCTCCTGGTTTGGTGGATAATAATCCTGATTAACAGCCACACGGAGATGTGCTGGTTCAGTGGTTCTTAGATGCGCGCTGTAATTCACAAAAAGTGTGTGTTTCATAGCTGGTTTTTCTAGCGGCTTACACCGCGCGCCAAAGTATTTGGATTGCAACCAACACGACCCTTATCTTGCCACAACTGATCCACAGTTTTGGGAAAGCCGATACAGATGCTGTCGAGGAGGAACTTGACAGTCAGACCGTTCGAGAATGTGACGGTTGCGATCACGACTTGGCACAAGTGATGCTCTTCGAGCAGCTAGATGGTTTTCTTCGTTGTCCTCAAGCGACCACAATGAGTGGTACATCTTCAAGCATTGGAGCCGGTTCCTGCTGGGAGAAAGGGTGTTCCAAAGATAAACGAACACGCGGAATATGTCAGCAATGGTTGGGCACTGAATTACCATTTTCTCACTGGAGTTGAGGTAGGAGAGCAGCTGAGGGAATTGCATGCCCAAGACACCGTTTGCAAGTGGCTCCATGATGAACTGCATGTTGGGATGTTTGTTTGAGCTGCGAACGATATAGAAATTGTTGCCAGACATCCCGAGGCTATCACAGATAAGTTTAGAATGGGTGCCGGGCTGTATGGTTGCAGAGAGCACAGATATCGAGACAGAAGATGGGAAATGACCGCGGAGGAATGTGCTGATGTGCCGGAAGCGAGGACAAAACTCAGCACCCCATTGAATAATCAAGTGAGCTTCATCGACATAGCCAAAGACGATGTTTTCCCGAAAGATGTTGGAAGAAGTGATTTCCCTCCATGCTTTCTCCTGCAGATGCTCCAGGTCTTGTACTCACACCGCAGGATCCCAATTAAAAGGCCGCCTGAAGTTTGATTTTTATTGTAAATAACAGGGGACAAAATAATTTTCTATATAAGTACATAGGTATCCAATAAAAAAGACCCGTTAGTATGCAGCCCAAATCAGCTGAAATCAATGTGCAAAACAAGGTCAATCATTTTTCAGATAAAAAGCCCGAGACTAAACGGCCCATTTCCGCGCATATTTTCACAGAGACCAGGGCACCAGATTTATTACCAGATATCGTTGATAAAAGGGCCAAAAATAAGGTGGCCGAAATCCGGCATATCGGGCGATCATCCGCCGACCATCCGCTGACTATCGGCCGACCATTGGCGGATCATCGCCCGATGATCGTCACGGGCCAAAAAGGCTGAATTTGGCTGGTGACGATCATCGGGCGATCATCCGCCGACCGTCCGGCGACCATCTGCCGACCATCGGCGGATCATTGCCCGATGGCTAAAAAGAAGGCTAATATGCCAGATATCGGGCCACATTATTTTCAGCCCTTTTATTGGCAATATTGTTCTGAGCTCATTTCAGGTAGAATCAAGTGTCAAAATGGACCGTTTAAACCCAGGCTTTTTATCTGACAGATGAATGACCCTGCTTTGCACATTGTTATCAGCTAAATTGGGCTTCATACTAAGAGGCCTTTTTTATTGGATAACTATGTACTTAAATAGAAATATATTTCGTACCCTGTTAACTACAATATAAATCAAACTTACGGCGGCCTTTTAATCGGGATCCTGCGGTGTGACTGCTTGATTTCTTGAGCAAGATTGTGTCCCGCTTTGAGCGCCTCGGTAACCGTGTCATGGCAATATGCGAAAGGAGGGACCTGGAGTCTCTTGAGCTCCAGCACCTAGACGAGTTATAGCATGAAGAGTGGGCCATATGGAGGCATACAATGTTTGCTGCAAGGCCTTTGGTAGGTGTAATCACAATTCCCACTGGCAGTGCACGAACGGGGAGATCTGGGTAGAGGTGAGGCTTGGCAGACATCTCCTGCAGAACAATGATAGGGGCAGCAAAGAGGGCTGACTTCCCAGCGCTGGTCGCAATAGAACAGAGCACATCTTTGCCGTCGAGACTGTGTATTACGAGCTTCAATTGCCAAGCGTGCAGGCCTTCATTCCACTCCGGGTTTCAGACTTGATGATTCAGTTGATGGTAGAGCGTCCCTCAGGGTCGCTCCATTGATATTGGGATGCCATAGAAGCAGGACGGCTGCAGGAAGTAGAAGTGTAGTGTGGAAGTGAAGCAGAAAGCGGCCAAATCAAAATCAAACGTGGGAACATATTTCAAATTCTGATGATTATATAATAAGGTTGAGTACTTAACACAGGGCACACAATAAACTACAGACCACACTGGAATGGCCTCAAGTAGTGTCTATACAGTGGATGGAGTGACTGAGAACATTTCATTGCTGTTTGATCTACTCTAAATCTTTGCCTTGATCTTTGATTTGACTTTTGGTTTGTGACTAATCTCTATGACCTGGGATTGGGCCTCTGCGAGGCGGGTGCTGAACCTTTGACTTTTGAAGTTTAACAATTGGGAGTACACAAGTTGTGGCGCGCTGTAGAAGTTGGGTTTGTCCCCGGGAAGGACTGAGCGGAGCGTGGTTGTGCGTCGGTCCGATAGTGGCCGTGCTGTGATATACTTAGTAGTTATACGGGATAGATGTACTCAGCGTAGTTTATGAACTCGTCCCACGCTCGTGTGGGTTCTGGCCCAAGCTCGCTGGCCGTTGATTCGCAAGAGAGGTTATTCAGAGAAAGGATTGTAGTGGGGGGAAGCAGAGGGAAGTCCCCTTAATGTCGCTATGAGACCTATAATATACATGATCGGGATGGCTGAAACGCGTGCTCTCGCGTCACCAGAGCCCAGCGCACAAGCGGAATACATCACGAAACAATGTAAGTATAGAGTCCGTTGGATGAGTTAAGAAGAATGAGAAAATTGTCCGTCGCGTAAGTCCTAAGCTAACTCACTCCTTTGGCCAGCAACCAACCGGGTCGCGCGCAAATGCGTAATAGGGAGACACACTGCCCCGTTCAGTGTTGTCGAGAGGCTGCCCAGGCCCCTCGACGCGTCAATCCCCGGCGCGCGCCGAGTCGGATGCGGTCTCAGGAATGAGGTCGCGTTCGGTGTGATGTGAGAGGAGAGTGGATGTGGAAGGGATAGTAACAATAGAGATAAAATGAGTAAGATAAGATAGACGCGCCATTAACCTTCCATCGAGGATGTATTGAGGATCCACGCGAGCGGGAGTCTCGGTGACGCGGTCACGTGCGGCGGTGATGCGTGTCGCGAACGCGCGTAAAGTGGGGGTCGAGGCGGTGGCGGTCATACTTGAGAGTAGTATCTGTAGAAAGAGGGGAGGGAGAGAACCGTCGCAGATTAGAGTGTTCAATGGAGGAAGAGATAATGAGTGGCTGTTAACGCCCGGTGAGGAGTATGTCTGTGTCGAGAGGATGTGCCTAGGCGATGTGCCTGCCAATGGGCACTTCCACAGAGGGGGGTACTTTGGATTTCGCCCTCGGAATCCCGTATTAATGGTGAAAGGAAGGGGGGAATGGAATGGAAATGCAGAAGGGAAGGGAAGGAAAAGAGAAAGAGAAAGAATGATAATGGTATAATGACAGACTCAGCTCAAGGATCCGAGAAGCCGTCTTCGCACATCGGAGGCGGTATCGAAGCATTGCGTCCGGTGCGTATGCGATAGCTCACAGCGGAGCAGCGTTGTAGAGCGTTGAGGTACCAGAACTCCCCGCCGCAGCGAAGAACCTCGGACAGGATGTCGTGTGGCGCTGCGTTGCCGATGTGATCCCAATCGCCGAACACCGCGACGGTAGACCAGAAGCGTTCCTCGAGGTGGTGAGGAGTACGCTGGACGATACGCCGGGTCGATCGCTCTCGCAACTCATCGAATAGCCTGCCAAAAGCGACGTAAGTATGAACGAAGAAGCGACTCACCATTTGCCTGAAGTTCTCCGCGTTCATGGGCTCGTTGACAACGCCATTGGAATCGCGCGGCGGATAGCGGGGTGGAATAGCGCCAGACTTGATGAAATCTACAATCTCGGACTTGCGCAGGTCACGGTCGCGGCGGTACACGGTGCGAACGATAGGAAAAGAATAATGCTCGCCTTCAATGGAAAAGGCTACCTCGGCCTCGTAGCAATACTTGAGTGCTAAGTCGTGGCGGAGCCAGGCGGCGTTACGACTCGGGTCGAGGATATCCTCGTCTTTGCTGGTGCTCGGCAAGAAGTCACACGGAAAGCCGAGGAGAGAGTCGGTCGGTTCGTTGAAGCCGCGTTTGGTGATGTTCGAGGGTCTACGGTTACGAGGGGGTATGGTGAGGCAGGACGAGTGAGGCATGGAGGCGATGAAGGAGGAAGGAGGAAGGATAAGTGGTATTTATAAGAGATAGACTGAGGAGCGGATGTGATCGGAGCGCGGAACGGAGGAATATGATCGGAGCACGGAACGGATACGGGAATGATCGGAGTGCGGAACGGAGCGGATGTTTTATCGGAGCGACGGCAGAAGCGACGAATGATCGCCGCTATCTCCGTGAGCCTAGGAGCGTCGATCAGCAGAAGACGGAGGCAAACGCACTTACCTCCGCGGGTCCAATGAAGCTGCGGTACGCTAAGTCCAGGCGGTACTCCTTGTTCTCGATTCCTGCGTAAGTTGTCTGCTTGAAGGGCGTATCTAGCGAGGTGCGGAGGGTCTGGTTATCCGGGCGATAGTAGAAGAGCCGCAGTCTGCGTATGTTCACGTGCCCCTTCAGAATTGCGCCGCTGAGCTCTCGTAACACGAAGGCGTCCCTATCGCGCTTCTGGTGAATGATGTATGGGCCTGAGTAAGTCCACTTCTCTTTATCGCCCTTGGTCTCGTCGATTTTCGATTCCCGCAGCCATACGTACATGCCTTCCTCGTAATCGGCGAAGTCGAACTTGAAGTGATGGCGCTTGTGGAGATCATGGATGGCGCGCGCGCGTGTCTCGCGCAGTTTTTCGCTTGCCTCTTCGAGTCGCGGGTCACGCTGGCTCAGCTGGAGAGCGCGGATGGCGAGTAATTCCTCGTGCGTTCTGACTTTATGCCAATCTAGAGTCTGCCAAGTGATTTCAGTGATATCGTACGAAAATACCGGGTGCACACCGTATAGCAGGTAGAACGGAGCAAAACCTGTCGCGCGGCTGGTTGTAACGCGTATTGCGAGTAGAACCGCTTTCAGGAATTTCGGCCAGTTCCCTTTAGCATCGCCGCAGCATTTGTATAGCGCATCGACGAGGGGCTGGTGATGGCGTTCAACAGGCGCGTTGCCCTCTGGATGATAGGCTGTGGAAATGATCACAGTACAATTGTAGAGAGAGCGCAACAAGTACTTCACCTCCTTCTTGAACTCCGGGCCACCGTCGATAGTGAGGAAGGGGACGCACGCGAATCTGCATATGATGTCCTCGTAGATGAAGCGCGCGACTGATTTCGCGTCGAGGACCTTCAAGGCGCGGGCTTCCGGCCAAGCAATCGTAGGCTCGACCGCGTGGACGATGTACTTCATGCCGCCGACGCCGTCAACCATGTGGATGCTATCTAGATTAAAATGACGGAGGAGCGAAGCTTGCCAGGAAACCTCGTTACGGGGACGCGCTTGATTGCCTTCTGACACTCGATGCAGGACCTGATGAAGTAACTGATATCGTCGTACATGTTAGGCCAATAAAAACGGTCACGTAGCTGGGTATACACGGCGTCGCGCCCCCGATGTCCGCAATCGTTGTGGGCTTGAGCCTTAAGGATTCCTCGTTTGGCGGCATCTTCGATGACGAGTGCAGGAAGTCGATTTGCGTTCTTCCTCGGAGCGAGCCAAAGCCTGTCTTGGTGCAGTAAGAATCTTCGGGCGCGTTTAAGATAACTCAGCTTTTCTCGGTCTGATCGACAGTGCTGCGGATACGCTCCCGTCTCGAGAAACCAGCGCAATTCCTCCCACATATCTGGAGAATCCTCATCTCTCACCTTATGTTGGTGACGAGCAGCGGCATTGGAGAGCTCTACGAGGGGGATACTTTGAGTGTGAACATCGGAGGTGGAGTACTCAAGGTCAATGGCCTCGTCTCCGAGGAGAAACGCGGCGGTCGCCGTGCCAAGGCTCTTGCGTCGCGTGAACTCGGGCAGCGTTCGGATGTTTGTGGGTCGGACCAGGCGGAGCGCCGCGTAGGCCAAGTAGGAGTTGGGTGAGGTCGGGTCTATCTCAGAGTCTCCCGTGTCGCTTGAGTCGATTGCTGGCGTGTCACGGAACGCAGAAGTCATTCGGTAGATGGGCATTTGCGCGCCACTCGATGTATACCTCTGGATATATGGAGTAGACAGTCTGTAGTATACGGAGTCAAGAAGGAACTTAGCGGCCGAGGTTGTAGTGGCTCCTGGGGGCGCGTTGTAGGCGCCTGAATATACGAGGTCCAAGTACGCCTCCAGAAACTCTTCGGGGTCTTGGTCGTCGTAGTTTCGGTCCGTGGAAGCGGGAGGCCGCCGCGAGAGAGCGTCCTCTAATTTAAATGACTCCGCGCGAACGTGGTGTGGTTCAAAATCGAACAGGCGAATCCACGCAACCCATCTCAGCAGAGGAGCATTGGGCACATCGTCTGGTTCTCGGAGCATTTTAGCAAGGGATTTCGCATCATGGTCTAGGCGGAAATGCACTCCCCAAATTCGATGCCGCAGCTCCTTGAATGCGCGAAAAACTCCGTAAACCTCCGTCTTGGGCTGGCCATAGTTCTGCTCGGTCGCGTTGAAGGTACAGGAGCCGAATAGTGTCGGGCGCTTCTCCGAATTCAGGACTTGGTATATGGCGTATCCCGTTCCCATCCAGGAGGAATCGACGCCTACAATCATGAGGCCTTCATCAGAGACTCGCGCCACCCGAGAAATCAACTTAGCTTGCTCGTAATCTAATCGAATAAGCACAGGGGTCGAGGACATCTTGATCTTGAGAATATTCTGGGCTTCAATCGCCTCTTCTGTGATGCGGAACTCGACAGTAACGGCTCGGAGAAGCATAGTGAGAGGCTTAGCTATCATGGAGAATCCGAAGATCCACTTCCGTCCTCCGCCAGCGAGACCCAAGAAACTGCGAACCTCGGATACAGACGTGGGAACAGGCCAGTCGAGGACGCGCTGGACCAGGCTCGGGGAGATTTTCCAACCCTCGTGCGACACCACCGACCCTACAATGTGAAGGTCAAATGCAGCGAGGACGGTCTTCGTACCAGAAGCAGTAATTCCAGCCATAATCAGGGTCCCCAAAAAGTCATCGAGGTGTTGCGCATATTCCCAAACGAACCTGCGGATCTCGGGGTTCTCGGGTATAGGTAAATTGTCGTACCTCGAACGGGGCCCTTTTACTCCACAATCGTCGATGAAGGGGTCTGCTTTGTGGGGAGTTACGGGTTTCAGGGCGTGCGCGACTCGCAAGATGAACTGTTGCATAGCGTTGGTGTAGCCTTGAGCCATCGTGGCTTGCTGCTTCGGTCCCGCGGGTGAATGGAAGGCTTGCATAGGGCGGGATTTCGGGTGAACCCAGATCGCGTCGAACCCTGAATATAAATCTGCGAGTCCATACATAGAATAGCCAACAAAAGACTCAGCGAAATCATTGACGTTGGGGATTATTGCGGCGTCTTGGATGGTCACGGCGTTTAACGGTTCGAGATTTAAGATAATTCGCACCGGCGGGTCGGAACCTGGCTTCTTCATGACCGGGAACATAGCGCAGCGATAGCTTGAGACGGTCGGTTCGAATCGGCCTCCCTTTTCGTTATCGAGGATGACCTTCCGCACGTCTTCGAGCAACGCGATGGGAATCGGGATTGGCTTGCGCTGCCAGGGGGTGTGCTCGATAGTCGGGAACTCGTAGTCGGGGTAATAATCCCTGCAAAATGACCCCTTCTCCGAATATTGGAACGCAAATGCAGACTCACGTTGGACGGCAACATAAGCCAGGAGGTTGATCTCAGCGCTCGAAAGAATTCCTGGTTCAATCTGCGCGAGCATAGACTCGAGCCGTTCCAAGGTAACTCTGGCGCCGAATTTGAGCGAGCGGTAATCTAGAGGGTGAGTGGGGAGTTGAGTAAGCGTAGCACGCGGGATAGGACGGAAAACGTGGGCTTGTGGGTCAGGTTGCGTGGTCGCGACAGGCTTGACTTTTCGATCAACCGGCTTGTAGCGTTTCTTCGGAGCGGGTTTGGGTGCTGATTTCGTGGTGGCACTAACCCAGCGCGTCACCGCATACGTGCGGTGCGCATTAGCGATAGATTTCGGGGGTATACCGTGGCTAGAGGAACTTATTTCAGCGCAGAGTCGATCAGTCCAAGGGGAAGAAACAATAGTCCGTGGGTCAGGGAGGGTCGAGGTATAATAATCGTAGAGAAAGGGGTCGAGGGAGGGAGGAGGCGATAAATAAAATAGAGAATCAAAATCTGAGAACTCAGCGTTGCCCATTAAAGCTTCAATCGATCTTCCGAGGGTATTAGAGGGGGAAGGCAGGAAGATTGCGGTTGCATTTCCCCGCGTCAAAAATCCTCGGAGAAATCCTGGTCATCTTCGTCCGGGACCTCCTCGATCGTAGCGCGGTGGTTGCGCGTGATAGAGGTCGCGTTGCGCGGATCCTGAGGGTCAGTAATCGTTACAACTATAGTAGGGTTGGACTTCCTGTCTCCATGTTTCCAAAGGAAGAGGCTGACGCCTCCGTTGCGCTCGTACTCGATGCGTGCGGCGAACCACTGAAGGAACGGCTGCCCGAGGATCATATCGTGGTGACCGATTTCCTGATGTGAGATGAACAAATGGTGAGCAAAGAAGTGACCTCCAATTCGCAACGCTACGTCCGTGGCGCAACCGCGCAGCTGCTCCGGCCCGCCGTGGATGCCCTTTAATGCCCACTTCATTCCCTCGAAATCTACAGCCAGGTTGCAACGCTGTGGAACAGACGCGCTAGCCAAGTTCAACTCGGACCCGGTATCGATCATAGCAGTCAGCACAGTATCTCCAATATGAATAGAAAGTGATCCAGTACTCATCGCGAAATATCGGCCCTCGGGTACTCGTGCGATAGCACTCCCATAATTCACCAGGAACTGTTTGATGTCGTCGAACGAGGCGTTCGCGTACGCGTGCCGCGGACCCGTCTCCATGAGATTCGTTGATAGCGGTATTTCAGTATCAGCGTCAGCAAAATGAACGGAGTACTCAGCAGGTTTAGTGGCGTATTCCCTCTTCGAGCGTGTCGCCTCCGTGAAGAGCTTCTGAAGTTGAGGGCTCAGGCCGATGATATCCAGAAATGGGAGCGTAATCGGGGTTTTCAACAATGCTTCGAACACAGTGCCGGCGTCGGTGCGCTCTTGGATGGTGGAGGTTATATGGTACTTGTCGCCATGAACCGGTTTCTTTGCGTCCCGCATCACGATGTCCTCGTTACCGCGCGCCTTAGGATTCGAAGGCCTCGAATCTTTCCAACCGTCCTGCCGGTTAATCGGATTCGTCGGGGGACTCGGGAGAGACGGTCCTGGCTGCCCAGCCGTCGGAACCTGGGACTTGGGTCTAGGGGCTGGTTCAGGCACCATATGCGGCGGAACCTCGCGCCCTTTTCCCTTGTCCTCTGGTCGTCTAGCTGGGTCAAACCTGGAGGAAGTATCCTTGCCTCCCCTGGTGACCGGGTCAGCTTCGCGGCTCGCATAATCAAGAGAGGTCACCGCGAAATTATGGCAGTCCAGGATGCGCGTTCCGCCGTACGAAAGTCCCATCGGGTTGGAGCGAGCGGTCGGTGCTTCGGCGGCGGCGGCGCGATCACGCACAACAGCGCGGATATAGTCCGCAACACCTCCGACAAAGCCTTGGGGAATTCGCGGGAGATCCACCCCCCCGTCCGTCATTACGTAGCGGGAGGTGTTAGTATCGAATCTAATGATGTTAGCGGCGAGAAGGGTATGGGTGTCTGGACAATTGCGAAGGCCCAACTGGTGAGCGCCCGCCTTCCAGCACATGAAACATCTCCGCTGCTCGGTAGTCTGCGTATCGAATCCACCCGGCGTACCGGATTGCGGGGCCTGAGAGGCGCCTCCCGCTGCACGGGAAAGGCTCAAGTTCAGGGATTGAATCTGTCTTGACAGCTCGTCGATCGCGTTCGGCGCGAGTGGTACCTGGGACGGAAGGGGCTTGGGGGAATCAGTATTAAACATCGAGAGGGTAGACGTAGCTTCGTGCGGAATCGCCTTCAAGTCCTCCGCCCACGGCTCGTAAGAGAGCGAATCATCGTCGAACCGTTTCTGCAGATAGCCGATAGAATCCGCAACCGTGGGAGGATTCGAGCGCTTACGTTTCGCTTCGGGAACTTGCGTGAGGAACCAATCTTTGAGGATCTTCGGGACACCGGAAATGAAATAGAAGTCGCGTTCCTTTCCGGTGATCCGGGCTTTCTTGATAAGCGGGACGGCGATCTTAGAGAAGCCTCGGTAGTATGCTTCGATATCGGACATATTGGAATAGGAGGGCTTAGCTGATTGTTTCTCGCAGTAATCCTTCAACATCGACTCCGTGTAGTCCGGGACTCGTTCCGAGTGGCCGTATAGCAGCATGAGCTGGGACTTAGCCGCGTTCCAGGTCTTCCCCACTACTTCCGGATCGAACTCCGGCATGTAGCGGATCAGAGTTCGTACGTCGTCGGTGGAATATTGAACGATATAGGGGACGAGGTCGTCGGCGTCGGTGATGCCGGCGTTCGCTCCGTGCTGTACGATACTAGTCAGGAAAGAAGTGACCTCTTTACCATCGAAGCGCGGAGCGCCTGTGGAGCGGGAGGATGGCATGGGAACTTGAAGGACATTGTTGGTAGAGGTAGACGTAGTCGCCATTGTGGCTAGGGGAATGTCCGAGGACAGGGGTAGTTAGTAGGGGTAAGACGACGAGTAGAAAGGACGGTAGACGCAGCGGAAAACCTGCTCCCTCGCGGTGGGCTCCACTGTAGAAGTTGGGTTTGTCCCCGGGAAGGACTGAGCGGAGCGTGGTTGTGCGTCGGTCCGATAGTGGCCGTGCTGTGATATACTTAGTAGTTATACGGGATAGATGTACTCAGCGTAGTTTATGAACTCGTCCCACGCTCGTGTGGGTTCTGGCCCAAGCTCGCTGGCCGTTGATTCGCAAGAGAGGTTATTCAGAGAAAGGATTGTAGTGGGGGGAAGCAGAGGGAAGTCCCCTTAATGTCGCTATGAGACCTATAATATACATGATCGGGATGGCTGAAACGCGTGCTCTCGCGTCACCAGAGCCCAGCGCACAAGCGGAATACATCACGAAACAATGTAAGTATAGAGTCCGTTGGATGAGTTAAGAAGAATGAGAAAATTGTCCGTCGCGTAAGTCCTAAGCTAACTCACTCCTTTGGCCAGCAACCAACCGGGTCGCGCGCAAATGCGTAATAGGGAGACACACTGCCCCGTTCAGTGTTGTCGAGAGGCTGCCCAGGCCCCTCGACGCGTCAATCCCCGGCGCGCGCCGAGTCGGATGCGGTCTCAGGAATGAGGTCGCGTTCGGTGTGATGTGAGAGGAGAGTGGATGTGGAAGGGATAGTAACAATAGAGATAAAATGAGTAAGATAAGATAGACGCGCCATTAACCTTCCATCGAGGATGTATTGAGGATCCACGCGAGCGGGAGTCTCGGTGACGCGGTCACGTGCGGCGGTGATGCGTGTCGCGAACGCGCGTAAAGTGGGGGTCGAGGCGGTGGCGGTCATACTTGAGAGTAGTATCTGTAGAAAGAGGGGAGGGAGAGAACCGTCGCAGATTAGAGTGTTCAATGGAGGAAGAGATAATGAGTGGCTGTTAACGCCCGGTGAGGAGTACGTCTGTGTCGAGAGGATGTGCCTAGGCGATGTGCCTGCCAATGGGCACTTCCACAGCGCGCGGCTTGCGGTCCTCAGGCTGAGTCATTCACGCAGACTATGCCTCCCGTTCTGCCCTAATTAGTAACACCGCTCAAGCCCGATTGGCAGCGTACAACACTCCCGCGGTTGACAGCCCAGATCACCGCGCGCAACACATAGGCCAGTTGAAATCTTAGTGTTGGGTGGCTAGAGAACAACTTGAGGTACTTCTGATTTCATAGCGCATGAGACTACATTGTAGACTGCAAGATGTTTGTATCAGGACTTTGGTTATTTGAGAGCTTAAATAATATCAGTAAGACTGTTAGCTTGCCTATAGGGTTTAGGTCCTCGCTTTCTTGTTCGGAGACATAGCGTTGAAAGCATCTGACGCTTTGTTGACCTCTTCATCTTTCTCCATCTTGAAGTGTTTCTGCGGCGACGCCCGGAGTACTAGTAGAGGAGGGGATAGATGGGATGGAGGATTTCCAGATTTTACCATATCCTGGATTGTGGATTTGCAGCTGTTCGACGTAGATGTGAATCATGTGATATATATTGATATGCAGATCAGGGCTGGATGCGGGATGCGATGGAGTACATACTTTGTTGGAAATACGACCGCCAAAGATGAAGGTATGCAAGCTGATTTGGGCAGAGAAGAGGGTTCCCTCCGTTAGTTTTGCGTAGAGCTCGTGTGGTGAGGCGTCGGTCGTGATCTATATACTAGTCACGCTGTACAAGCTTGGAATCTTTGTGGTCGAAATACGGGCCTCAGTGGTCAGGGAGCGTGTCGGGATGGTATGTATCCCCAATCTTTCGATCTGAGGTTTTGAAGTGAGATAATGTCAGTACAGACTTATGTTTAGCAGGAGATATAATTACTGTTGATGTTGTGGCGTACAGCTGGGGATACGCCCACAGAATCCATGGAGACATCTTCTTGTGTAGAGGATTTCTTGTTCCTTGGGCGATGTGTGATGCCTGAACTAGACTCTTGGCTTCCTTTCGTCGGGACCCGCTTCTGAAAAATAAGGATTTTAAATAGGTCAAGTGCGTTTTACATACCTCGTATGTCAGCAGCAAGCGTAAGATCATGATGTCGTAGGGCTTCAAGAGATCGCCATCGGAACGGTTTGCCCATTCCGTCACTTGAAAGTTCTAGTGTTTTACAGTAATCGTAACTTGGATTGTTGTTGTGCGCTGATACTTACTTCTCTTTTCTTAGTTTCCTCATCCTGATCATCCGAACAAATGGTAGCAAGAACGGCCATGAAACCTTGGAAGGCGTCTGCGAGCTTCTTGGAAAACCAGCGCGAAGAGTCTCTGCACTTTTCAACTTTCCATCGGAATGTCGGGCGCAAATCTGCTGGTGATGAGAGGCCATTTGTCTCAATGTAAATATATCAACACGTAGATGGGTGATAAGGAAGCGTACAACAGTTATCTTCTCGCACTCAATGAGACAAACAAAAGCATCGGACAGCGGCACAGAACATTCATTTGACAGTGGATTATTTATTGGCATCAGATTAACATCGTCATTCATATCAACACTTGATGTCATGATAGATGATGAGGGCGTAGATACTACACCAGGTCCACCTCCGGACACTGGTGAGGAGGACGATAGGTCTGCCCCGATGCCTCCCCGGAACACGGGGACAATAAATGGTGATCCTGGGGATGGATGAATGAATAGTGAGCGCGGTACAAAGTTATGACGCACCGGCACTTATCAGAGGATTGTGGCGCAACTCAAGTGGGCCAGAAATCAACTGCACAAGGTTGGATTGATGAATCAATGAAGTTGCTGTTGGACGTTCAACCGATGCACCGCTGCACTGCCGCTTGGCGATGCCGGCGCTGCGGCGGGAGTTCGGTGCCGCCGACCTTCCGGCTCACTCCTCATGCCGCGCACTGCCCATCTTTATCCTTGTCCCTATATGTACTCATTGCTCACTACAGCCCTCCTTTTGTTACATGACACTGCCATTTGTATAAGTACCATATGAATTCACCCGAGACCCCTGTGCGTTTGCAGAGGGTCACTGTGCACTTGTTCGTCCCGGAGCACTAAAATCTACAGTTGCAGACAAAACGGAACCAGTCCAAGCCCAGTACGAGATCAGAAGGCAAGGAAGCCAATACAGGAAGCAACCACAGAGATGCCGCTGAGGAACATTGACAGCCTCAAAACGCCAGCATCACATGGAAGCGCCAGGAGACCAGAAGCGCGTGAGTCTTGGGTAAGAACACCGGAGTTCATCATTCAATCAAGGGAGACAGAAGAGCTTGCAGCCTTATCGTTGAACACAACGGAGACAGGAACATCGCAGAAAGTAGCAGTCAAGGTCATGGAGGGCGGAAGCAAGGTCGGTGACGTGGCAACGGCCTGCGGGAAATCGGACGATTTCGGAGGCGAGATGTTCCGAGTCCGATGCAGTCGCACAAATCACGCAGAGAAGATGACACATCGAAATGAGAAGCTGGCAGCTTTGCAAGGTTTTTGTGAGCTGTGATGTTCCTGGCATCTTGGCAAAAACAAGGAGGCCTGATTCACACTTGGGCATGAAATTTGAAGCTCCACATTACAAACCGGAAGTTTGGAAAACTTGCGAAAAAACAACTTGAACCTACAGGTTCGGCATGATGACCAATTCTATATTACGAGCTTCCTGCTTGTACATGTTAGGAAAACTGAGCATTGATCGAATCCCAAGTTCCCCTAGGTAGCCGAACCTAAAGGTTCAGCAATGACAAGACTTGTTGGTACTTGTGGCAAAACTGGCTGAAATCCAAGTTCTCCCTGGTAGCCAAACCTAAAGGTTCAGCAATGATCATGTAAAGTATCGAAATCACTGCAGTGTATTATATTGACAACCAGGATAGTATCTATGTTAATAGTCAAGTTTGCATGCATGTCTGTCACTTCTATGCCTGTACAAGGGCTTAGGACACTTATCGGCCCCCCTGTTACTGGCCTATAAACTACTACTTACAAGCTGCGAGAAATCAAATAGGGTTTATCTGATAAGCAAAATATTGTAAAAGTCATGATAATGGGTGCAAATCAAAATGTCCAACCAGGACCCTTTATGCTACTCAGATCCCATTGTATTAGTGTGGCGGAAGATTATCTTTAGTATGGCAATATGGCCGAGCGGTCTAAGGCGCCAGAATCAGGTATTACTATCTATCTGGTCCTCCGGGGCGAGGGTTCGAATCCCTCTGTTGTCATTCTTTTTTGGCCTTCCATTTTACAACCTCTTAACTCTTCTAATGGGACTGGGCAGCGATGGGAAATTGATGGGCTGATGGGAGGCTTCACAGCCACTCAATTCCGCGCCGCGTTCTTCTCCACTTTGCTCTGGTCTCTGGTTGTATGTATTTAGCAAAAACTCGACGCAAAGGTGATTCAATAGTGATAAACTAGGTCAGGGTGGACATTATTAAGCTGAATGTATTACTATCATTAACTATTCTTCCATCTCTGCATCCTCCTCGTCCGCCCAGTCCACAACAACCTGCGGAATCAACCTTGGGAGCTCGTGCGAAGTGTCTGGGTCGCCGTTCTCGATGTACCACGCAGCGGCGAGCTTGAGAGCCGCC
Organism: Mycena belliarum; assembly: GCA_029282135.1. Classification (NCBI taxonomy): domain Eukaryota; kingdom Fungi; phylum Basidiomycota; class Agaricomycetes; order Agaricales; family Mycenaceae; genus Mycena; species Mycena belliarum. The sequence goes on from JARJCN010000097.1 coordinate 89,019, forward strand.
AGTTTATCCGCTTTCAGCCGATAATGACTGATCTTGGCTATATCTGGTACTCCTCGGGCCCGGTACGCGCTAAGTTGGTCAACAATCTGGGAAACAATGAGGTTGTCCATGTCCCGAACACTTATCAAGGGACGCTCGAGGTTCGCTTTGAGCACCGCGGCCTCGTTTTGTACTTTTGCGAGGGCCTTGTCCTTGTTCATCTGGGCGACCTGAATTCGAAAGTCAACAATCTTGCGGCGCTTCTGAGCTTCTTCTCCACTGGCGTCGATGCGGCGAGCTTCGCGCATGATGTATGAATGATCCTCGGGCGTGAAAAGTGCATCCATGAAGGCCTGTGTATCATTTCTGCGGAACATTGCTTGAGCATTGTATTGATGCAACGTGAGGGAAGGCATTCCCCGGACAGCGACACGGTAGGATCCAAGCGCGCCCTCGTTTGCATCGTTTGTGGGCAGCATCCATGCTGCCTGTCGCTCGCTTGCCGTGCAAAGGTCAATCAAGCCGCTCGGGGCAAATTCGACAGAGAAGCGGATCCATGTCACCAAGGCGCCACGGAAAAATGCGAGCGTGAGTTCCTTGACAAATGGAAGGGATGGGATCAATGCAAAGACGGCGGCCATGGCTTCTGGGTCAGCCCAGGGCTTGCCATCGAGAGTTGCAGTCGTGTGCGATACATCCGAGCTGAAGAGAAGGTCAGGATTGTCGAGGATGGATTTGATGTGGTCACGGAGGGCTGCATGAAGCGGGCCAAGGTCAAGAAGATTAGTGTTTTCCGTCCCGGGCCCGCGCACTTGTCTCATATACGGATAGGTTACGATGTTCATGTAAATGATCATCGCAACAAATTCTGTCTGAGTGCAAGGGTCGCGCAGGGCATTCCCCAAGTTTTTCTCGATGTTGGTGAGGCCTGGAATATTCTTCGACCATTCGATGACGTCCACCAGGTCCTGATAGAGAAGCAGATGCTTGATTACTTCTGCGGAAGCATCACCAAAGCTGCTGAAGCGTGTGTTGCTGGTATCGGGAAAGCGCTTGTGTTGTTTACCGAGCTTCGAGGTCATGAACTCGACGTGCCGATCACCTTGGCCCTTCTTGTCGTCCTTATTATTGAAGATGGCGCCAGCAAGAGCACAGGCCTTAACGCCGCCGCGTGTCGACGCGTCGAAGGCTTTGAACTGATCATCAGTGAGTACGGCGTCTTTTGGGAAGGAGTGATCCAGGAAATGGCGGAGTATTGACGCGTTGGCTTTGTTGCACAGAAGGACTGGGCCATCCTGACCGAGTTTCTTCCACTCCAGCATCATCTCGGCATTCCCTCCCTTGAAGCTGTTCAAGTCCTTGTGCATGCAGCACCCGCCCCAGATGAAGAGGTCTAATCTCCGGCCTTCCTCGGGAGCGAGCGCGTTGTATGCTTCGGTTCCCAGGACTGTCACGATCTCCTTCATCAACTTCCCGTCTCTCACGGCCTGCTCTGCTGGCAGCAGCGCGTTCCACCCTTGCTCGCCGCCTGCCTCCGCAATCTTCTTCGCGTTCCATGCCCCAAGATACTGCACCAGCTCCATGTACTCTTTTCCAGCTAGCGCGGCTTCACCCAGGTCTTCAATTGACCCTTCCTTCTTGCGCACCTGCAGTCCCTTTGCTGTGGCCTTCTCGGGAGCAGCATGGTCGCCGTTCATACCATTCAAGACACGGAAGAAGTCGCGAATGGAGAAGCCATGCTTTAACCGTTGCGAGAGCGGACTCCGATTGAAGATTTCACAAGTCTCGTTGACACGCTCTTCCCAGCCACGGACGGACTCTGCGCTGGAGTGATCTGTGGTTTTCTCTACCCCAAGGAAACGGACTTTCGGTGTCACCGTGGGATCAACGGTGAGGTTCCCAGTCGCGTAATCTGGAACGCGTAGTGCCATATGTGAGGATTCAATATTAACACCGCGGTTTGAAGTGCTGTCGGCGCTAATTGTGACACCTAATCGTCATTAGCTCTCGTAACTTGCTCGGAGAATGCTTACCTTGACAGTTTAGCAGTTCATATGCCACCTGCATCTTCGTCCCTACACCTCCCTCCTCAATTGCTCTCCCAACGGTTCGTCGACTGATTCCCCGACTGATATGGACACCAAACACGGAGCCAATTTCCTTCATCAGGGAGCCGACCTTCCCTCGAGCACATCCACTGTCCACCATGATGCGTGCGAGCTTGCGCGCTTCCATGGTGTAAATTCCCTTCTCGGTTATGCGCCGCATACTTTCTTTCCTCTTCGCGCGCGCCACGGTACGTGTAAGGCTTTGCATGGAGCGCCGAATGCGCTGCTTGAGGGCTTTAACCTGCTTGCGTAGCGTTCCTATTGCTGTTTGTGAGTCCGCTGATTTCTTGTGGTTCTCCACCGCAACTTTCTTGATCAAGCAGCCCATTTCGGTGATTCGCCGTGCAGAAGCTTCCACGACGCTTCTCAAGGCAGTATTCTCGTCTTTTAGCTGCCATGTGTCCCCCTCCACCTTCTTCAGCTTTGTCTGTGAGTGACGAAACCTTCTCCGAAGCTTGTCGTATTCATGCTTCCAGTCTGGCTTCTTTTTGGGAGGTAAAGGAGCCGGAAGCGGGGGGGCAATGTTCTCCTTGTTGCCGGGAAGATTGCGGATTCTGGCGGCTATTTGCGATTTGGTGGGTCGTTTTTTTCGCCTGGAAGGTGCTAGCTTAGAGCCAGATCCCATAGTGCCCTTTTAATTTCCTTCTTGCGCGCGAAGACACAGGTGGGATATGAGTCGGTACCAGCCGGAATGACAGGCTATAAGCTTGGTGAGACGTTGAGAGAGTAGAGTAGATTATGTATCAAAGACACGGACCGTATCTGAGGCCTGTGGAATCCAGCGGCGCGTCAAAAGGCTGTCGTCGGGTATGCCTGACGCGTCAAGTCACACTAATGTCACGCGAAGTAACACATTTGATGCGGCCGCCGGTAATTCACGCTTTTGGAGCTCATCACCCCAGTCTGGCGCCATCGGCCGGTCGGCAACGGCTTGTTATTAATATTATCTGGAGATGTGTTGGTCACAGAAAACTCACAGATAACAGAACACCGATGCCGGCCCAGTGGGCTACTCAAATTTTCCGCTCAAAAAGAAATCTGGGCAACCAGAGTCAAGAAATGAATGTACATCTGCATTATATATGCAAGATCAGAGCTCAGTGAGAGCACACCACTCAAAAAAGAGGGAGGCCCGTTGGTGTAGCCGTCTGGCAGGGAAGCTTCATCAAACAACACCGCCAAATAAATCACTGATCTTTTGACCGTTGCCCACTCCCACTTCTAACTCATTTCAACTTGATCTTGCTCCTGGAACTATTGGTCTTTTCAAGCACTGATTCCTTCACAACAGCATTGAAGACATATACTTGAGGCTCTTAAGAGCCTGTTCGGATGCAAACTCGATTTTCAATTTCTGCTTTTGGCCCTTTCAAGGAGACTGATTTTGAACTGATTTTGGGCAATTGTTGGCAGCATCAACCAGCAACTGATGCTCACAGGACACTGTGCTCATTGTGCCCGACAACATCGATATTCACAAGTCTGTTATATGTGAGCTCTTTTGGACTCCTTTTGTAGGACTATTATATCTAATGGTAGTTCACATTCCAGTCCTGAGGGAACTGTGCTGTAACCTTGATCAATGCCAGCTTTCGTTGGGGGCAGGGTGGCGGGTGAGGCAGAGGTGGGCGGGAACAATGACAGGAATTGGTTCGATTGACACGCAAGACAATCAGCTTGATAGGCCGAACACCACCAAAAATCAGATCAAAATCAACTCAATTGAAAAGAGCAAAAATCAGCAAAAATCATAGATCAATTTTGCATCCGAACAGGCTTTAAGGTTCTACACAATCTGGCCATTGGCTTCAATGATCAGCCCAACAATGAGTGCTCAATTGACAGGAATCCAGATGACCAGGATGATGACTGAAAACGGGCCTTTTAGATTGATTACGACCTTGTTGCCGTATTTCTTTGGCCATGGGTTCATTGCTACTTTTGGTATCGGCTTTTGTGCTGCCTTTGCCTGCACACACACCTCGCAGAACTGGGGCTCGGATGCCATGTCCAGGTCAATCACGGTGATAGTGCCTGCCTTCATGGCATGCTTCAGTGCATTCTGATCAGCTTGTCCCATTAGCGCGTGGAGCCAGAAGACAGTGATTTTGTCAGACGCTAGGTAAGCTGCTGCTTCGGTGATGCATGCGATTTTGGCTAATCTGCTGCTGCGATACAGGCCGCGGACCCTTGGGAAGATCACGATGGTCTTGGGCTTTGGTTTAGGGGATGTAATGGCGCAGTTCGCATCCTTGATGTGGACTGCGTAGCTGGCACGATCAAGCGTGCTGACCAATATGAGGGTGAAAGCCTTGTGGGGAGAATAGTAAGTGCCCTGAATTGTTGCGCGCATCGGTTTATGGTTGACACTCATTGGTAAGTAGGTGTTATAGTCTCCTTTACCGGTCGCGCCCTGCCCGATGACCTGGAGCACCCGGAAGGGCCCCAAGCGGCGGTGCACGAACTTAGCGGAAGGGCGAGTGGTCTGGATGTCGGAGGCGTCCAGCCAGACCCGGTCGCCTACCTTAATCTCCGGCTCCGGAGTGCGCCGGCAATCGTAGTACCGCTTATACTCCTCCTTAGCCTTGACAAGCGCCGCCTGGGCTTCGGAGACTCCGGAGACGATCCGGTCGCGGAATTCGTTAACTGCTTCCACCCTCGAGCGGAGCCCGTTTGGCTCGAACCCCATCCGGGGGAGCCGTCCGGTATCGGCCATGAACGGGACCTGCTGCGTCGACAAGTGGATGTGGTTGTTGTAGGCGAATTCGGCGGCCGGAAGGAGCTCGTCCCAGTCATCCTGCTTGTAGTTAGTGAAAAGCCGGATGAACTGCTCCATCTCCTGGTTAACGCGCTCGGTCTGACCGTCGGTCTGCGGGTGGTACAACGTGGAGGTCGCCGGAGCAACTCCGATGAGGCGCCACAGCTCCCAGGTGAACTCCGCGATGAACTGTGGACCCCGGTCGGAGATGTACTTCTCCGGGGTCCCGTGGAGCTTCCACACGTTCCGGTAGTACAACCGCGCAGCTCCGACGGCGTCCAGGGTCGTGTGGCACTCGTTAAAGTGCGCACGCTTCCCGAGCGCGTCGACGACGACCATCACCGTGTCGTACCCGTGAGCTTCTGGAAGCTCGACGACGAAGTCCACCGAAACCGTGCTCCAGCGCTCTTCCGGAACCTCCGTCGGGTGCAACTCACCGACCGGAAGCTTCCGGAGCGCCTTCGTGCGACAACACAAGTCGCACGTCGCGACATACCGGCCGACGTGTCGGGACAACTGGGGCCACCAGTAGTTCCGGGAGACAAGCTCCAACGTCTTGAAGCGGCCGGCATGCCCCGCCACACGGTGTCGTGGTGCTGCTCCAGGATCCGGCATCGGAGGTCGTGTGAGCCCGGGGGACCACGATCTTGCCGCGGAAGTAGAGCAGCCCATCGTCCACATGCCACTCCACGGACCGGAGCGACCGGGAGCCCCGGACGTTGAGGGCCTCTCGCCCGGTGATAGCGAGAGGGTCCTCGAGGTCCGGACCAGGCGCGAGCGCGTCCCGGATGTCCCGGAGCACCGGACGTTCCGGTCTGGTCACCACTACACCTTCGATCGCGCGGACGTGGAAGAGCTCCGGAGACAGGAGGGTGACGTCCTGGTTGTCCGGAGCCGCTCCGTGGTCCGGGCGACGCGACAGCGCGTCCGGTCGCCCCATCAGGCGCCCGGGCTTGTGGTGCAGCGTGAAGTCGAACCGGGACAGGTACAGCAACCACCACGCCTGCCTCCGGTTGAGGTTCTGCGACTTCCGGAAGTACTCCAGGTTCTTGTGGTCGGTCCAGATCTCCACCGGATGCTGCGAGCCCTCGAGGAAGTGTCGCCACTCCTCGAGCGCGTGGACGATCACGAGCATCTCCTTGTCGTGGATCTCGTAGTTGCGCTGGACCGGACTCAAGCTCTTGGAGTAGAACGCCACCGGATGCCACTTCCCGTCCGGACCCTCCTGAGAGAGAACCGCACCGGAAGCCCGGTCGGAGCTGTCCGCTTCGAGCCGGTGATAAGCCGCTAGAAAAACCAGCTATGAAACACGCACTTTTTTGTGATTTACAGCGCGCATCTAAGAACCAGCACATCTCCGTGTGGCTGGTTAATCAGGATTACTATCCACCAAACCAGGAGGCTTAGAACATCCACTCTGCGAAGTAAGGTTGAAGCCCCAGACCTACGAACCTTAGAACCCACAAAGTTTTATCGTGCTTAGCTGGAATACGCGACGCGCCGGGGTCACGTGACATGTCTTTAGACCAGCGGAGATGTCCGAAGGAGATTAGGATTGTTCGTCTAAGATTATCGGAATCTTAGGGGTACATCCCGTAGAAACCTATAGTATGTGGTACCGTTGGAAAGCTACGGCCCAGCGCTACCTAAGTAACGAAGAGAGAACGTAAAGGGAGGAGACCAGGGCTAAGAAATGAACCACGCAACTCGTTCAACAGGAGTTGTCTTATACCGATCAAGGGGTTAGAAACCTAGGAACCGTAACAACCCCAACTCTCAAGACAGACACTTAGGGGCGTGGCCCACCAATCACATAAACCGCGCAGCATATCCGACGACTATGTAATAAGCAATGTATACCAAAGTAGTTGATCACTGTTTGTAATTGTAAATACCTGTAGTATAAAAGACCAGAGGAGGAGAGAGAACTGCGCTGAATCGGACCCCAGTTTGTGTACGAGGCAACTACCATTGTCCCTCATCACAGCTAGGATTTGGTTGAGGGCTTTACTCTGGAAATCCGCTGTCTTGCGATAGTGTCCCGAATTAAAGTTTCTTTTGATAAATCGTCCGTTCTTAAGATCGTCGAGCTCCGTGCTAAACCGTATCCGTCTCCGTTGAATCCGCTCCGTAACTCCGTTGAACTGGGAATTTTGAGATCCGAAGTCATTCCGAAGACCGTTTATCCGCTCCGATAAAGAGATCCAGGCAGAAGCCTTAAAAACCTTGCCGGCCTTAAAAAACCGTATCTTGCATATAGCTGAGAAGCTTAAAATCTAAAAGTCCCACAAGACTCATACTCCTAAGAATCTTGACTCTGTCAAATTCTACGGACGAGACTATACCATAACCAACTTGGAAGTTCCTCTCTTACGAGACCTTTCTTGTGCAGAAACCTTAAATCTTGACTTGGAGCTCCTTAGACCTACACTTGTGTCTAATAAGACCCGATCTCGTCAGATAAACTTTGGTGCAGTAAAGAGGTGTTTAGTGGATTAAGTCCAGGTTTCCGGGGGTTGTGCTAGAGTGCATCTGTTTAGTCAGAGGACGATAGTGCGATAACTTGGTTGGTTGGGTTTAGTTTGTTTTTCATTTGCACGCTTAGTTTCTGAGCAACCGTTTCATCTGGAGCCCACCGCGAGGGGGTTTCGAGAAGAGATTTTCAATCTCTGCATAAAGAAATTATCTTTGAGATATTTCGAGTCATCCGTGGCTTAGTTTTCGAACGAGAAGTCAAGAAGTAATCTTGAGTCCTAAAAACTCTGAAACCTTAGACAACTGTTTTAGAGCGCACATTTGGCAATCCAGGCAAATCTGTCCATAAACAGATAAAACCACGTCTTCGCAAGACTCAGACCACGAGTCAAACGAGGAAGAATCCGTAGAGTTCGAAGGTTCTGGGAATTTACCAAGTACATATTGGAATATTCCTGGAAGTAGAACTTCTGCCCGCTCCGCTGCAGCCAGAATTGTTGCACCCCTAGAAACCGCCTCTAGAAGACGAGTTTCAATTCCCGAGAAAGCTAGAGCCGAAGCATCTGCTAAGACTCAAAGCCGTATAGACGCGAACTTAGGACGAAGGTCTAAGAACGTGAACCCTATTGCCGCTACAGCGAGCACTAGTCGAAACCAAGGAGCAGCCATAGCTTCTACCAGTCAAAACCCCTCCGTTTCGAGACCGGCTTCGCCAGTTTCAAACACTTCGTTCCAAACGAATATACCTAGAACTCCAGTAGTTCAAATAAATCAACCAGTACCGAGTGCCGTCCCAGTTGTTAAAACCAGGATGTCAGGAGTTGCTAGTTTCCGTGTACCGGTCCCTTGGGACAGGAACGCACCAAGTTTCGATGGAGAAACCGCTGGGAGTCTTAAGCTTTATATTCGCTACTGTCACAGTATTGTGGATCAGGCGAATATAACAGACTTAGAAGGACAGAAGAAAGTATTCCTGAATTACTTGAACGATGATGACATTCGAGAGCAGTTGGAGAATATTGCGTCGTACAAAACTGGGACCTTAGATCAATGGATTAAAGATGTGGAAGCACTTTATCCAGAGATTGAGGACTTTAGTGTTGGATCCCTAGAGAAGTTGCGAAAGATCTGCAGAACCTTCAAACCCTTAGACCGCTCCGAACAAGGGCGTGTTAAAAGATATGGAGCTGCGTTCTTGAATGAAGCAAATAAACTACTCAAGGCTCCAGCCTTAGTCTCCAATAAGGAACTAGTGACGTATTATCTCGTAGCCTTTGATTCCGACTTTAAGAAGGAGATCAGAGGGATGATAAATTTCTCCGTGTTGTTTAAGGATTCTGGAATATTTCCAGCAGGATCCGTTGTACCAGCCGTTGCATCAGCGGTTCCACCTGTAGTTGCCACACCGTTGGGCCCAGTCCCGGCAGGAGCGCCTATAGTACCAAAGATCGCCGCTGCAGAGGCTATAGTACGAAGAGAAGACTCGGTCTCCATCGAGAAAGTTATAGAACTGGCAGAAGCAATTTCTAAGGCTTGGGTTAGTAATGAAGTTGAAATAGACTTCGTTTCTACCAGGGCTGTGGGAAGTGATTCGACTAGGGATATGAGCTACTCTAAGGAGAAGCTGAAAAGCACTGAGAAGTTGGAAGCCTTAGCGAGCGAGCTTGCGGCAAAGAGGGATGTTGATGAGGCTAGGGACAAGAAAATGACTGCGGTTCTAGAGAAATTATCTGAGACCGTCAGGACAGTTGCGCTCCAAACCTCTGGAAGACCCGTTCCTCCGCACCAAGACATGGCTCAAGGAGAGGAGTACCATCAGGAGCATAGACCGCGTGAGCGGGATAACAATGATCGAAACTATAATAATTACACCGGAAGGTGGAATAACTCGAACAATAACGGTTCGGGGAATAATTATAATAGGTTTGAAGATCGGAAGTGCTATTACTGCTATGGGGACCACCTTATTAGAGACTGCGCGGCTAAGCAAGACCACATTGATACGGGGAGAATTATAATTGAGAATGGGATGATGAAGTTGACGAATGGCCAAGCTATTCCAACCTTCCCACCTCAGAAAAGTAAGAGAGAGAGAGTTGATGATTACTATGCCAGCCAAGGGATTCCTAAGCTAGGAACGCAGCAAAATATGCAGTCCCAAATGCAGCAGTCCTATTACCAGGGGCCATCTTCCTTTCCGTACCAGCAGTCGGCGCAGTACTCCCAAGGATACCATGATAATTTGGGAGAATTCTATGATACTAGAGACGATGAGCTTAGGTCGCTGAGGGTTCAGAGAAATTTGCAGCAAGCACATTTCCAGATTCCCTCTCCGTCCCTAGGCCATCAGGCTCAGAATCAACAGTTTGCGCAAAGTCCCGTAAATCCCGTGATTCTGCCTCAAGGGGTAGATTTCGCCCAGCTGTTACAAATGTTCGACCTGGTGCCTAAGAACCAAGGACAGGCAGAACAATTATTGCAGACTAGGACTGGAGCGTCTACCATGGCGCCGCCAAATCCAAATTTCTAGAGCGTTCGAGGAAGGAGGCACGAAATAAACCGCAAACGCGGGTCGTGGCCAAGCCTCCGGAGGACCGTGAAATAGTCACTAAAGCAAGTAAAAGCAGGGATTGGCGGCACAAGCCTAAGCCAGAAGTAGAAGTTGTGCCAAGTGATGATGAAGATGAAGTAGAGACTCAAGAAGTTGAGGATCCTAAAACTATAGTTTTGGATGATGATACGGATGAGGAGGCGCCAGTTGAATTTAAGAAGCTTAAGAAAGGAAAGGATAAAAGAGTCTCTTGGGCCGTCGATAACGACTCCCAGGAACCACTCCCGCGTTCTAAGGAGAAAGCTTATAAATTGGTGTCGCCTGTTGTAAGGTGGTATTGAGGGTATCTTAAGAGCACCTTGGATAAGCTGGCCTAGTCTCTATATTCAATAGGAGAGCGGGTGTGCCTAGCGAGTGGTGGGTTAAAAGATGCCCATCACTCGGGAGGCTCGCCCGTTATATACTACGTTACAAATAATGTATAGGTAAGCAAGTATCACGTGAGGTGCCGGCGGGCCGCCGGCAACTGCCGTCTTACACTCTCCTCCCTTAGGACGAGAGTATGAGTCCGATAATTTCAAGACCACTGATAATAGCGGTGAACAAATGATAGTGATGTCTTGTTTAGCACAAGAGTGAGTCTGCGAAGTAAGTAGAAATTTTTTATGTTTTTTAAGGAGCGTGGTGGGAATGTCCCAATTTTCGATATGCGACGATATGAGTGAGAGGCCGCTTGATGCAGCGTCACCGAACCTCGTGTCCTTACGCAGCCGGCGAGTCGGGGGGAGGCGCGGGGTGTACCGGGCTTTCCTCCGAGTCACTCCGGCTCGGCTTGGTCGTGTCGACATCCATCGGGGCGTGCATGGAGGCTGCGAGCCCTTCTGGTGGCGCCGGCGCGCCACTACTTGCGGCCGGTGCCTGGGCCGGTGGTGGTGCCTCTGGAGTAGCGCCAGGGCGTAGCGGCGCATGGTGCAGGTCGCGCCACGGTGGGATGGACGCCGGGTCGGCGGACATTGCGTCCGCGACGTCGCGAGGCGTTTCCGCCCAACCGACGTTGTTGAGGTCGGCGATGTTCGTGCGCATGTTGCGGCGCGATCGGGCGAATGATTCGAGATGCTCGATGTCCGCGCCTGTTGCCGCGACGCCGTGTTGCACAAGCCAGGCGGCCGCCAATGGCATGGTGAAATTATCCGTGAGGAACGGATAATGCATCAATGCCAGCGCAGCCGCGGGATACTTCCCGACGCGCACAATGTGCGCGAATAGGCCCGGGATTGACAGCATGGATATCATGGTCTCGTACCACATCCGCCATTGGTGGGCGTAATTGCGGCGGTCAGCGGGGCCCAACGCAACGAGCGTTTGGAAGGCGAGTGCGTCGCGAACGTAGGCATCGTCGCCGTCGGCGCGAGGTCGTTCGCAGTGGGCATTGCGTACCCCGGACGTCCACATGATTATGGTCGCGAATGCGTACCAATGCAGTACCTCGGATGTAGTTCCGAGGGAGTTTGGTAGGCCGCGCCAAGCGCGCCATTCCTCCGTTGATACCGCAGGAGGGGCGACGTCCTTGATATCTACTGGGGCGGTCCCCAAGTAGCCTTGTTCCTCGTCCCGTTTAGCAGGGCCATCGGCGGCGATTGCTATAGATGACCCGAAGGACCAGGCGGGGCCTTTCGTTGTCGTGTCCGCCGTATGGGGCGGGCCGGCAGCGGTGGCCACCGGTCGGACAGCGTTGGTAACTGTTCGAGCGGGTCCGGCCTGGTTCGTAGCCGGTCGCAGGCCATTGGAACCCGGAGGGCCGCCCTGCAGGCGCTCGGAGCGCGGGAGTCTCGCGGCGCCCCTGGTGAGAATCCACCAGTTGCGTTCCAGGTCCTGCTGGTGTTTGAGCACATACACCTCTCCTTCGGTACGGAAGTCGGTCGGGGCAGCGGCGGAGTTTTGTACAATGAAAAGGAATTTTTTGTACGCGCTTTCTTCGCCGAGGTCGAGCCATTCGCACAGGTTTATTGCCTGTGTGATATCGGCGATTTCCGCGTAACGCCATAGACCAAGTCGGTCGTCTCGCGACCGTACACCCGTCGTCCCTGTGTCGCGTCCCTTGTTGCGGGATGACTTAGCGCGGCTCCGCAGGATGCGGTCTTCCTCCCCACCCACGTACTTTGGGTCAGGGGCAGGGTCGTCGTCGGAGCCTTCGTAGGTTCCCGCGTATTTGGCTGCGGTGCGCGGCGCCATGGGATGGCCGTCCGGTCCGCGAGGCGCACCACGGGGGTCCGGGGACGGGAATAACCGTGGTGGTGCGTCGTCGTTGCGCCGTTCGTCGCGCTGGGGTCCTTGGGGGCTGCGTATGTTCCGCTCGTCGCGCGCACGGTTGCGATCCTGTCGCTCAGATTCGGCGCTGCGCATCTCGAACCGCTCTCGGTCCAGGACGTCCCGGTCTGGTAAGTCCGGTCGAGCGTTTCGTGGATCGTAGCGCGGTCGCTTCGCGCCCCAGTAGGGTTCATCGCGGAATCGCTCATGAGACGTCATGTATTCATGACGAGCGACGTCGCTCCTGTACTCCGGTGATTCCCAATGCCGCGACGAATCGCTGCCACGGCTGGAGGTTGTCGAGGACGGAGCGTAATATGCTGTGTTCGCGTTGCGCAGGTCTACTGTTGCGCGATGAGCAGGGGGGGCGCTTGGTACGGCTGCCGCCGTACCTGGGGTTCCAGATGCATGCTGCACCCTGTCGCTGACAGGGGCGTCGGTGAACCCTCTGAATGGCGGGTGTGTTGACCCGAGGGATGTCCCGAGTGGGGTCACCCATGTCGGTGCGCGTTCGTTGCCCGCAAAGTACCCAGAGGGGCCTCGCGGGAAGTATTGCCCACGCGACCAGCGGTCTTCTATCCACTGGCCATCGTCGTTGAATGGGGGCGGCATGTCGGAGTCGCCGCTGTTTGCCATATTCGATATGGTTCCTGGGGGAAAGTAGGTGGACGCAAGCCACTGGAGAACTCGGCCGTTCATGTAGTCGTGTTTTGAGTTACCGTGGGAAATTGTCACAAAGATCCGATCACGGCTTGGCAAGGTCTTGCCATCTCGTCACTCCATGCAGCTCCAGGTATTCGTCCAGATGCTGTACTTCATCGAGATTCGCCGGCGGTTCCCACGTTATGTCGCCGGCAGTCCACTGCACGCAAAATCGCAGCGATCGTGGGCCAATCCACTTGTGGGCCGTTATTGCCTCGAGCATCCATTCTTGTTCCTCGGGGGCACCGAAGTCGTAGAATCGCCCAGCCTCTCGGCTAGGAAATATAGCGTCGTCATTGGGCTGATGGGGGCGCAGCAGCGACGCGTGGAATCTCGGGTGAATGCGCCGCCGTTGCAATTCGACGGGTAAGTCGAGGTCGTATGTGGATGTTTCCGCATTCTGTTTCACGATTTTGTAGGGCCCAATGAACTTAGGCGCTAGCTTCCGTGCGCGGCTCTTGGGCAGGTTCAAGTTCTTTGTCGATAGGAAGACCATGTCTCCTTCTTCGTAAGGCACCTCGTCCCGGCGATCTTGATTCGCGTGATAGATGTTGCGTACGCGTGCTTCAATGATTGCATCGTGTGCCATCGCGATGTTCGCTAACGCGGAGTTGACGAAATCCCGTACGCCTGGGTATTCGGAGACTTCTCCGGTGACGTTCGTCATTCGCGGTACGTATCCGTAGTTGAGTTCAAACGGGGCGAACCCCGTAGATGCGCTGATACTTGAGTTGATAGCGAATTCTACCATTGGTATGTGGTAGACCCAGTCGCGTTGATCGGGGTTCACAATACAGCGCAGTATCTGCGTTACGTTCCTGATTGCGCGCTCTGATGCCCCGTCCGTTTGTGGGTGGAAGGACGTCGACATCATCAATTTTGTCCCTGTGAGTCTATGTAGTTCCCGCCAGAATTTTGACGTGAACTTAGAATCTCTGTCGGACACTATGGATCGCGGTATACCGTGAAGGCGTACAATTTCTCGTACGAATAGCCAGGCAACATCCGTAGACGTGTCGGTAACCTTCATGGGTATCAAAGCCACCATGCTGGTGAGTCTGCAAATCACGACGAGCATATAATTATATCCCAAGCAGTTTGGGAAAGGGCCAACGAAATCCATGCCAATGGAGTCCCAAGGGTGTTGTGGTATCGGCAACGGGTGCAGTTGGCCCACGGGTGCTTGATTAATGGCTTTTGCCATCTTGCACGCCGTGCAGCTAGCACAGAATGCTTCAATTTCCCTTCCCATCTTTGGCCACCAGAACCAGCGGCGTACGTATTCCGACGTGCGCATTTCGCCTAGGTGGCCGATTACTTTGTGGGCTTGGTCGATCACAAGCTCAGTCAGTCGCCGCGGTCCACGCATTCCGGGAGTACGCGGAATGCATAGGCAGCGCCTGCCCAAAATACTCGTGTTGTGGATGAGGCCGTCCTCCACTTCGAAGGTGGAGTATTGACTTGGGTGCGCGATTATTTTCGCAAATAATGCATCGTCCTTATAGCCCGCGCGTACGCTAGGTAGGAACGAAGTGTCCCCTTCGACCATTACGTCGAGTGGAGGGTCTGCGGCGACGGCGTCGCCCACGGTGATCACAGAGGTATCGCGCCCTTCTGCTCTCAAGTCTATGGCGTGCATTTCTAATTCGCGGGCTTCGCGGACCCGATCTTCTTCAGGTCCTTCCGCACGCAGGGCGTATAGTCGCGTGGGATAGTCTTCGAGCTCCGCTGCCCGGACTCTCGTCATGTCTTCCAAGTTTGGATCCAAGCGGTAGTCGCCCGAGACATATGTCTGAGGTGGGTGATGTTCGTCCGCTCGGTCATTTTCATAGTAACGTGATAGACAGTCGGCGACTTTGTTCTGCACGCCTTCGACGTGCCTTATTTCAAAATCGAATCTAGATAGGTACTCATCCCACCGGATGAGCCTGCCGTTCAGGCTTCCCCGCGCCGCGGTTTTTATCGCTTCAAGTGCTTTATGATCGGACGCAATTATAATTTTGCGTCCTATTAACTTGTCCTCCCACTTCAGGAGACCTTCGATTATCGCCAGTGCTTCTTGTTCGTACGTTTTGTACGACCTCTGTGCAGAGGTGAATTTCTTTGACATGAAGCCCGCAGGTCGACAGGTTTGCCAGTTGGGCCCCTGACCATATAGCGCGCCTACGCCGTATACGGACACATCGCAGATAAGCCAAATGGGGTCTGCCAGACTCGGGTCTATTGGCTTCAGTATTGGGGTACGGCGGGCTATCAGTTTTATCTGCTCAAGGCAGTGTTGGTGGAATGGACGCCAGACGAATGCCTGTCCCCCGCGGCAGATCGATTCCAGTGGAGACGTAAGGTGCGCCACATCTGGCATGAAGTTTGCCAGGTATTGAACGAGGCCCAAGAAGCGTTGTACTTCTTGGAGGGATCGAGGTGTTCGCCAATCAAGTATTCGGCCCATTTTTTCGGTGTCGACGTGTAAGCCTTCGTCCGTAATTCTATGTCCAAGACAATCCATATCCTTGGAATATAGATCGCATTTCGCCTTGCTGAGGTACAAGTGTTCTTGACGCAGTCGGTCGAACACCAATTTTAGGTGCCGTTCATGGTCTTCGATTGTGTCCGAGTATACGAATATGTCGTCCAGATAGACGTGGACGAAGTCTCCGAGGCCGTCTCGGAATATCCACGTCATGAGCCTCTGGAACGTCGCAGGTGCGTTGCAATCGCCTTGCTGCATCACATTTGAAACTGCCGTCCCAAACGTTGTAGCGAATGCGGTCTTCCACACGTCCTCGGGGCGTACTCGAATTTGTTCGTAAGCGTCGCTCATATCAATTTTCGAGCGGAAACGTGCTCTCGCTACGTCCATCCTGATGTTGTCCTGGTCAGGGAATGGTGTGACATCATTTATGGTGTTGTCGTTGCGTTTGCGCGCGTCCACCACAGTACGAAGCTTCCCTGTTTTCTTGTGTATGCACAATAGAGGCGCGGCCTGAGGTACGGGCCTCATTTCCCACCATCCAGCGCGAACGTATCGATTTATTTTATCGCGCAGTTGCGGTCTGAGCGCGTCTGAGCAGCGAGGCATATGGTACCCGTATGTCGTGCTCTCGTCAACGAGATTTATCTCGTGGTTTATTTCGCGAAACGGTGGGAGTGTCTCGGGAATTGGTCCCATCAAATCGGCGCAAACGTCGAACCAACGGGCTCGTAGTTTGTCCAGCCTTCCGGACGGGTTCACGGGTGGCGGACCCTTTTCTCTGGGTTCTTGGGCCTCATGTTGCATGTACATTATGTGCACGGCCTCGTCCAAGGCTTCTTCATTGATCAAAAACGGGTCATCTTCGTTCGTCCAGGACACCCGTGAATTAGACGAATGTAACGATATCACGGAAGGCAGCGCTATGTTTGGGGCGTCGCCATATCTATGTTTGATCTGAGGCGTACGAGCCACCTCAGTTATGGGATCAATATACAAGTGCAGCACCGGGGCTACCGGTACGCTAATCTCGTCTTCATAGCAGGTCTCGCATTCTTCGTTTTCTTGCGCATCGTAGAACTCGTCGTCAGAGTCTTCGTCTAGGCTCTCAGGTACATCACATGACTGCGGAGCATCCTCAGTTATCGTTGTATCCAAGCACTTAGATTCTAATTCTAAAATTCTTGGGTCGTCCATCGCTAACACGGGGTTAGTGTCCTCGTTTTCGTATATTTCCTCCATTTCCACCTTCCGTCCTTTGGTGACAGAAGGTGGTCTCCTCGATTCGTCCGACCTGCTAGTCGCGCCGTTGGACGAAGCTTCCCCTTCCTCCGTCCGCGCGCTTCGCAGTCAGACAACTGGCGCCGCAGTTGGTGTAACCTCGACCCGTCCCTTCTGGTGGAACGGTTCTTGTCGGGTGGTGTTGCGGCGAGCCACTAACGCTACCTCATCGGAGATAGGTAGCGCGGCTGCAGTGCATCCATTGGCGAAGCATATTTCTCGTCGGCCAAAGTCGATCACCCCTCCGTGTTTGTTCAGGAGAGGTGTCCCTATGACGCAGTCATAGCGGTCTAAATTCACCTGATCAAAGTATACATGTCCTTTTATACCGCAGAAGTCTACCGGCACTCGGGTGCCATAGTTGATGCGGGATTTGCTTCCTACGCACCCCAATTGTAGGGTTACCTGGTCTTCCAAGGTGATTCGAGGTGCTTTGGTAGCGTGGGCGAACTCGGGTGTCATCGAGTTGGTGGTACTGCCGCTATCGATCAGCACGTACGCGTCCGTCCCATTGATCCTGAGCAGCGCTGATATACAGGCCGTCAGTGCGCGGGGTCGCGTTGGTTGGTCCAGTAGTCCAACCGTTTCAGGTCGCCGGATAGTACTCGAATGTTCAAGTCGAGTGGCGAGGAACTGAACCCGGAACCCGGGTATGGCGAGCGTGTCGTCAAATTCCGGGTCGCTTGACGCTAGTCGCTCGTGGAATACACGTCCAGGTATTAGATGTGGATGTTCGTCAGGAATGCCCTCTCGCTGACGGTTGGTGGGGATGCGCAATACGGGAGGTTCCATATTTATGATAGTACCTTCGTCCTCAGCCGCGATGATGACACCGCGTCTTCTACGGCGTCCTCGTGTATCGCTCGAAAGCGGGGGTGAAGATAGTGGTTGGGCGGGAGCGTGGTTGCCTTGGTGTACAGGTTTCCGTACCTATCCACCAACACCGTCACTCTCTCTGCGTCGCGGGGTCCAGTCATGACGATGGACTGTACGACTACCTCGTCGCTTGTATGAGGCATCACGGGGTGGTTCACCAATTCTGTGGTACTGTCGTAGGACTCCCGTACGTCTACATTTGAGTGCAGCTCGGGATTCGCTTCGTGGGTCACGTCTTGAGGTGTGCAAGTTGTCGTTTCGGTACGTCCAGCCGCAAAGCGAACCTCTCTATTTCTGGGGTCTTCCCAGTGTTCGATCCAGTTGCGCGATAGTACGAGATCCCGGTCGGGTCGTGCCATGTCTTCGTCCCATATGTCGTAGTCCGGGTCTTGTTCGGGAGTTGCTGTCGCGCTGTCTGATCCGGCGCGTAATTCCGGATCAGCGGTGGCTGTGGTATCGGGCAGCGGGATGCTCATGATCTCCTCCGTGGAAAATGGAGTCACTCCGGTCCAGTCGGCCGGATCGCCTGCAATCAGTTGACCGCCACTGTCGTTGGAGATGTGTGCGGGGTACCCTGGGAATAGTGGATTGGGTGAGTCCCCAATCCTGTCATTTGCCGGGCATGACCACATTGCGAGCAGCCGTCGGGCATGGTCTCTGTGTCCCTTCAGTAAGTTGGTCTCAGCCTGAAGCTCTGCTAAACTATAGGATAGTCTTGATAGCGCTCCCCCGACTGTGACACGCGCTTCTTCCCAGAGCCGTTCGGCTTCGCTGTCGCGCGCGTCGTCCTGCTCCCCCAGGATCACTCCATGGCGTATATTGGCACCTTGTATCATCCGGCGCACTGCTACCGCTTGACTGAGTCTGTCAAGATATCTCATGTGGAGGTTATGTGCCCCGGCAACGTGGGTGTTCAGGTGAGCTTGCAACGCAATCTGGGCTGGCTCGAACTCGATCACGCGGTCAGGTCCTCGTTCTTGCAAACGGTCCTCTTCCGTGCGCGCGAGACGTTCCTCCTGGAGTGCGGCTCGCGCTCGGGCTTGCGACCCGAAGCGGGGATGAGAACGCAGTAAGAATTCGTCGTGTTCAAACCGCTCGTTGGTGCGATCCGCCTCTTCTTCCTCGCTGTTTATGTAGCTCCGGTGGCGTCGAAGCCATCGGACGTTCACATCGTATTCTAGTGCAGTCAAGGGGGGGTGACCCCTGGCACGTCTACCCCGGTCATGGGCAGCCACTTGAGCCTCTGCCGAGGCGTAGGTCTCGGTTTCGACCGCGGTTACATCAATGATGATTCCAGCTGGGAAATCCGGGTGGCCCAGCCAGTTAAGATCGAACTCGGCGTCAAGAATCGATAGAAATGGCATTTCGGATGGCGCTAGCGGTTCGGGCGCGTGTACACGCGAAGTGTCCAGTCCCACCCCTGCCAAGTGCTCACAGACTGTGTAGGTCATGTCATGCGGCAGCCCATTTTCCGGGGTGGCGGGGACTTGTCGTGATACCAGCGCGCAGTCATGGCAGACTACGCAAATGGGTCCGGGGTTATAGTTCCCGAACGGAACCTCGTCCTGGTCGCGTACAACGTGTGACGCGGTGACGATAACTGGCGATCCTGGAGGCAGTTCCTCTTCGTTGCCCGAGTCCATCGTTATCGACGTCTCGGTATCGCTGCCACTCGTGAGTTCGCTTTCATCGTCTATTATCCGCATAGAATAATAGCGAGGTGCGCTCATTGACTGTAATCACACCGTTTCCTCTTCTGATTGCGCTATCAGCTCGTCTAGGTCGGGGGCATAATTGGGGTCCTCCTCTTCAGGAGGGGAGTCCTCGCCGTGGTCCTCTGGCGACGAGTCTTCGTCCGAGTAGCTCTCCACTACACGTCCTACCGCGATACGTGGGCGGTCCTTAAATGGCAATTGCTCATTGTACCGCGGGCAGACTTTGTCTCTGGCAAAGTGGTCGCCACCGCAGGCGTAGCAAGTCTTCGCCTGTCCTTCTTTATGGGCAGGTATGGCGTCCCGGCGAGGCGTAGGGGCAGTACTACCCCTGGGATATTCACCGGCCTTAGACCAATTACTCGGTATAACGGGGCGTTGTGTGGATTGAGGGACAATGCGGGGACTTGACTGGTGACCCGCACGGTCGTCACGGCGAGGTGCCACATGCTCCTGCGCCGTTTTCTTCGTCCTTCATTCCCGAGTCTGTTTCCCATAACTGACGTGCATGGGATCGTAGGACCTCGAGGGGCGTGAATTCGGCTGTCATGCCTCTTCGAACCTTAAGTTCCCGGCCAATCCATTTGGGAATTGCTTTTAGGAACCGGTCCTTCAATACAAACTGGGAAGGCATTTCTACCATCCCCTGGCCACGTTTCAGTAAGTCAGACATGAGCTTCTCAGGCCCTGTTGTAGCGTCCCAACTGACACTCTCGAAGGCCCGGTATGCACGCTGTGCGCTTGAAGACTTCACATATCTTCTGTGAAGTGCGCAGATTACTCCAGCAAAGTCGAGCGAGTAGCTTCCTGGACTACGCGGATTATCGATCTCGGTTATAAACCACTGGTGAGCGTCTCCCTCCAGGAACCCACTCAGCAGCGATATCCTGTAAGCGTCCAGGTCATCTCCACCGTAGCAACTGGTGCGCATCCACCCCAGGAGTTTTTCCAGGGCGACCATGAACACTTCATGGTCGTCTTGTCCTCGGTATCGCCCGGGGTTGTCTACCTTGGCGGGGCGCACGTGCATTGGGAGCTCGAATCGAGTTCCTACACGATGGTTAATCGTTGCGCGAATAACGTCGCTCATATCGTCTGCGAAATCGGCGACAACGTCCCGACCGTCTAGACCCAATCCAGAATGATAACCAGAGATGGTGTGGTTAACGCCAACGGGAGGGTCGCGTGAGCGGCCGTTCTCGTTCTCCGAGAAGTGGGCTCGAGCGCGGGATGCAGATGCGTCGGCCTTGATTCCATCAAGGCGCGCGATGTCTCTGTCGTTACGAGCACGCACGTTTGCTTGCGCCGTCAATCCTCCTAGGTCGAACCTGGCAGGCATCGAGTGGGAGGGTACCGGCAGCGGGAATCCGCGGTGAGTGGTTTCTTTCAGGCGCAATGCCGCCGTAGCTCGTTTCTCAAATTCGTCTGCAGTCTCGTCGCGGGAGCGAGGCGGGACTGTAGTGTCCATCAGACGACGTACATCCACAGGGATATGTACGTTGCCAGCGCCAGGGTTCAATATACTGTCGTTGGCAGCTGGTTGGTCGAGAGGTACCCGGTGGGCCCCCCCGTTTCTACTCATTACCCCAAGCAGTTCGTTTACTTGGGAAGTCGAAGCACCATTATCTTGAAGGGTGCGCAGATTGTCGTCCAAGCACCGATTCAGCCTCGCTCGCTGCGAGGTGACCTCATTCCTGAGTGAGTCAAGTCTAGACGTGACTTCGATGCGCACGGCGTGGATTGTGTCTTGTATGATCTCGGTAGCAGTTTGCTGCTCCGCGAGCGCCGCCGTAGTGGCGGCCAGGCGCGCGTTGGATGTGCCGAGATGAGCTCGGATCGCGTTCAGCTGGTTAAGCTGATCTTGCGATAACGTGTCTGGATCGATGTCGAGTTCGAGCGGCGGGAGACCGTCCGTCCCCGTAGGGCTTGAGTCTGACAACACTGACTCTGTACCTGTAGAGCGAGCAGGCCTAGTTGAGGAAACCAACCGTCAGATTGTAAAATCTACGATTCCTATGGAAATTGGTGACCTAATGGCGATGTCTCCTGCGTTGGCTAAAAAGCTCAGGATGGCAATAACCAAGACCAGACAGCCTTATGCCAAGCCAAAATTGGTAGGAGATGTACTGGCACAGAAGGAGGCTTTCCCGTTCCAAGACGAGGAGTTTTCTAGAGACCTTGAGTACGATGTGATTGATATGGATGAATTACCTAGGGTAAATTCACTATATGTTGCAACGGAAGAGGATGTCGGGATTCCTTTAGGATCCTTGATTGTAACGGACCCATATGTTCAGTATCTGGCGACCTTAAGGGACGATGAAATGCCTAAACAAGTTTTTGTGGGACATGAGTCGGACGCCTTAAGGGTTATTTTTCCAACCATAGCTGGAAAGCTAAGGGTGGAGGCCGTAACAGACAGCGGTTCACAGATTGTATCTATGGCCCTGTCAACTGCTAAAGAATTGGGGATACCTTGGGATCCTGATGTTCAAATCTTTATGCAAAGTGCCAATGGCCAGCTTAAGAAATCTGCAGGCCTAGCACGTAACGTAGCGTTCTTGTTCGGGGATATTACAGTCTACCTTCAAGTTCACGTAATTGACGCACCAGCGTATGAAGTATTATTGGGAAGACCCTTTGAGATTCTTACTGAAAGCACGGTTCAGAACCGGCTGGATGGTTCTCAAACCCTTACGATTAGGGACCCTAATACTAAGAAACGTTGCACGATGTCCACTCATGCGAGAGGGGTTTATTCAACCTTGAAGCAGCCTAGTAGACCTGGTAACAGGAAAGCTACGGTTGAGGAGGGCTCGGATGACGAAGAAGACTTCTTAAATGCTAGGACCAGAGGGCGTCCAGTAACGGAATCTAAGGAGGGTTTTCACCGGTCTTCGAGGAATTGATGGGAACACATCAACGAGGAGAGCTGGCCTTACAATTCGGATTCACAGTGGACGGGGAACTTGAGATTCAACAGTATATCGCACCTGAGAATGGCCAGTTCTTTAGGGAACAGGAACTAAGGTCGGCATATCTATTGGCCTCTAAGAACTTGGAAGAATTAGTTGGTGATAAAGTAGCGTTGAACTTACTCCAGGAGTTTACCACTCCTAAGGCTAAGAACATACAAAGTACATTCCAAGTATGCACCTTTGAAGGACCTGTGTCGGAGGCATATATAAATACAGAACGAGACTTAGGGATCGGCCGAGGGAAACCAAAGCATAATATAGATCCTGAGGTTCGGTGTGTATGCTGTCAAACCGCGGACTGGATTGTCCCAGGAGAGTCTCAGGAAACCTTGGAATCCTACAGTCAAGAGGTTGAGGACCTACCAGTAACGTCGGTGTTTGAGTACAAGCCAGTAGCGTTGAAAGTTAAACCGCTCTTGGCCGATACGCCGGAACGGTATAGGATAAAGCGGGAAATTTTAGGTGATCCTTTAAAAGATATGCCTGTCCTAAGCCCCACACCTATAGACTTCGAACCTAAAGGGCGGTACACTCAGGAGCACAAGGAAATTATTGATAAAATCCACGAAGGAGATTTTCTGTGGGCCGAAGAGAGAAAACTGATGCACCATTTTATGATGCTTCAAGAACAAGCTTTTGCTTGGGAACCTTCGGAACGAGGAAGCTTCAGACATGATTTCTTTCCTCCTGTGGAAATGCCGGTTGTAGAACATAAAGTATGGGTGGAGCGAAGTATTCCAATTCCAAGGGGACAATTGGAGGAAGTCTGTAAGATCATCAAGAGTAAAATTGATGCTGGCGTCTATGAGCCGTCAAACTCGTCTTACAGAACTAAGTTCTTTGGGGTAGTGAAGAAAGATGGAAAAACCATCCGACTTGTACACGCCTTAGAACCCTTAAATGCGGTTACAATAGCGCATTCGGGATTGCCTCCTGCGACGGAAGAATTAGCCAACCACTTTGCGGGTAGAGCATGTGGGGGAGTCTTCGACTTATACTCTGGATATGACCACAGAGATTTGGCCGACAGTTCTAGGGATTATACCACGTTTCAAACGCCTTTCGGGCCTTAAGACTGGTAAAATTACCGATGGGTTGGACCAACTCTGTACCAATATTCCATGACGACCTTACATATATCCTTAGGGATGAAATTCCTCACGCAACCATACCTTACATTGATGATGTACCTGTACGAGGACCTGGGAGCAGGTAACAAGACGCAAATGGGACGTACGAGGTTCTGGATGAAAATCCTGGGATTCGAAAATTCATTTGGGAGCATTTCCAAAATCTTAATCGAATAGCCCAAAGAATCAAGTATTGCCATGGGACAATTTCAGGGACTAAGGCTTTGCTGTGCCTAGACAAATTTCCAGTTGTGGGACACATGTGTTCCTTCGCTGGGAGGAAAGCTAATACGGACAGAGTTGGAGTCATTGCGAGATGGTCGCCCTTAGAAAATGTGTCTGAAGTATGCCAGTTTTTAGGAACAGTAGGAGTAATGAGGATGTTCATAAAGAACTATTCTGTAATGTCTAGGCCCTTAACAAAGCTACTGAGAGTGGCAGTTGAATTTGCCTGGACAGACAAAGAACAGGCTTCTATGGACGCTATAAAGGAGGCAGTAAGTACCT
This sequence comes from Mycena belliarum, assembly GCA_029282135.1. Classification (NCBI taxonomy): domain Eukaryota; kingdom Fungi; phylum Basidiomycota; class Agaricomycetes; order Agaricales; family Mycenaceae; genus Mycena; species Mycena belliarum. The sequence continues at coordinate 112,853 of JARJCN010000097.1, forward strand.
GTGATGCATTAAAACCATTGAACTATGAGTGGGACAGCGAGGTTTACTTAGCTGTGCTTGGATGGCTGTGGGCTATGAGGTCTACCAATTGGACCCCGCAGACGCTACAAAGAAATACTATGCCAAGTTTGGTTCAATTCCTCTTAACGAACGGGAGGCTAGGTTCTCTCAACCTAAGAGAGAACTCTACGGCTTAAAACGCGCCCTCGAGGCCATGCAGTACTGGTTACTAGGCTGTAGGAAGCTAGTTGTGGAGACCGATGCACTCTATATTAAAGGGATGCTAGGGAATCCAGGAATGGGACCCAATGCCACGATTAACCGATGGATTGAACAAATCTTAATGTTCCATTTTTCGCTTAAACATGTCAAAGGCACTATGTTCTCCCCTGACGGGTTATCAAGACGTAAGCTCCAGCCAGGAGATGAAGTCTATGAGAACCGGGAGGAGGGATACGACGAAAATCCCATACCTGAGGATCATCCAGACACGGAGTCTGATAGTCCTGAACCCTTAGAATTTGAAAGTTTTAAGGAGACTATTGACACACGGGGCGGATATTTCCAGGAACTAAGGACCGACGTACTAGAGTTGGATAGAGCTGAGCAAGTTGCGGATTTCTTCCAGGAATGCAACCTTGCTAGGTCTAAGGAACTCGAAATAGATGAAGCTGTAGAAAAAGCGTATCAAGATATAGGCAAAGTAATGCCTCAGTATCTGATGACGCATATACGTAAAGAGGAACCTCTCCTGCCCAGTAAGGATTTAAAATATGATCCCTTAAAACGGGAACCATATCCTGAAAAGCATAGAACGGCTTCTGGCATAAGAGTGCGTTCGGATGGTCCTGACAACCAGGATCAGGATCAGGATCAGGACCGGCAGGGCGGTCCGGTAGCGTTAGTCACACTGTCACATAGTCTTTTTTCGTCCTCTACTGGTCTTCCCTGCCCCAATGACGAAGCCCCAGGCTGGCCATAATGGCCTGGGCTATCGGAATATTGATACCATCACCCCCGATGTCCATCCACCATATTTGCAGCGCCAGGAGATCCGCGGGAGTGCGAAAGCACAGTGGGTGCTTACTGACATCATTAACATGGCGCTATTCCTGGAGCCCCATGTCTCTGGTGACGGTAACAAATACAAGACCCCCGTGCTCAAAAGCCTCACCGAACACCTAAATGACCGCGTCATTCTCGGTGGATTCAAAAAATTCAATGGAGTGAAGCAAAAATTAGCTGATGTGCGCTATCCGCTCTCACCTCTTCTTGACTAATTTCCAGCAGATTCTAGCCATTTACAGAGGTGTCAGCTACCTCAAAACACGCTCTGGGGGCTCCTGGGACGACGATTTCGGTGCGAATGTCATCACACAGACAGAGGCCGAAGTCTGGGATACTCTTGTGCTTTCGCATCCTGAGTGCACACCCTTCCGTAACCGGGGCTGGCCACCGTACCCGTTCTTTGAGCGACTCGACCCTGCGAAACCCAAGGGTGACAACTCGTTCCGCCCGCGCATTGGTGTTGTGGGCAACGACGTGGCTGCTCCTGCTGCCGCATCGCAGTCGCAGCAGCTTTCGGACAGAGCTGCCTCATCACAGCTGCCTGTGGCCGATCCGGGGCGCTACAGCCCGGACTGGGAGACACAAGCAGACTCACAGGAGCCAAATCACGACCAGGAGAATCTCGACAACTCCCAGCTCGGCTTCAACACCTCGTTTGGCTCATCCACCGGCTCCAGCACTCCTTCGACACCGGCTACATCTGGGGGGAAGCGCCGAGCGGCATCCTCCACAGCCGATGCTTCTTCCCGGAAGAAGGTGCGCGTCAATGCTCCGGACGCGCTCTTCTCTGTTAGCCAGGCTCTCGACAAATTCGGCGAACGGATGAGCACAGCTACCCATGATCTCACCGAAGTTCTTCGGACTGGGAACAGCAACTCTAGTCCTGAGCGCCGTTCTCGGGCACTTGAGTTCGTTCGCAAGGAGCTTTGGCTTGATCTTCCGGACCGGATTCGACTCGGAGGGCTAGTTGGGAAGGGTCAGATGGCAGATGAGTACATGTCATGGGCACGCGCGGGATCCCCGGAGCGCAAAACATGGGTTTGCATGACACTTGGATATTCTCCAGATTACTACAAAGACGAAACTGAGTAGTTAGCTAATCAATCTGCATCGCATCGTCATCTTCCTCATCTTCGTCCGATTGAGACCCTGTCCTTGCAGACTGTGCCTCATCACCACTTTGAGCAACCTGATCCTCTTCATCTAGATCCTCCGTGTCTTGCCGTTCAAGCAAGGTTTCCTGGTACTGCACCCACATCGCATCCGCAATTTCATCCCGAAGTCTTACCCCAGCTTCTGTCTCCTCAGATGTGCGCCTCTCTGTGGCAAGCAGCCCCACAACATCGGGATCAACACTACCACCTGGTGAAGGATCCCATATTTCAGGATCGACACGGTCATCTGGGTCATGCTCGAGGATGAAATTGTGAAGTGCAGCCAGGGCGGCAGGGATTCGTGCCTGGATCTTCATGTCGTAACCTGGCGGCACAACCAGAATGCGCCACCGCTTCTTGATGACACCAAAGATTCGCTCTATGATGTTGCGTGCTTGGGCATGGCGCAAGTTAAACAGCTCCTCGTGGTTCTGGGGGCTGTAGAAAAACCATCAATCTTTATGGTAAACACCTAGTCAAATAAACACTCACCGAGCTTTGCCCTGTGCCCATTCTCTCAAATGGTATCGAACATTTCGAAAAGGGACAAGAACTTTGGCGGTAAGTGGAAACCCTGCGTCGCCCAGATAAAAAAATCCGTCCGGGATAGGGAAATCCTTGATGCGTGCATCGGCATACAAAAAGGCATCTGTAACAGACCCTTCCCAACCAGAGAGGATGTAGATGAAGCGAAAGCTAAAGCTGCATACTGCAAGGACATTCTGGGAGAGAAAGCCTTTGCGGTTGCGGGCATTAGAACGATCATCCTCACTTGCCGTGCAAGCAATATGTGAGCCATCCATTGCACCAAAGCAATTTTCGAAGAAGGGCCAGAACTTCGAATTCTTCCGGAGATAGGAGGCAGGTGGGTCTCGGGTGGTTGGGAGAGTCACATATGTATTGTAGAATTTATCGCCAGAAAATGCAAACACCATTTTACGAAAGAATCTGTATTATTTTCAAGTCGGTGATTGTGTGCATTGTAAAAAAGATATAACCCACTTCGTGATGGTTTCATTGGAGCGTTGGAAGCGCTCACCAACATGGCGACAGCCCAGCCCAGTGCGACAGATGTAGAGGAAGATTGCGAGCTGTTCTTCGAGGGACACAAATTTAGAGTCCACATAACCCAAGCCCCGCAATTCGATCAATAGCATGACAAACACATGCAGGTGGACCCCAAGCTCGTTATAGATCCTCTCGGGGTGCCCCCGCATCAGCTCTTCGACCCATTGCTGCCCAGTGAGCTTCGAGGTGTGGTAAGGCTGTGCCCAATACCAGCTACTGCCGTAGAGCCAGCAAAGGACTGCAACAAGGCGTACAACATTGGCTGCACTGTTCATCCATAGCTGGAGCTGGTGTAGGGTGATATCCCGTAGGCTAGGAGGCATGTAGAAGGGAAGGAACAACAGAAATACGACCAGGAATCCTTTATCTAATGTATCTGGTGCTTATCGATTGACATCGGCTAACTACCGGACCGCCCTGCCGGTCCTGATCCTGATCCTGATCCTGGTTGTCAGGACCATCCGAACGCACTCTAAAGCAGGATGAAAAATTACACATAGTACGAGCATGGCTTAAGGATCCGATGAAACGTCCTACTGGATATTCTCGAGCGGAATATTCCAGGTTCATGCGACATGCTACAACATTTTTCCTGTCTAAGTCCGGGAAGATGTACAAGAAAGGGAAGGACTCGCAGCATAGGCTGGTAGTGGCTAAAGACCAAAGAATGTACATGCTTAAGGCAGCGCATGATAGCCTAGGGCACAAAGGCGTATATTCAACAAAGTCATTGTTGGAAGTACGGTTTTGGTGGCCTGAGTTTGAACGTGATGTACACTGGTATGTTAGTACCTGCCATTTGTGCCAAGTACGGCAGAAAAAGTTGCTTAGGATTCCACCTATCGCAACAATGACTCCGAGTTTATTTCAGAAAATTCATACGGATGTCATGGTAATGGGAGTTGTTTCTAATGGGCACAAATTAGTAGTGGCCGCCCGAGACTCTTTATCAAGATGGCTTGAGGGGCGGGCCCTAAGATCCGACAATGGAGAAGCCTTAGGAAAATTCTTACTCGAAGAAATAATCTGTCGATGGGGATGTCCTAAGTGGCTAGTAACCGATAATGCTCCGCAGTTTATTGCCGCTCTAAAGTGGTTGACGGCGAAGTATGGTACCGTAGGAATAAGGATTTCACCTTATAATTCCCAAGCAAATGGACCGGTTGAATCGGGTCATTGGGATGTTAGGCAATCCATGTTTAAGGCCACGGGCGGTGACGCCTGGAAATGGTACTGGTTTATGCCTCAAGTTCTTTGGGCGGACCGTATCACGACCAGGAGAGGCCTAGGTTGTTCACCCTATTTCGCTGTAACCGGGGCACATCCTATACTTCCGCTGGATATTGAAGAAGCTACATGGCTGGTTGAATATCCTGATAAAATAATCTCAACTGCAGAGTTAGTGGGCCTAAGAGCGCAAGCCTTGGCTAAGCACGCTCAACATGTTGGGATAATGCGGAAAAGAGTGGACGCTGAAAAGCTTACCGCTGTAAGGCGCTATGAAAGAGTACACGAGCACCAAATAAAGGACTATAATTTTAAGCCTGGTGATCTTGTGCTCGTAAGGAACACAACGGTGGAGAAATCCTTGAATACTAAGATGTCTATAAGATATCTAGGGCCGATGGTAGTCGTAAGACGGACCAAGGGAGGATCCTACTTGTGTTGCGAACTAAACGGAGCAATGTTCCAAGGAAAAATCGCTCAGTTTAGAGTAATTCCGTACGCGGCGCGTAAAAGCCTTAAGATGCCTGAAAACTTGATGGATCTCATAGACCTGGGAGCCGAGAATCTTAGGATTCTAGCAGAAGCTGAAGGGGAGGACGATGAATACTTAGGCAAGGACCTACAGTTTCACAAAGTCCGGTTGAACCCTAAGTGGAAAGAACCAAGGAATGAGGATATGCCAGAGACAGACTCGGATAATGAGGAACCAGACCAAGGGGACTTGGACACAGAGGAACAGGACCAAGGGTTGAATGGTACCCAGGCGTTCTAAGCGAACCAAGTAACTCGGGACGGATTTCTTAAACGAGTGTGGTATTAAAGGAGCGTAGTACGAGTTGGCCGGTCGCTTGCGAACGGAGCTAACGTAAGGAGAGTAATTGCCAGCAGAACCTGGCTCCGGTATAAGATGACGGCTACTAAGACCAGGGCGCTATGAAATAGCGGTTCTTGGTCAATAGTAAAGTCGGAGCCTAAGAACGCAGAGTCAGTTTATTAAGAAAGTGAATTTCTTAAGGAACGGACGGACTTAGGTGAAGACAGGGCCGATGGTAGGCTTCGCCAAATTGCGGGCCTCCATGATAGCGTTAAGACGGAGATGCTCGGTGAGCAACTCGTCGCGCATCCGGAGTTGGTAGGCAATCTGGTGGGTAGCGAAGCCTAAGTTCATGCGAACGCAACGATCCTGGCGAAGGATAGCATCGTCCGAAGGTTCAGGCTGGGGAGTGTTCACAACGTTGCGCGCCTTCCCGACCGTGACCAAGATGGCCTTGGGCGTAAGCTTCGAGAGCTGCTTGGGCGTAAGACCCATGGCTGATGAAACGGTTGCTTAAGCGTAGAGCGGGGATTCTTAGAGGACACATACCCTGTGTGGTCTCGTGAGAATCGATATATTCGTAGAAGGAGCTTGCCCGGCGACGCTTGCGCGAAGTGCCTAAGGTTTCGGAAGATACCTTGGTTGCTTCCTCAGGTTGAGTCTTGCCAACAAGTTCCATGGCCTTAAGAAAGGAGCGAGCACGCACGTCAATACGGGAATTGCGAGTATAGGGGACGCGTATAACCTCAGCGCGAGCTGCGTGATTAATACGCTCGGCCTTGCCGTTCTTCTTGGACGCAGTCTAAAGCGAAATGCTTAAGAACATAAAATGTAATTTAATGTTCTAAGGCGTCACCGAGGACTTGGTCTTGCTCTTCGAGGACTCGGAGGATTGGCTAGGCGTCTCCATGGAGTCGTCAACGTCAATAGCCTCGGGATCCTTGGATAAGCCCTAGGAATATATTGGGCTTAGTAATGATGAAACAGTACGAAGTTGAACCAACCTGGGAAGTAACGTCTTCCATGGCTTCGTCTTCAGACTCAACGGAGGCTGAAGACTCAGAGTCCGAATCCACAACAGTAGCGGGAGTTGTGATCTTCTTGCCCTTACGCGCTTTCTGCGAAGGAAGTTAGCCTAAGAACGGCGGAATGATAAGAGCGAACCTTAGATTCTTGGACAATTTCCAAGAGCTCTACGCGCTCATCACGGTCGCGACTGACGCGAGCAGCCTCTGCGGCTGAGGCGTCCAGGCGAGCTCTGTTACGGATCTTGCTAAGTTCGTCAAAGAAGTTGACTACGCGCTGAGCCGATGCGCTATAGGGGCCCTTCTGTTGCGACTTAGTATGGAACATGCGGAATTTATTGCACCAGGCTGTGTAAGAGTCGTAGAGGTGCGGAGTGGCAGCGATGATGTCCTTGTACGGAGCCAAGATCATCTAAGAAAAGTGATTTTCGTTAGAATTTGGTCTAAGAACGGCGAAGTACTAAGAACGCACCATGCGATCAGCAGTATCATCGAACATCTCGTATTGATCTTCGGGGTTCCTATGGCTAGTCGCCTGGGTTGTCTTCGATGCCTTCACGGCGCTGTCGTAGATAGCGTTGGGAATACCATCCGGACAGACGGGCGGCAGAGGAAATAAAGCTTTTCCAGAAAGATGCTGAGGACCAAGCGGAACGGGCGGCATTGGGAATAAAAGCGGGTATTGTGAAAAGAGCGGGATGTATGGGACATAGAACCGGAAACGGTCTGTCCTTTTATACATTACTGTCTCAGGGACTTGCGGAACGCAACTGAGGGCAGTTGGTATTTAAGAATGGGGGAGGAGTGATGCGAATGTTGAAAATTTTAGCGATCTAAGGCCCTGAAAGCTGAAGATCGCGCTTTCATATTCAAGTCCTCGACCCTATGTCTAGGAACCCGCCTCAGGAGTGGTCAAAATATGAAGGAGTCCTAAGAACGGGACGTTCAGTCACAAAACCCAAGGATCCCAAGTGCTCTCGATAGGAGTTGATCGAGAATCTTAGGAGTTTGGAGTCTTTGACGGGCGGCTATCGACGAAAGTCGGAAAAGCCTGGTCTAAGATATTCAAAACCTAAGGCAGTAAGGAGTCGTATGAAAAATCGTATAGGGCAGATGATAGGCCAAGGTACAGGGTATCTACGGGGTACTAGTGCCGTAAAGTAATCAAGTAGAAGTAGCGGGTACATCGTTCTCCTTGGAGTCCACAGGGTTAGAGTCGCTAGCTAAGACAGGCTGACCGTCCCGGAACCAAGTAATGGAGCGAGAGCCAGTATGAAGGTCCTCGAAACCAGCCCGAACGGCCGAAGGGTCGTCAGCGAGGCGGTGCCTAGGATTCTTAGGAGTAAGCATGCCGGCGTCGGTGGCCAAAGCGATAGGAGAAGCGAGGACTCCGCCTTTAGAACTAGAGGCAGGAGCGCCGCTGTCGAAGACAATGCCCGAAGGGAGGCCTTGGTCCGCCTCGAATCCGCGGAAGAGCGGGCGGAGCGTTCTAAAGAACGAGGACTCTCGGATCTCTCGAGCAGCCTTGACCTGAGGCGAGAAAGTCTTAAGACGGGCGAAATCCTCGTTGACGGAAATGACGCTTTGGATCGCGATGTGCATGTCGAGCGATGCGATATCGGTACGGAGCATGTTGTAGAAGATCTGGACGGCGGAAGGTTCCATACGAGTGAGATACTCGCTAAGAACTTGGATGTTGTCACGGATATCTGACTCCGCTTCGGAGATCATAACGCCTTGGACGTGCGGATAAATAGCGCGCCAGTTGGCTAAGCGAGCCTGAAGTGCGTGGTCGGGTGTAACCTCTGGGTGGTTAAGAAATCGTCAGTAAAGCTCTAAGAACGATGGAAAGGACGCACTATGAAGGTCGTTGATCTTAAGATCTTCCGCCGCAATAAAGTCCTCCCAAGCGTCGTAGGTGGTAAAGGTGCACTTGGAGTATCCGATAAAGCCGCACTGCTTGCAGCAGAGACCGTAGCGGACGGGAATACACTTGAAGTGCTGAGCTTTGCATTCAGAACAAGCGTCCTTAGGCTAGAAATGGCCGTCAAAAGGGGTAAAATGCTTAAGAACGAATGAAAGTACCTTGCGCTCTGAAAGCATAGTCAAGACGTCGTTCTTCCACATAAGGAGGGAAAGGTTTGCCATGGTTGGGCAAAGTACGAGAAATCGAAATATCCAAGTGAAAGTCTCCAAGATATTATATATCCTGGGTTCTTAGACACCTAACCGTGCGGATATGATCGAAACAAGTCCGGCCAGGGTCAGGGCCAAAAATGTATAGAAATATGCACTATGAAGTTCATAGGGTCAAAGCGTTACAAAAATTGTATTCGCCCCTAAGAACGCCAAGAGTCGTATTATCGTAAGTTGAAGTCCAGTAAAGCCAAAGAACGGCGGACTAAGGGATCAGTAATCTGAATCTCCTAGAGCCCGTTGTACTTAGAAGCTAGTCCTGTTAGCATTATATGACGCATAATCCTCGTCTTAAAGACTTGAGGAAACTGTCGCTAGGATCTTAGGGGTTATGACCCTAAGAGGACTAGTGATCAGATGCTGATATGCGCCTGACTTGCCGATGTACAGCCACCAACTGTCAATCAGGGCTTCTAGATAACAGAGATAAGATTGGGGCTTAGACGGAACATGTCACATTAAGGGGCTTTAAGGACTTGAGTTCTTGAAAAAGACTCTAAGTTCTTAAGAGTTCTTAAAACAGACTTAAGTTCACACAAAGTCATGAAACCCAAGAAAATTATTCGCGTTATTTTATAAGTACAAGTGAGATAGCGGTAGATTTGGTGAAGTCCATGGCTTCGAGCGTAAGTAGTAGTATATAAAAGTCCGCGCGGCCACCCAGTCAAGCGCGAAGACGAGGAACGACGAGGAAATCCTAAGTACTGTTAAGACGACTTGTGGGTAGCTGAGAAGCTACGCGCATAAGTCGCCTGTAAAGGAAGGAAAATCCTAAGCCCGGCCCCTAAGCCGTCGAGGCCGACTAAGGAAAGATGAGGTTAGAACACGAGAAAAAGGACGGGGAAGGCGACGTACCTGGGACTCGTCATCGACGTCCATCTCGCCGTTCTCCTCCTCATCCTCCTGCTCCTCCTCCTGCTCTTCCTCCTGCTCCTTCTCCTCCTCGACCTTCCCGGCGTCGGCGGTCTGCTTGAGGTGCTCGTCCAGAGCCTCGAGAATCTTCGGGTGGCCGTCCTCTGAGTCGAAGCGAGAAAGAAAACCGTCGGTTCCAAAGGCGCGAACACAACGAGCGGTGTGCTCACTAAGGTTCTTGAGGCGGGTACCGAAGCCAGCGATGGCGCGGTGGTAGACGAGTTGCGCAAGGCGCGCGGACTCAAAGGCGGCGCCGTACTCGTCGACGAGGTGCTGCGTTTCTAAGAAAGGCAGAAGTTAGTAAATGTGGAAAAGATAATGCTTAAGAACTTACCGCCAGAAGCGACCTCGTATTGAGCCGAGAGCTCCTGGAAAATCTCGATGCGCTCGTAGATGGAGCGCCGGTCGTCGCAGTGGGCGCGGAGGCGCGTGCAGTTGACACAGTCGGCGCCATAGCCGACGTGGACGCAGTCGACACGGAGGGCGACGCAGAGGAGGCACGGTTCTAAGGGCTGGGTGGAATCCTAAGTCAGTAAGATGTAAAAGTGGAAATCTAAGGGGGAAACGTACCAGAATCCCGTCCTCGAGCTTCACCTCCGTCACCGGCTTCTCGTTGATGAGGCGGACTCCGTCGAACCGATATTGGAAGTCGTGGCTGGACGACTCGCGAGAAGAAGACTGGGTTAAGGAGCGGTTCTGGTAGACCCGCTGCTTAACGTTGTCCTTCTTCTTGACGAGGTACAGCCAGGGGCTGGCGCCGCCGATGTCGACCGCGAGCTGAGTCTTGGCTAAGAACAGTAAAGTTGAAATCAGTAGGAACTTAAGTAAAAAGAGGCTTACGCGTCTGATTCTTGTTGGCGCCTTTAATCTGGACCTTTAGAGCGTTGGCCACCTTCGACGCGAGGTCGTCGACATCGATGTCCTTGACGCGCGGGAGTTTGATCTTCTCGCCGACCTCGGGCGCGACGTGCACGAAGGGCATTGCAGGCGGGAGGTTGTCGACGTCGCGTTCCTTGGCCTGGTCATCAGCGGCGTCGTCGGAATCGTCGGAAAGGCGGGGCGCGTCGCGGAAGAGGTCGAATTTAGGGTTGGGGATGGTCTGGGACGCGTTAGTTAAGAAAGAACGAAAGCCAACCTAAGGTTGACTTACGTTCTTCTTGGCCTTGCCCTTGCCTTTCTTGGCCACCTTGGCCGCTCTAAGGAAAAGTAAACGAAGTTAGTAGGTTCTAAGGCAGAGTAAAAGGTGACGCACGAAGAACGGAGGCGCTCCTTCGGGGGCGCTGGCTCCGCTTCCTCCTCCTCCCCTTCTGCGTCCTGCTCGTCGTCGTCGTCCTTAGGCGCGGGCGCCTTGGCCTTCGAAGTCGAAGCGACTCTGGTACGCTTGCTGGGCGGGGGCTGCGTGATGGGCTCGACGACGAAATTGTTGAGGTCGACGTCGATGAGGGTGAGCGACGAAAGCTCGGGGACGGTGGTGTCCAAGGGTGCGACGGGCCCTCGCGGCATTTTGAAGACGGGCGGTTTCTCGCCGCTAGCCTAAGTAAAAGAAAGTTAGTATGGGTTAAGAACTAGGTGCACCTAAGAACGCACCAGTGCTGGTGCCTCGGGAGGCGTATAGTTGATCCAAGAGTCGGGAATCTCCTCGCAGAATTCGAATAGGTTGCGGAGGTTCACGTAGAAGAACCGAAATGTCCTATCGAGCTTAGCGTCGACGCCGGACCAGTGGCGATAGTGCCATTCCTAAGGCAAACATATAAGTTGAAGTAAAAGAAACAGAAGTATAAAGACGCACCAAGGCTGGAGTCGCCTCATGAATGGCGGCGCAGACTTGGGCGCGCATCGCCTTGCCACCGGAAGGAAGAGCCGGGTCCAACATAAGTTGAACCAAGGCTTGGGCGCATGGGTGGCGGAACGGTGCGTAGACGTCCAGTTCCGAAGTCGATGGTGAAGCAGGGCGCTTGCCAGACTTGGGCTTGCCGGACGACTTGGGCGCCTCGGCGGCGCGACGGCTAGTCGGAGTCTTGGGTGGTGAGGCGGCGGCGGCCTTAGACGGGGACGAATTTGGAGCGGTACGGCGGTCGGTCATTGGGACGAGATGGTGGTGGTACGAAAGGAAGGGGGAATTGATGGGCGTCGACCGCCCACCCGCCTTATATGAGCGGGCGTTTGAATAGGCTGCGCAGCGCCTTAGGAATAAACCGGGCCCAAATGAACTTCGTGTTCCAGAGCTTGGGCTTCCTAATTGAATCCAAAAATAGCGGTGCTAGTCCGAATTCTATAAACGGCGGAGACTTGCATTGTTCTAGGAATTGTTTTCACAAATCCTAAGGCAGCATCAAGTAAAAACCTAAAGTATGGGGTATCAGCAGTAACGAAATGTTGTGATCTACAACATGGTACAAAGGGGATAACATTTGGTTCCGAGAGGATCGACCTACACGGCGATCTACATATGTTTTGATGGGCGATCCATGCTTCTTTTGTCTAAAAGCGCAGTAATGACGCAGCCGTCAGACCCGGACCGAGCCACGGAGAAAGCCGAAGCCGTGTTCTTAGGCTAAGAACGCGAAACTGGGTGTAAATCCTAAGATGTACGAAGGTCAGAAAATTATGGGGAACAAAATATACCTCTAGTAGCAGAGAAAAGCTTGACTGGGGACAGTCAATAATGAAGAATGGGTGAGATGATAAGCCGCTAGAAAAACCAGCTATGAAACACGCACTTTTTGCGATTTACAGCGCACATCTAAGAACCAGCACATCTCCGTGTGGCTGGTTAATCAGGATTATTATCCACCAAACCAGGAGGCTTAGAACATCCACTCTGCGAAGTAAGGTTGAAGCCCCAGACCTACGAACCTTAGAACCCACAAAGTTTTATCGTGCTTAGCTGGAATACGCGACGCGCCGGGGTCACGTGACATGTCATTAGACCAGCGGAGATGTCCGAAGGAGATTAGGATTGTTCGTCTAAGATTATCGGAATCTTAGGGGTACATCCCGTAGAAACCTATAGTATGTGGTACCGTTGGAAAGCTACGGCCCAGCGCTACCTAAGTAACGAAGAGAGAACGTAAAGGGAGGAGACCAGGGCTAAGAAATGAACCACGCAACTCGTTCAACAGGAGTTGTCTTATACCGATCAAGGGGTTAGAAACCTAGGAACCGTAACAACCCCAACTCTCAAGACAGACACTTAGGGGCGCGGCCCACCAATCACATAAACCGCGCAGCATATCCGACGACTATGTAATAAGCAATGTATACCAAAGTAGTTGATCACTGTTTGTAATTGTAAATACCTGTAGTATAAAAGACCAGAGGAGGAGAGAGAACTGCGCTGAATCGGACCCCAGTTTGTGTACGAGGCAACTACCATTGTCCCTCATCACAGCTAGGATTTGGTTGAGGGCTTTACTCTGGAAATCCGCTGTCTTGCGATAGTGTCCCGAATTAAAGTTTCTTTTGATAAATCGTCCGTTCTTAAGATCGTCGAGCTCCGTGCTAAACCGTATCCGTCTCCGTTGAATCCGCTCCGTAACTCCGTTGAACTGGGAATTTTGAGATCCGAAGTCATTCCGAAGACCGTTTATCCGCTCCGATAAAGAGATCCAGGCAGAAGCCTTAAAAACCTTGCCGGCCTTAAAAAACCGTATCTTGCATATAGCTGAGAAGCTTAAAATCTAAAAGTCCCACAAGACTCATACTCCTAAGAATCTTGACTCTGTCAAATTCTACGGACGAGACTATACCATAACCAACTTGGAAGTTCCTCTCTTACGAGACCTTTCTTGTGCAGAAACCTTAAATCTTGACTTGGAGCTCCTTAGACCTACACTTGTGTCTAATAAGACCCGATCTCGTCAGATAAACTTTGGTGCAGTAAAGAGGTGTTTAGTGGATTAAGTCCAGGTTTCCGGGGGTTGTGCTAGAGTGCATCTGTTTAGTCAGAGGACGATAGTGCGATAACTTGGTTGGTTGGGTTTAGTTTGTTTTTCATTTGCACGCTTAGTTTCTGAGCAACCGTTTCAACGTCCTCGAACTCCCGGGCCCATTCCGGAATGGAGTCCGGAGGGGGCGCGGAGTTCCGGGCGAACACCTCCGCTAACCGCTGTGAAACGGTTCCGGTGGCCCGGATGTCTTCGGAAGGGGTGAACCGGGTATAGACACTGGGGGCAAGGTACAATATACAGGCCCGGTAAATAGGTGGCAAATAGTGGGTATATTTTAAACAAACATAACAAATGCTTGTTATTTCCTGGCCTGTTATATTTTAAGGATATTTTAAACAAGCATGTGATTTGGTCATGATTTACAGGCATGGGAAATTTAGAACATTCTTGACATTTTCCAGAAAAGAAGTCACTATTTCCCGACTTGGGAAATATCAAATCTCCAGGCCTGGCAAATAGTAATCAAATTGTGATCCCAAACAAGCCAGATCCCAGGAATCCTACCAACACCTTCTAAATAAGGTAATAAATTATTACTCAAAGCAGAAGAAACTAGAAGGGACTATCAAATCCATCAAATCCAAAGAATATATCAAATCCACCATCTTGACATCATATCAGGATTTTCTATTGATTACCAGATATCTCTCCTCATCTCCTCTACCTTGTAGTACGTCAAGTAATGGAAAATCTGTATTCTGTTATTGGTGGGGACACCGCTAGAGCCTCTGACAAAATGTCATCTGAATCAACACTCACACGCTTTCTATCTATCATGGAGCACTCCACAGTCATTTTAAAATTCATGCCTATTGTTATATAATGCCCATCTCAAGCCAAAGCAAAAACAGCTCGTGGTCTGGACCCTCTATCCAGAGAGCTTGGTTGTACTACAGTAGACACATTCCTAGAGGATTTTGCTCAAGGTCTTGCAGGATTGAACCAGATCACAGTTTTTTTGCATGATGGGCTATTCTATGCTGTCTGTTGTGGAAAGTATACCATTCATTTCCATTATAAATAACCAAGTTCTTCAATAGCAAAGAAGTTGAAAGCAAGTCCAGAAGTCAGACAAAGTTGGTTTTTGGTTTTGTGGAAAGACCTAGGCAACAGCATTTTACTTCTGTTTAGAGTTTTCTTTGGAAATCAGTCCTAGACCTATGTTCTATCAAGTAAAGGAATGAAACCAGCAATAAGTCCCAGATAAGGTGGAGTAGACTTCAATTGGGCATTATGAGATTGTACTCAAGTCACGTGAAGTGTGTACGAATACACACTTCACGTGACTTCAATAAGATCTGAATGTCTATTTGACATTATGCCAGCTGTGAAAAGCTTGAAAAATAAGAAAAAGAAGAATATCAATAATACTATCAACAGAGCAACAATAATCTAGACACAACAATTTGTCCTACTATTGGGATTAGGGCCGCCTGCCACCCAAAAGAGGATATTAGGTTAGGGTTAGGGTTAGAAATTGACAGAGACAAAACCACATTCAGATATCATAGTGGTGATTTTACACAAGTTGCGCTCCAAGACTACAATATACAGCAAATACATAGATGGGTGAGTGGCTGCACTCTGTCTGTCATATAGCAATGGGGCCCCATCACTATATCACAGCCAGAGTACACCCTAGGAGAGATGATGGGTAGCAGATAGGAAGAGGAAGGGAAGGGATGTGGTGGTGGTGGTTTATCATCCTAATTTATGGGATGAGTAAGATTGAATAAGGAAGGATAGAAGTAGATGGAAAAAGTCTGTGAAAAAAACAAAAGAAAAGCTCACAAGGAAATATCGTCCAAAAGAGATAGGCAGACAGACAACAGGATAGGAGGTGGTGCAATTGAGCAGCCAAAGAAAGCCAAGGTGTTCTAGAAAGTTGTCAGACCAATGAAGTACTCAAGATAGATGAAAAAAAAAACACGTACTAGGAAACACAGCAGACAGAACAGCGGGGGAGCTTACGCATCACACCCACCAGGGTAGGGAGCTAACCACATGGCCTGCATCTCAACTATCCTGAACAAGGAGCCAACATCCCAAAGGACAAAGCCAGCCATCACGGAAGGCGTCCTGCAGGGACTAATCCCCACAAGCATCCAAAATAAAAGAGCCCACAACCCACGGGACTAAGCCAGCTATCACAGAAGGCGTCCTGCAGGGACTAATCCCCGCAAGCATCCAGAAAAAAAGAGCCCACAACCCAAAGGACTAAGCCAGCTATCACAGAAGGCATCCTGCAGCGACTAATCACCACAAGTATCCCATACAACCAATGGAATTGGCTGGAACCAGCAGAGATCCCCACCCAGAGCACCCATGTTTCCAGTGTGGCCAGACACTGGTGGACCAACAAGGGGCTACTGCTTTGGAGACGTCTCTCCAAAGTTGGGTGTGGACATGGTGGTTAAAAAGAAGAAGTGGATCAAAGTTCTGTGGACTATATAGTTCATCAAATGATCATGTGACTTTGCATTGAGATCACTGGTTCAAACCAGCCAAAGAGCATTTATTTTGAGCAAATACCTATTTGGACATTACATAAGCAGGTTCAATCCTGTTATATGGCAAAATTTGGTTTCTGGTCTGTATGATTTATTGTGTAACTACTCACAGGATCTGGTCCACCCAAGCCATGATCTTCACTGATAAATATTTGTTGCAGAACCATTTGCCAGTAGTATCTGTCATACAAGCTGTCTTCTAGATGACTAGTGGTAATTGCAAGAGGAGCCATATAAGCTAGAAAAGCTTAAATTGAGTGATCCATATGCGTAGTTGATCACAGATTGGCAAAATAGAAGACCATTTGTAGCTGGCACATAAAGATTCTATCAGCTGATAGGCTTTGATATTTCCTTTTTTTAGTAAGTGTTTTGAAAATATACCTTATATAGAGATGGAATCCTAGAAGCTCCAAAAAGACAATCCTGGCTTGGATATTTGCCTTTTTAAGTAAGTGTTGAAAAATATACCTTATATAGGTATGGAATCCTAGAAGCCCCCAAAATGCAATCTCAATGGTCAGATGACCAGGATTTCCTGTGATCTTGCCTTTTTTGGGCTGTTTGAGATCACAATTTGATTACTATTTGCCAGGCCTGGAGATTTGATATTTCCCAAGCCGGGAAATAGTGACTTCTTTTCTGGAAAATGTCAAGAATGTTCTAAATTTCCCAGGCCTGTAAATCATGACCAAATCACATGCTTGTTTAAAATATCCTCAAAATATAACAGGCCAGGAAATAACAAGTATTTGTTAGGTTTGTTTAAAATATCCCCACTATTTGCCACCTATTTACCGGGCCTGTATATTGCACCTTGCCCCCAGTGAGAATATCCGGTCCCCTTCCTCGATCTGGGAGTTGTCGTCCTCGGTACCGGAGTCTTCGGAGTCATTCTCCGGAGGCCCCGGAGGGTCTTCGGAGTCATCCTCGTCCTCGTCCGATCGGTCCTCCACGTCTACGACGCAGATCACCGGAACCGGACCGGAGCGTAGCCGCTTGAGCAACTGCGCGGCGGAGCGAGCCGCACGGCGCTCGGAACGAGCCTCGGTGGTGCACGTAGCGCAACCGGCGGGGCAGCGGCTCATCTTGACCTCCCGGGTTTCCCAGTTGATCTCCGGGTTGTGCTTCCGGAGCCAGGAATACCCGAGGATGAGCTTCTCCTTGCCGAGGCGCGTGACCGCGAGTTGGACACGCTCGCTGTGACCCTTGTACGTGAGAACCACGTCCGCGATGTCCCGGATGTAGCCGGCCTCGTTGGGGCTGCCGTCTACATTGAAGACCGGGATCGGCTGCGAAAGGCGTCGGACCGGGAACTGATTGGCAGTGACGTACTCCGAGTCGATGAATTCGGAAGTCGCGCCACAGTCCACGAGCCCGTTGGTCGAGAGCTTCGCAGCACTATCGGTGGACATGAACTCGAGCGGGAGGTGCAGCGAGTTGGGAGCTGGGATTGCCGCGACGGTGTAGCGCTTCGGGAGCCTTCGCTCCCAGGAGGGCTTCCGTGGTGCACGCGGGATTGCCGGGGGGACCGGAGCGGTTCCGGAGTCCGGAGCAACCGGAACCGGGGGGACCGGAACCGGAGCTACCGGAGCGACCGGAGGTGCGCTCGGGCTGGGGGGTGCATCTATCGTTTCGGAAGGTGCAAGAGATATATTGTCAGACTCATTACACAGGACGGCGAAACGATTGGGGGACGCGAACGAGGGCGCACTGCTCACTCGTCGCGGAGGGGAAAATCCTCCGGACCAGGAGCAGCCGCGGCAGCGGAATGCTGCGCAGCGGCCTCGGACAACGCGACGCGAGCCAGCAGCTCCTCCAGCAGCTCGCCGTCCAGCTGCCGGATCACCTCATCCAGCACGTCGACCGCGCGGATGTCGACCGGAACGGTGCAGTCCCGGGCGAAGTGGTTCGGGTCGCCGCAGCGGAAGCAACCACGGCGGGGGGCAGCGCGCGCACGGGTCCGGTCGACGTCCATCGGAACCGGAGCGGGGACCGGGGGTGCTTCGAACCTCGGAGGGGCGGAGGGAGCGGCCGGGACGGAAACCGGGATCATCCGGGCACGGTTCGGGGTGTGCGCGGACCTTCCGGGTGTTCCGGTCGAGCCGATCTTCGAGCGCTGGATCGACTCGTACTGGCGGTACGCGCGGAGACGCCAGCCGGGGTAGTCCTCAAGGTGCGGAGGGTCGCTCGAGCCGGTGATGGCGAGATTGATCGCCGGGTCAAGTCCGGTCCTGTACTTCGTGACCTTGATGAGCTGGTCTTCGAAGCCGGCGAGGTCGACGAGGTCCTCAAAGTCGTCGGTGTACCGGTAGATGTTGCAGTTGCCCATGTGGTACGCATGGGACTCGAGCTTGTGCAGGGCGTGGTCCTGCTCGTTCTCCTCGATAAACCGGAGCCGGAACTCCCGGTCGAAGTCCTCCCAGAGAAGGAAGGGAAAGGGCTCCTTGGCGCTCTGGCGTTCGGCCCAGCGCTGCGCCGCATCCTTCGCCATAAAGGACATGGCGAACCGGATGGCCTTGTCTTCGGAGGGATCCCCGTAGGCGTCCCGGAAGCCTTCCGGAACCAACCGGATGTACGTCCGGACCGCGTGCAGGAACGCGCGGCCTTGGGTCCGGTCGCCGTCGAAGACGAACGGGGGGTTCGGTCGGAGGACCGTTTTGTTTGAGGGGGTGAACTCCGGGAATAAGCCTGGACTCGCGGCCGGAGCGGGTGCCGCAGGGGCCGGAGCAGGTGCGGGTTGCATTTTAGTGACCAGGGCGGTCAAGTGCGCGAGGCTCGCCTCGATGGCGGACATCCGGGCGTCCGCGGTCGGGTCCGGAACCGGAGCTCCGGAAGCTCCGACGGGGGTACTGCCGGGCATGTCGGCGACGATGCGGGGGGAGGAGGGGGCAAGATTCGAATAGGGTGAGGCGGGGGCGCTATCTGAGCTGTCCGAGCCGTCGACGCCGAACTTCGCAATCTTGACCGGTTAATCCCTAGAAGATGTTCTTCTGCTGTAAGGGCAACCACGCGGCCCGAGAAGTCAAGGGTCCTGGTGTGGGGAATCCGAAGGTTAATTGACAGGCTGTGCTACTAAGTACAAGTATAGCGCACCTGGCGTGGGGAATCCGAAGAGAAGAACGTCTGAGGATTCCCACGCCCGGAGCCGCCTAAAATACCTACTGACTAGTAGCACGTGCGCGGGGTGATCGGAGCAACCGGAGTGACGCGCATAGGTCCCGTGCGCGGTCACAGGCCACGTGGTATCCGGAACCGGAGTTCCGGCGGGGTCGCGGGAGCGGGCGAGCGGGGGCGGAGGGAGCGACGGAGGGAACGGGGACTGGGGAGGAGGTCGGAGCGAAGGCGGGGTCGGGGGCCAGAGCGGGGGCTCCCCTGACACCACCCCATATACCGTTCCCCCGGTATCTGTGGAGAGAGTTCTAGTTTAGTTGTTCAACAACTACTGGAAGTACTTGGGAGTGCTCTAGAGAAGTCACATTCGTGTGCAGGCCTTTGTCCCAGAACGTTGATCGCGAGATTACATCTTACCTGTATATCTCAGGGTGACCCGAACTCATTGTTGGTACCAAGTATTGGTTGTGTGTTGTGTGTGTGTTTGGTTGAGTTAGTTGTAGTGTGTTCACGCGCACTAGTTCTAGTCTTAGTCTTTGGCAGCCCATACTCAGGTGCACCGTGTCACCGTGATATAAATGACAAATTGCTAGCCATGGTTATCACGAACATTGCGGAGCTCTTACCTCACCTCAGTACCACAGCTGTCCCATTGGTTTCAGCGGCGATGACAGGGGAAGTGTTTCCCATTAATACGGCTGATAATCCAGAGTACAAGTATTGTGCTAGTCACAAGGTCTTTTGGTGTGTTATACCAAACAGGTATGTTCCCTTTCAGACGTACATGATATTCGGATGAGCTCAAACCCATTCTAGGGCCATGATGCTCCCAAAGACGTCCATCCAAATTTCGTCAGGAAGGAAGGAAGTATTCACGTCAATTTCAATCAGCGCGCTGATAAGCCGGCTATAGGACCATGCTTGAAATCTTTCAATTTCGCCTTTACTACAAGTCTAGCTGAAAGCTATAAGGCATTTTATCTATAAGATATCTCTACGAGGGCTAGGTTGAGGTCCGACTCGCTAGCTAAAGGAACCCAGCGTGTGTTAAGCGAGACTAGGCTCAATCGTATGACGGTTCTGTAAGAAGGCTAGATTACCAAGGGGTCTAGGATCGTTTAGCTAAAGGACTACCCAACCATCTGGAATAGATTGGGGTTAACCTGCACGTTTCCAACCAAGGACATACACTATCCATTCAGGACTATTATCTAAAGGGATAATGTCTGGTACAGACGTTGGTGCGAGGACTATGTAGGGTCATTCCATGACTCTGACCGAGGCGTATACAAAAACAGGGAATCTAGCGTGTTCAAAGGAGAACGGAGATTCCCGACGAATAGCTCAAACCACCATGACCAACTCACGGTTAGCCACCCGCAGCGGGGCAGGCATCATGACGGCGCGGATAACTACCCGAGGATGAAACTAGCTAACCGAAGGAGCGGTTAGCTATCCGAGCCAATTGACGGGCATCAAAAGAAGCGGGAAGGCTTCCGAGGTGTCAGCACAACTCTAACACGCGGCTGGGCTTGGACGGAGCAAGCCAAGAGAGTAAAGAGCCAATGAGGGGCTTAGAATAACCATGTCAGGAGGCGCGACGAAAGCACCAAGACCAACCGGTCTTGGCGCTATATTAGCTAAAGCACGAAAAACATCCAAAACCTTCCGTATTTATTATTTAACCACGAAACTGACGTTCAACAGGTCTAGTTAATATACCAAAAGCTACGGGCAGGCTTCCGCCCAGAAGCCTGTGCCATGCGTCTCTCAGTCATACAGTTCTGTCATGTACTAATTTCTCGGTTACTCTCCCGAGCTCTCTCGGATACTCTTCCGTTCCTTTCTCCTTTCAGCGTTAGATAAATTGTATAAAGGCAGCCGTAGACCGGAGGGACGAGCAGTGAATCCCCCCCTTTCGATCAGGACATATAGAGCTGACGCTCTCGTTTTTTGTTTGAAGTCGAGCATTCATTCGGAGTACCCAAAGGAAGCATTAGTGTGTTCATACCCGTATTTCAGGTTCTTGTTATATCCGTGCAGAGCTCCGGTCAGCTCCGGTACGCTCCGGTCATTCCGGTTCCGGAACACTTCCGGAACCTAGTCGCGCGCCCCTCCGCGGGCTGCGCGCAATCCGCCGACCAATCGGGTTTTTCGCAATGAAGGATTACTGAGCGTTTCCCATTTATGGTCTTTCCTTTGTCTCCGGTATGATCACATGCCCATCCCGCCATATGCTCCATGCTTCCATTTGCTTACCTCTTTTGGACTTTTGCTTTGACCTTTCCATTTAAAGTAGCAACATTCCGATTACGTAATATTCCCTCGTTCTTAGTATATAAGCGTCGCTACGATGTACAGTACTTCAGTTTGATTATAAACGTTGTTTAGCCTCTCAGCTATTCTCTGTGTCGACTCCGGATCCTCCGGTCCTCTTCGCTCTCTCCCGCTCCCTCCCGGGCTCGTCAGGTAGTCGCTCACCCAGCCTCTCTGTGGTGTTGTGATCCCCCGTGAATCCCCCCGTCCTTCCGGTCGCTTCCGGTACTTCCGGTCCTTCCGGTATTCCGGTGCTCCGGTGATACGGGTCGGATCTGCCGACCCCTCGTCAGGTCGCTTTTTGCGATTTATCACTTAACCAGTACAACTGCTAGTACTTCGGTACTAGTACTGAGTACTTGGTACTTGAACCCTGTCCGGTGACATACAGTTAGAGTCAGAGCGGAGCTCCGAGCTGCTGATTGTGTATTGACCATGCCGGAGAAGCCGTATCATGTTTAGACAAGTACTTATGCTCTGGGTCCTACTAAACGGGGACTGTCATATTGCTGGCTAAGACCTCTGTGCGGTCATTAGTGAAGAACGAGTTCTTCCCAGGACTTGGGCTACACTACGAAAGCTAGATACCATACCCAGGAGAATACCCACAAAAGCCTTGACAACTTTGGAGACCATGACTATACCCAAGGGACTGGATGGCCACAGTCCACTAGACAGGCATGAACCAAGTAGTAGGGTTCAAGGCCGCGACGTGCGGAGAAGTCCTTCAGAGTACTCTAGGAGTACTTGGGAACTATAGAGAGCAATAGACGCATGGATTGCTAGGAATGACAGTGATCGGCATAGTACTTGGCACGTCAACGAGACATGTGACCAGTACGACGCGATCTGAGAAGTCAAACAAGGACAAAGGTTGTTCGACGAGAAGTCCACAGTACCTGTAGGAATGCCGAGAAGACCTCTGGAGAGGTCTGGCCCACACGAACTGAGTCGGACGGAGTCGAAACCAGTAGGCTAGGAGATTAGCAGACGAACCAACCCCGGAACATCGGTCAAAGCGGTCACCCGCTGCGGCAGCAGTTCTAGTGGAGCGGCAAAGCACGCCATCGGGCTTTACAAACCAAGCCGAAGTGCGGCATCCTCTACAAGTACTTGGCAAGTACTCGGGAGCACTAGACAGTGCTCTTGGCCTGGCCTAGAGTTTGCAAATATACCACAACGGGTCTCTGGAGTTCTCACAGCGCGAGGATCCGGACCAGACCGGCTCTCAACAGCCAATCATAGACGTTCCCGGGATCCGGACTTGTTTCATCTTATCTGTTTCACTCTGTCATCTTTGTCATTACTATCTGTCGTGTATTTCCCAGAAAACCTATAAAATAGCAAGTAGTAGCCGCAGTACAGTAGTTCATCCTTGCCCCCCAGATCGTGCCCACAGACTGCCTGCAGTCCAAAGTACTATCCCACGGCGTTGGTGTCCTCTGTAACTGAGCGGAGATTGTTTGTCAATAAAACATTATCTGTTGGTTTCATTAAGAACTTGACCTTGAGAGGTTGTTTCGCTTGAGGACTTGTGATCAGTAGTAAACTACTCAACTCACTTGTGAGACCCCGTAAATCCTTTGTCTATAGTGTCAAAGGTCGCACAGACAGTTCCCCGCTTCAGAAAGGGCTGTTGTGTAGGACTATTGATACAAGACCCCGTTTAGCAGGCTTGTTGTAGTCAGCTCGTCGCAGACAGTTCCCCGTATAGAAAGGGCTGTTGTGATAGAGGGCCAGCATTGATACAAGACCCCGTATAGCAGGCTTGTTGTGCTCTGCCAGACCTCTAAGAACTCGTTGGATCTCTTAGAACACTACCATCTTTCACCCACCCCGTATACCGTTCCCCCGGTATCTGTGGAGAGAGTTCTAGTTTAGTTGTCCCACAACTACTGGAAGTACTTGGGAGTGCTCTAGAGAAGTCGCATTCGTGTGCAGGCCTTGTCCCAGACCGTTGATCGCGAGATTACATCTTACCTGTATATCTCAGGGTGACCCGAACTCATTGTTGGTACCGAGTATTGGTTGTGTGTTGTGTGTGTGTTGGTTGAGTTAGTTGTAGTGTGCTCACGCGCACTAGTTCTAGTCTTAGTCTTCGGCAGCCCATACTCAGGTGCACCGTTTCACCGGTACTCCGGACATTCCCCTATCCTCGGCACGGTATTTAACAGTTCTGCAATATATTGGACATTTGGGATTATAAAAAGGATCAGATTAAGGAATAAGACATTTGGCTTCTGGCATAAGGAACTTCAAAACATCTGGAACTTTGGTCAATCGGACAAATTAGGATCATATTGACGTCAAGTTGGTATTAGCTAATACATCTTGCACCCTGAGAACAAACTTGAGAACAAACTACAACCCTTGGATTACATATCCACCCCGTTGCGTTAAAAATACAAACAACTTTCTTGAACTTAGACCGCGTTAGCGACTAGGCCGACTAACATTATCTAAAAAGCTGGTTCACTTCGTATCAAAGCGAATAGACCGTCAAATTGCAAACAACGCTCTTTAGTGTTGGAACCCCAGAACTCACTCGTCGGCGTATTGAATCATTAGAGTAGTGTTGGTTGTTGGTGTTGTAGTGACTCCCAAAGAGTCACCGAAGCGCCTCGATTGCACGCTTGTTTCAGTAGTCAGCGTTTCAGCGCTCCACATCCTTCTGACCCTGAAGCGGAAGTCATAATCAAATTTCATGTGCGTTTTTTTCCCTATATCTGTGTATTTGCCTGAAACTCTATGAAGCTGAGAAAGCTCCTTCCAAAGGAACACACCCAGATAACTGTCTATGCCACGTGCCTCCCTCTCAATGATAGAAGCATCGCTCATCCGTTCAGAGGATTCCATATCAATGTCCACATTTCTACAAAGGGCCATCGAGATGCTGGCAACAAGTTATTTTGTGTCGTCATTCCTTTTGGCGACTGGAAAGATGTACAAGCCAGGTTGTGTCTTCAGACCACGTCCCTGGGACGCGATTATCTTCCCTTCCTACAAGATAACACATTTCAATCTCGATTTTGAAGGTGTACATTTGTCTCTTGTTCTTTATTCTGATAAATATGGGTTCAGGATCAGAATGGTTGGGCTTCAAGAAACAATGTATGATATATGGAACACCAAAATACATTATATTTGATTGTTACGATGTCCACCTCTGAGGAGATTCTCATAGTCATCTTGTCTGAAGGGATGATACATCTGTTTGAAGCGTGGAGCAACTCAGCTGCCAGAAAATAAGTCAGGGTTGTGTATACTAACAAAACAGAAATCGTACTTTTGAAGCGCTACAGCTTCTGATATAGCAAATGTATAGTGGTTGTCTGATGCATCTACTTGAATGCCTACAAAAACATGAACATTCTCTATGTGCTCTTGATCAGGATCTCATGATGAGTGAAAAGAATGTATGACAACATACTGACTTTGACAAGTTACGGAAGTACAATATGTCTTCACCATCACCCAGAGTGATAGACCCAAGTTGAGGGACAACAGCAGTCTCTCCAAGAAACCCTGGAACGAATGTCGCCTCAGACAAAGGTTCCATTTTTAAAGATGGACTCTTTGTGAGAAGAAATCGAGACAGAATCAAATCCTTCTCGCCTACAATGGGAATGTAGGGAGCTACAAGAGTGGATGTCTGGTAGAGGTCATCCAAGGGCACTACAATATTTAGATCTGATAATTGGCAGATGTAGAAACTCACAAAAGAATTGACAACGTGCAGATTGGTAGTGGCAGAAAGCAAAAGTTCTATAGGTTGGCCAAGTAACAATACGTGACGAAAGAGGCACCATATCGAAAAGAGGATTGTTCATGGTGCAGAAACAAGGCCGGTAGATGGCTTTGGACTGAAGATAGGCACACATGTGGTTGGCTGGAACCTTGAAGCTATTGACGACAGGCCTCCAAGAGCATCAGATGTAAGGATTAGAGAGAAGAACTAGAGATGCACCAAGCAGTTTTTGCCACTAATCTCAATGTCAAACAGAATAAGACAAGCTCTTTTGAATGGCGCTGCTTCGTAGCCAAGTTGCTGTCAAAAAGAGCAAGTGTAGACTCCTTGAGGGTGAGGGGCCCAGTCTTATGTGCCATTGGTGAACATTACGGTGCTTTGTCATTATAAAGAGCGGATAGACGGTGAACTCAGTGGTGTTCTCTGACTCCGATTGATAAAAGCCAGAGTGCGGATGGGGAGTGTCTTTCGAAGTAGTTCGTTCAAGAAAGAGAAGATTTTATTTGTCATCTACAAGAAATGTGATATCCAATACATTCAACTAGATGGGCTAACACTACGTTGAGGTGACAACGACTGTCCTGGATCGTCACAGTCTCTGCCCTTCCCAAGATGGATAAGATGGGTAGGAAAAGACCTAACAAGATCACAAGCCTTACATGTTGGAGCATGGGTTTGGACTGTGTCGTTCTCTCTTACATAGTTGTAGTCATCATACTTACATTCATCAGTCATGCTGACTGACATGCTTATTGAGCATTCTCTATCTAGTTAGCCTGCATAACAGAGTTTCTCACTGTTGACTTCAGACCACTATGCTTGCCTGTTCTAACATGAGGTTCCCTTGAAGAAGGGTAATGAGTTAAAACCCAGGGTTCACATGGAAGACACTTACGGCTACATTTGCAGCTGTGTTCTGGACATATACACCCACACCGTCCTGACGGGGTCTTTTAGTACGTGTCTGCATTGAGTGTGTCTGCATACAGATAGATGAGTGGGGAGTATCATAGGTTAATTCAACAGGACTGACATTGCTCAATGTGTCCGGCTCGACTTGCGTGTTGTGCGATGTCTTGCGCTTCATCTGCGACCCGGTGACTGCTGATTGTGGAGGGACGTTGGTAGGAATGCCGCTCAGTAGTTATTGTTTGAAGACGCCAACATCTGCAGACAGATCAGAGACAGAGGTAGCTAGTGCAGCTAGCTGGCGCGCCGCCGGGCTCTGGGTCAGCTTGAGCAAATCTTCTGCCATCACGGCTACGGGTCCCTCTCGGTTTCCTAAGACAAAGAACCGGTGGAGGACATCAGAGAACATCATAACGTCCAGTACATCAGCACTTGTAACTTGGCCGCCAAATTCTTTTGCAACACCATAGAGCCGGCTCGCCACACCATGGCTATGCCCCTGCATCTGTTCAACAACATGATGTGTGCCGGCTGACTCATGGGGCTGGATGGCGAGGTTGTAGTGCACGATGATGGAGGGAATAATGTGGCAAACTTGGTTGATGCCGAATGCATACCCAGTGTATTTCTGGGTGAATTTCCGGATGATTTTGCTAGGATAATCATGCCCCCAACATTTGCCCATGCTGGAGAATAGATAGCAGTGGGGTTCGGGGCAAGTTCAACCCCCACTCCCGCAGGAAATACATCTCAACAGGGATAACCACCATGAAAAAGGTCTAACATGTCATGCAGAGCCAGTGGAATGATGTGGACCGTTTTCTTGTCCTTGCCGGTAATTGCAGACGTTTTGCTGTAGTCCCCAATAATAAACATGCGCTGCAGCATCCAGAAAAGATTACAAGGCTGCATTGGTGTGTTGAAGAGCTTGGTGAGGAGTTCCTCTGTGGTTCTCCTTGGCCAACCCGTTGGTATGTGGAGCATGAAAAACATAATCTCCTTGAACTCCAGAATGGCTAGGAGCCATCGGAAGCTACGGCGTTGGTGCAGCTTCGATGGCAAAGTTTTATCTCGCATCACAAAGAATCGGGGGTTCGCCCAGAGCCGCCGCATTATCTTCTTGAACACATTGTCTGCCCGTTCCATAGAAATGCTAGCAGCGAATCCGAAGTTCCCATTGCGGTTCCGGATTGCTTCCTTGATTTTGTCTGTAAATCCAAAATCCTCCGGCGGAGTATCTAAGAGGAGGTCGTGGCAAAAAATGTGGGCTGCTCTGTGCCATAGCTTGTGTACCATGTCAATCCAATCCAGGACAGAACTCCCAATGTCATCGAACTCAAATTTTGGGGAATTTGGGTAGAAAAGTAAACGGGCCACCCCGACTTCGGCTATGACCTCCTTCTAGGCGAGTTGCTTATAATAGCGGAAGACAGCAAAGACACAGATCCCAGTGCACCTAATAATCCCATATTACCCCACTAATTAGAGGGGTAATGGCAGGGGTGTAATCCATTCTAAGTAGAGGTGTTTGAGTGATTTGGTGTATACTGCAGTATATGCTGCAGTTCGGCCGCAAAAAATGCTGCAGATGCTTGCAGCATATTGCTCATTGACTTAGCACAATTTCTTTCTGTGTGCCTTAGGTAATGTACCTAGCCTAAAAAGGCAATTCAAGCAAAAAATATATATATATATGTGGAGGGAACCAAAAAACGACATTTGTAGTCCGAACGTGTATATACTCATTCCATTCTACCGCACCAGCCCTAACGTTTCCCTGGAGGGCCACCGCGCCGCCCTTTAACAACATTTGCCTTCCCAGGGGCGGTCACAGGGTGCACGGACACAGCAGGCAACACACTGGGGTATGCACCATGGGGTGGCGCGCCCGTGTCTGCACCGTGTGGTGGCATGTCGGGAACACGAGGCTGCGCGCCTGTCTCCGTACCGTGCGGCGGCACGTCAGGAGCACGAGGCAGGGCACCTGTCTCTGTACGGGGCACGTCAGGTGCACGGGGTGGCACGTCAGAACCACTGGGCGACGTGTCGGAACCATGAGGCGGTGGTGTGTCCATGCCCTGCGGCACCCTAGTTGTTTCTGGGGCTCTGGTCAGAGGCCTCGACCCCTTCCACACAGGTATAGGCCGGGGCCGCTCCCAGTCCTACCTGTGGCAGTGTTAGAACAGGCAAGCACAGTGGTCTGAAGTCAACAGGGAGAAACTGAGGACTCCAGTCTAAGCTAGGCTACTTATATACTATATAGTAGATAGATAGATGAGTAAGCATGAGAAACTGATCACTAAGCATGAATAAGCATGAGTAAGTGCATGAATCAGCATGAGTAAGTGGATCAGTAAGCAGGCTAACTAGATAGAGAATGCTCAATAAGCATGTCAGTCAGTATGACTGATGAATGTAAGTATGATGACTACAACTATGTAAGAGAGAACGACATAGTCTAAACCCATGCTCCAACACCTCGAGCCACCGAATAGCGTGCATTGAGTGTGGCAGGACAGGTACTGCAGAACAAATATGCAATCACATCCGCGGCAGCCACAAGCCCTGTATTGATATCCCAATGACTCTGTACCGACGTCGTTCCAATGCTACGCTGCAATGCTTGTGTGGTGAAACCTTCAAACAAGCCCAGGAGCTCGCTTCGCACTTTGCCAGCACCGTGCCCCACTCACTGGATTTCCCGTCAGAGCCGCCGGACTGGGCATCAAATGTGAGCTTCCTAGCTTTAGTGATTATATGCTCTCGACTTACCTCTCACTCTCGCTCCCAGCGAAGCCCCATCCTTATCGTGGGGTACGTGTATCGCAGAGACTCGGATTACCTTTTCAAATGCCTGTGCGGTGCGACATTTGCCAAGGAAGCCGACATTGGGGCCCATTTATTCAGCGGGATTAATCACCCCCTGAATTTCCCTTTAAAGACACCAGGATGGGCGCTGCAGCAAGAATAATTAGGGCAACAAGAGTAACTTAGTTCTGGTTGTGTATGTAGGAGATTCGATTCTGTATATGATGGGAAGAAACACGAGGTACATGTGGGAATGCAGGAGGGGGCAGGTAGCAGACAAGGTAACCAGAAAACATAAGATAAGTAACAAATTTAGAACAGAATGTGTTTGTGGCCGCAGTGGCGTGCGACTGAAGCGACACTGTGGCCCTCCTGCTCATCCATCAACCGCATATGCCTCCCGCAGCTGACCCCCACCTCCCTCCGCCATTAACAAGGAACACGACGCTCGGGTCCGGGGAGTGCTGCACAAGAGTAGGTCACCGCTGTGCCTATGCATCTGCTCGTTCTCGTAGGTATAGTCGACAGTGCGCCGCACCTGTAGACACCTCCAGATGGATATTAGCATTCCTCAGCACGAAGAATAGATGAGGAGGCTCACAGCTGGTAGCGGCGCGTAGCTGCATGCGGCATGTATACGACGCATGTGGAGATAAAGACAAAATATAATCAAGCGAGTGGTGGCACGCAAGTGTAAAAGACAAGGCCTCATAGACAGAGGAGGCGTGCACTGAGGAACATGACACCGGGGAGGAAGACTGTGTATGTTTGTAACGACCTTGTGGAGTAAGGAAGGGATGCAAAGGATGATAGTCAAGATATGCAACAAAATTGTGTGGAGAGGATATCCTCACGTGACCAAGCTGGGCGAGAAATGGGGAGCAACGAGGGGATAGGAGGGGAAATGGTGACTTGACGCTGTGTAGGCTCGCGGCGCTGGATGCCATCAGCGGTGAGGGTGAGCTGGAGAAAGGGGTGTCAGCATGGAGGAAAGAGAAGAGGGAAGGAGAGAAGGGGTGATGGGTGTGAATGGAGGAGAAGAGACGAATAGCGACTTACCCCTGAAGTCTGCCATGCGCTGGTCATCGCACGACCTGAGATGAGATGAACCACAGGCAAGCGGTACCAAAGGCACTTTGATCAGCAGAGAGGGGAACAGAAACCTGTGGTGGATCAGCGAGAGTGGAAGATCGTGAAAGTGAGTAGGCAAGTCACGTGTTACACAGTCACACCGTGCAGAGAACGAACGACATGGCCGACTCGGAGTACGTTCCAGCCCAGCATCTGTATTTGTCTGACCAGCCCGCAGGCTCATTTGCATCGTTTATGGCTGCACCAAATCATTCAAAAAGACTGCTAATATGAACAGCCACGTATTGACTGTCGCTATACTGTAACGTTGAAACGGTGCACCTGAGTAAGGGCTGCAGAATGGTGACTTCGCGAAGAGCGGACTCTAACACAAAACCCACACACACACACACAACTCACTACAACCAGTACAAAGTGCTAAGATTGAGTTCGGATCCTTCTGAAGTATACAGATAAGATGAATTCTCTCTTTTATTGAAGTGGGACAAGTTTCGACTCGACAAGTTTTGGTAGAACTACGTTCGAGATTACAATAGCTTCAGGTAGCTACCAACCAAAGAACAATCGTGAACACACAAAAACACAGACAAGGGGTTTCGGGTGTAAGGATGTTTTTGTTGTGAAAGTCTCCCCGGCTCAAGTCTCAACGACTTTAACACTGACGTGAACGGCTTCCTGATGGGTGCTTGACCAGGCCAGGCAAGGGAATAACGACTACAACCAGACTGCTAAACACGTACAGGTTCCAATAGCCCAACTAACCGAAATATGACCAGGCTGCTAAACGCGCACAGGTTCCAATAGTAACGGCCGCCTGCCTCTAGCAACTTAACTGAGGACTTTTATCGAATTCTCGCCGTGACCCTCCACGAGACGAGGTGTGCTTATCTGGAACTGCTGCCGTGACCCTCCACGAGACAATAGTGTGTACCACCAGAAGCCTTGCAATCTCAGGACTCAGCAGTTAGCTATAACTGATAAATCTCAAGTTCGCAAAATTGTTAATGAATCAAGACAAAGATATGTTTTTGGTACACAAATCTCCGCAGATACAGAGGACACCAAAGCCTTTGGACAGAACTAGCTGATGGGCTATTTCCTGGGGCGAGGATGAACTACTGCAATGCGTGCTCTACGTGCTATTTTATAGGTTTTCGCTAAATACATGACAGACTGATATGAGTAAACAAGACAAACGAAAATGAGTAATGAAACGGATTCGGAACGGAATGGAACAGCCACGCGTCTTCTCTACAGTGTCCTTGGTGAGGCTCGGCACCTTGCCAGTCAGCGTGAATGACCAGCCAAGCCATATTTGATATATCGCGAACATGCCGCTGGTTCGCGAACACGTCTCCCGCCTGCCGAGCCTACACACTAGGCCGGCTTGGTCGGTAATCCGCTAGGATTACGTCCCACAGCTCTGTCAGAGCCCTACGTCTCCCTCCGGCTTGTTAGCGAACACTCCGCACAGTCCCAGAAAGGATATTGAAAATTGCGATCGACGATCAAGTCCCCTTTTGGACTGTGCAGATCCTGCAAAAGTGCTTGCACACTTCCTGGTTCATTGACATGATCCCATGATGGTCCGGGTGAGGCCGGACACTTGATCCTTGGGGTACAGAGGGTTTGCGAAACAGTACTTCGTTCGCAAACTGGTCCAATGTCCGTCCTTTTGGTACTAGGTCACTTCGCTACTTCGCTATCTGCTATGTCTTTGGTCATGCATGATCCACACAAAGGATGTCTGAGCTTTTGGGTATATATCTCCGGGGTATGGTATCTAGCTTGCAGGGCAAGCCACGTCCTATCACTAGGATCTGACTCTATCTGTCGGAGCTCGCTACTCTTCTAGGACTGTCTTTGTCTGGCTCCCATTTGGTAGCGAACCGAGTGTGCTGACAATGATTGGGAGTGGGTTGGGGAGGTGCTCAAGAGCTGGAGGATAAGTGTGAAGAAGAGGAAACCGAGATGCAAAGGGGGGAAATTGAATAGTCTAGTGTGAGTACATGGCTGCTACTTATACTAAAGCCCTCTGATGCCAAGTCATCCTGTGTCCCAATATAACATCCCATTAGCCCAATTTGGCCGCACAGCAATGCACAAAGTCACGACCTCGGTCGGAAAGTGGTGGTTGTCCAATGCGAAGTCACGAGATTGACCGATCAAAAGTGCAATGTCGCGGTATTGTTGGGAGGAGTAGCTGTACCTTTATATATATGTACCTTGTCCTGGTTGTAAAGAACATAGCTATGTAGGTATACCCTAGCACGCCTCCCATCTTGTTCCACATAGGTATGTAGGCCTAATATCATTATATCAGGAAAAACCCTATAAATCTCTATTGGCCTCTATTTGTACTACTCTCCATTGGGCTGTTTTTGTATATATATTGTTACCCGCTCTCATATTTGACTGCACATCAATCTCTGTACGGTGCCGTAGTTGTAACCACATTCTACTTGTATACGCTTGTTTATTCCTCTTGCCTTCGGCCCCTACCTCCCGCCCGGTGCTGTAGTTGTATATGCTTGTTTATTCCTCCTGCCTTCGGCCCCTATAGCCTCCCCCCGCCCAGCGCTGTTGCAGTACGCTCCCGTTTCTCCTCACTTAGCTTAGCCTAATTTCAGTTTCCAGGGTTGCCGTCGAATTCTTTACAGCTATCACACTCGTTCTGGTCTTCAGGATCGTTGCTGGCCCCGCCCGTCCGCCCCTCAACACATATCCACAACCGCGCACCCTTGCTCGCATCCTCGCCGCCCACACTCACGCCGTTGGCATGCCCAACACACGCTGCCCGTATCTTGCCGCAGATCCTCTTCTGTGGTCCGGCGATACTGCGTACCACGTGTACCTCATGTTTTACGGTCGGAATACTGGGCCTGCTACCAGTGCTGAGCAAGTCCAGCGAAACTGGGCGGAATTCAACTCTCTTGTTGCACCCCCGCTCATCCGCGAGTTGGGGCCCGGTACACGACGTCCTCGCCTCGACGCACCTTAGTACGCTTCAATCACACTGACTCACAAATGGTTTGCAATCCATCACAAGCTCATTTTTTCCTTATTCTTACGCCCGCTTGGCAGACCCCACATAATTACATCTGTTTTATGTACTGTTTTGAACAAGCAAAGTCCGTTTACCCCTATGCGTCCACCTCCAAATGCATCTCGTCACCCCGACCTTCGAGAGCGTCTAAGTCGAAGATCAGCAAGGTACGTAAGGCTAGTAAGTGTACACATTGGGATTGCTCACTTTGGTCGCGCATTTCCTACCTCTGCGTCTTCAGGCTGCTGTGCTGCCTTCCGCTTTGTCAACCCGACCTCCTTGTTTTCTGCCGCCTTCTTCTTTTTTGCTGCCGCAACCTCCGACGTCTTTGCTGCCGCCACGGACTTCACGCTGTCAAGCCAAAATTAGCGTGTGAATTGGTGCACCGGAAGCCTCACGTACAGATCTTCCACACCGTCCAGCACCTGCGACAACACCCACTTGAAGTCCCTCACCGCGAGCATCCAATCCTCCCACAGGGCGGCGTCACACGCTGCCTTTGCGGCGTCGCCCCACCACAGCAGACAACCAATCACCAACAGCAGACCATTCCGCCCATGCGTCTTGGCCAGCACCTCCCACGCCTTGCCTCTCAAGACCTCTTTTCCTCCGTCTTTGCGTTCCTCTGGCTGCATTAGTTCCCACCACTTCCACCACCTCTGTGATAAACTATCCTTGCGCTCCCTTGGCCCGACCCCGCCTTTTCCCACCATCGGCACCGTCCCCTCCCACTGGCGCCGTGCGTACCGCATGAACCATGGTATCTCTGCAGGTCGCATGCTACCTTGGAGAGCGGCGAGCAGCCCCTTGTCAGGGAAACCCCACGCTCTTTCCAGTGCCACCACTCCCCCTACACACTCCGCCCAGTCCTGCCCACCCCACCCTCGCAAGCGCTCCAAGCCTCCCAAGGCGTTACGCAGCTCCTCCTGCCATATCTCTGTGTCCGGCACGCACCACACGTTCCCCGCGCCGAGGGAACCATCTCCATCCTCCTTGTGCGCCCGGCCCTGGCTGTCCCCGTGTGGCAATCCCTCATGTCCGTGCACCGACTGCTCGTCCCCATGGGGCAGCGACTCCTCTTCGTGCGCTGACCGCTCGTTGCCGCGCGACGGGAGCTGCTCATCCTCATGCACCGACTGCTCATGCTCGTGCACCGACTCCTCGTTACCGCGCGGCTCGACGTCTGTGTCTTCGTGCGCTGACTGCTCGTTGCCGCGTGGTGGGACCTGCCCATCCTCATGCACCGACTGCTCATGCTCGTGCACCGACTCCTCGTTACCGCGCGGCTCGACGTCTGTGTCTTCGTGCGCTGACTGCTCGTTGCCGTGTGGTGGGACCTGCTCATCGTTGTGCACCGACTCCTCGTGCTCGTGCGCGGACTCCTCGTTGCCGCGCGGCTCGACGTCTGTCTCCTCCTCCCGCGGCGACTGCTCGTCACCATCTTCATGCGGCTCAATGTCTGTGTTCTCCTGCGACGGAAGGTGCTCGTCCTCACGCCGGTCGAGCTGCTCGTCCTCGGGCGGTTCCACATCCATCTCCTCCTCCGGCGGCTGGAACTGCTCCTCCTCGCGCGGCTCTACATCCACGTTCTCCCGCTGGTCGTCATCCGGCGGCTCGACATCCATGTCCTCGCGTGGCGCAACCAGCGGACCCTCTGCACGTCCGTCGTCCTCGGGTCGCACCAGCTCAGCAGCTTTGCCCTTTGGCCTGGGTTTGGCCTTGCCTTCGCAGTCGCGGAAGGACCTGGCACAGGCGAGCCCCCTCGAGAGCCTGTCCCCAACGCCGCGCTCTCCCGCGCTCTCGCCCGCGTTCTCTTTGGTGTTCTGGCAGGCGCCTCTTCATCAGTTTTCTTTCCCTTCGCCTTCTTTGCCGCCTTTCCCGCCTTCCGTGCATCTGCAGTCTTCTTCGCAGTGCTCGGCTCGAAGAATGGACGGTCAAGTCCCAAGTCTCTCAGCAGGGCTCGGTTCCTCGCCAAATTGCTTTCCCTCCTCCTCTCGTACTCTGACCTCGCCATCAGTCGAGACCTTGAAGCGGCTGCCACGCCCGGCTCCAGTAGATCCCACTCCGCCTGCAGCTCCGGCCCAATGAAGTCTTCCTCACCGTCATCCTCTTGCTCTTGCTCTTCCTCGTCGTCTTCTCTGTTGCTGTCCCGGCTGCCCTCCACTTCTTCGAGATCCTCGCCGCTTTTGTCTGCCGGGGGGTTGTCCTCGCATCCGCCCCCGGAGCCCGAGGCTACTGGAGTACCCTGACGCTCGTCATTCACCAAAGAACCTATTGTATTGCCACTGCTCTCTGTTGACCCGTCTAGAGCCCTAGCACGTCTTTCCTCCATCGCTATCAAGTGTCCGTCAGTTCCATACTCTGCAATATCAAGAAGCGTTATCCTTACTGTAACACGCATCTGTGAAGTCCCGGAAGCTCGCGCGCATCGCCTCAAAACCGGCGCGGTCGTAGTCTGCCCAGATTCTGGGCACCATACCCTTCGAAACCCCAGCGTGCACACTGTGCATCTCGATGGCACCTCCCCGATTTGGTACCGGCCCACAAAGTAGAAGCACCACATTCATTCCAAAGTGGTCGTGCGCCGAGTTGACAAATGGTTGCAAGTAATGTCCCATATTATCAATTGCGCTATAGCCCGGTCTCAGTAAGTTCACACGCATCTTATTTCGGGTCAGATGGCTTACATCTGGAACTCCCGCGGTTTCGTAGGCACATCACTCGTGATTGCGACCAAGTACGCGTCCACCGCCGCTTTGTGCTCTGCCTCCAACGCGGCCGTCTCCCCCGCCCATGCCTCTTTTATGACACGATTCTGGACAACAATTGCTGCAGGCGGATTGGGCTGCTTCGACACCGCCTCCCATCTCGCGTCAAAACGCGCCTTCACGCGCTCTTGGTAAAAGTGTCGCGAGTAGTAGTGTATTATCCGCGAGCGTGCAGGCGCAGCCGGCTCCAGCTCAGGCTTGTCGAACAGCGTCTTGAAGGTGAGCACTGTATCCTTCTTTTTTCTTGTAATACCACCGTAGCGTGTGCGCAGCCAGATACCAATTTTCTATGGAAACATCAGGCTAAAACATCTCTGAGCAGAAAGTTGTGGAACCCACCTCTCGAATGATCTCCGCATATTCAGCTCGAGCCGTTGACTCTTCCGGCGCCAGCGTATTCACGTCCTCGTCCTCATCGACGTCATCCGCGACCTCTTCGCCCGGCTCGAGGTCCCCGTCGAACGGCGTGTTGTAGCCATATTTCTTCAGATACGCATTCGTCGCCTCGTCGTACATTCGCCCCACCGCCACTTGGCCCAACTCCCCCGCCTTAACATAGTCCTCCTGTAAACTTTCCATGAAGGCCAGTTTCGTACCATGCACCCATGGGACTCGCCCAGGCTTCGCGGGTGGCAGCCCTTCTCGGGCGCGCTTTCGAGCAGAATATCCTTGCCGGGGGATCGTCAGAATTCAGGGAGGATGTGGCTGCAGGATGTGGCGGTTAGGAGCGCGTATGTTTTTTAGCTCGCGTGTCAGTTTCACGTGTTCTCATGCTTGCAGTACACAAGATCACGCATACGAATTACGAAGCATACAGCACATCAAGCCCCTTTGAATATACACAATAAATTGACGAACCCTTGCAATACACATCTTCTAACCCTATATTACGTCCAGCTCATCCTCAGTGTCCAACGCGAAAAACGAAGCGCGCTCGAAGCTCTCAGTGAGGAGCATTTCTGGCTCCTCACCCCGACGCTGTGCCTCCTCATAGCGTCTCTGAGCGCGGCCCCTGCGTCACCAATCAGTGGCTTATAAAGGCAATCACACAAGACATACGCGCTGCTGGATACGATACCCCCCCCCCCGGATCACAAAGTTTACGCCAGGGGCCTCCCTTGAGGCCTGTTGAGCATCTTCCGCCACACGCAACTGCGCAGGTTGCGCCTTCATGACGTAAGGCGCCACCAACACAGACTCCGCCTTGGGAAGTTGAGGCGGGGTCGATGCACTCTCACCCGCTCCTCCCAGGCGTGGTCGGGGCGCGGGCACGTTGGGAGGCAGGGGCGATGCCACCTTTGCGAGCGCTGGGTCCACCGCATGTGGATGCAAACCCATAGCGCACAGCTGCTGCCACGCATGGATACAATCCTCCACAGAATTGTAGCCCTTGTGCGCGGCGCCTTCAAAGCCGTTCACACTAGCTTTAGCAGCCAGCCTCAATTTTCCTTGCCAATCAGCCCAACCCTTCCAACTGATGCAAGACGTACCAACTGTCGAAATAGCCCACATCGTAGCCCTCTGAAACGAGGTGGTACGCCCACCCGCGCTTGCTCGACCTGCTCGGGCCGCGCATTGTGTCTCCTTGGAAGGGAGGGAGGCAGTAGTATCTTGCATCTTTCACCCCGCGATGATCCATCTGCATGTCCTCCGGTCGCAGATTGCTGCGTTTTGGAAAAGACATTGTTGTTTTCGATAAAGGCCCGATTGGGAAGCCTCCTCCACACGTGGTCCTCAAGTCTGAAAGCATTCGATCCTTCATTGCACTCAGTGTGATACGTATGTAACCTGTGGTATGGCAGAACAGTTGCATTCCCTCGTCACCAGCACCAGCGGTCCCCATCTCCCCATGACCCGAGAAGTCTCCGTGTCCGGCGCCGGATTTGGGCAGGGCATGCCATCATGGCCTTGCTGGTAAACGTAACCCAGCGAAGCCAGCGTAGTGGGCTTCCAAAACTCCGTGCACCATTCCTTGTTCATGGGTCAGCTGTGTCTTTACCGCGCAGTGAAGAGCAACAACAGACCTCCAGAGAATGTAATGGGCCTTTTCGGTGGGCAATCAGGATGCACGAGGTGCAAGCAGGCAGGCCACGTAGACATTCCCTCAAGCGACAGCGGTAGAGCTTTTCCGACTCCAGTGTTTTGTGGCACCAAGTGCACTTCTTCGGGGTTGGCTCTGCGCGGTACGCTTCCTCAACGATCGCAAGATAATGTGGGTCGGTCTGGTAGTAATTAATCTCATAGAGATTATCCAGCTCTCTCTCTGCGTCAGTCATCGGTGGATCTGGTGAGTCGTTGGTGGCCATGATGAGTAGGGGAAAAGGTGCAGCGGATTCCATAAGCGACCACGTGAACCGCCATGTCCGCAATCGTCTTTGGCTACCATGGCCTGGACTCCCCCGAAGGTACGCCTCTCTGTCCCCCGCCCAGGTCATCCCTCATATAGACTACGAAGGCTCTGAGTCTCAAGTGGAGCGCAATGTATTGCAAGCAAAGTGGCGCGCACGACCAGCCCCAGCGGTGCAAAGCTACGAGGAGTTCCTTGTTATACGCCGATTTCAGCGTGACGGGCGTGAGGCCTGCTCAATTGCAATCGCAAGTATGCGCCTCGCCACCCGTCTCCCCGCCGAACTTGACGCCTGGCTATCGTGGCATTTGGTTTCGAATTCTTTGACGGCAGCCGACAACTATGGTGGATTGGGCCGTGCTTGGGGCACAAGACTGCCCGGCTGGGGCAATCCTGGGCAGAACTGGAGGGCGGCCACGGCGGGCCATTGGGGATCAGTCGTTGGGCCTTGGGGGGGGACGGGCTGGGGTGGAGGACTGGGTGGACTCGGAGGCGGCTGGGGTGGTCCCCACGTTCCTAAAACACCTCAGAAGAAGAAAAAACGGAAGGCGGCTCTGCGG
Source organism: Mycena belliarum (assembly GCA_029282135.1). Taxonomy (NCBI): domain Eukaryota; kingdom Fungi; phylum Basidiomycota; class Agaricomycetes; order Agaricales; family Mycenaceae; genus Mycena; species Mycena belliarum. The sequence continues at coordinate 151,485 of JARJCN010000097.1, forward strand.
GCCCTCATCGCCGAAGCTCGTCGATTGCAGGACCTCGAGATTCACGGGTCAGACAAGTATTGTTCGTTGTTGGAATAGAATGCAATTGATCTGAGACGCCGTATGGACTCGGAGGCCGGTTTGATAGGGTGGCCGCGGCAGAACACCTGCAAGCGGGAGTATTTTAGCGCTGCAAGTCGGCTGCATGGTGCAAGGCCTGGCGACGCGCTTCCGCCGCCATCTGACGAAGGTTATCTGCCTCCACTCGCTTGCGCCATTCTGCCTCATCCTGAGCTGCGGCCTCTTTGCGAAGGCGTTCTGTGTAGGCCTGATCTCCGTACTTTGCAATAAAAGCACTGGCACCCACAACGGCTTGGGATACAAGACAGTGGGAGTTTAGACGGATGCTTACTCTTGTCTTTGTCTGCCTTGTTTGAAAGCGAGCAGAGGCCCTTTCCTGTGAGGCCGATCAGACACAGCCCAGGAGCGACCAAGGTCCATGCACACTTCTCGCGATACGCTGCGTGGTGCGCCCGGGTACGAGCAGCGTCTTCGGGGGATACAAGACCCCCCGCCTTCATCGCCTGGCGACGACTGCACCCACAGTTAGCATTGCACGGGAGGGATAGGCTGACTGAGGGAACGCACGCTGCCATGCGAACTCGGGCCTTCTCGCGCAGCTCCTGCTCATTGCTAACACTTTAATGAGCTATAAACGACTGACATGGAGTTCCCGCACTCACTTCCATCTATATTTTTGAGAGGAGAGGCGGTGGGAGGCCAGAGCAGCTGGCGAAAGTTTCGCTGTCAATTTTGAGGTCTTCTCCATATTAGTTCTGAAAGGGACGCATGCGAGACTAAGCAACCTGCAGTTGTGAGGAGAGAGACTGACTGGTCGGGTGGTAAGAGTTTTGGGTCGATAGAGGAAGTTTGAGGTTCCAAGGTCATGGTCGAAAGGATGGAATCGTGAGTAAACACATACCAATCTCAAGGATTTCTCCAGTCGCTTTGTATAAACCAATAGAAATCCCGAAAAATATGTATTTAATTCAGGAGGTCTATTAAACCGACTGGGCTTATAGGTCGAAGCTTAGGGTCATTCGAGATGCGGTGGCTCTCGAGGATCCAAGCTCGGCCAACTACGAGCAGAATGCGGCGACGACACGCAGGCTGGAGACGCAGCGTCGCCAAGCAATCGAGCTGCGTGACAATCTTGTCGTTGCCGTTCATGAGCTTGAGGTCCGCCTTGACGTCGCCGAGCGATGGCAGCCGGGGTCAGATGAGTGGTCGGAGGCGGCAGTGATGGTGGCCCAACGCCGGTACCAGCGGGCACTAGATCACCTCCATGGACTGGTCATCGCCCGGCTTTTCGAGCTCACAAAGTGCAATATGTCGGGGACGGGTACGTCCCAGGGCCTTGAGCTATCATTCTTGAACTGACCGCATCTCATAGGCTACAAGATGCGCAAGCACATCGCCAAAGCGCTCCAAGTGCGCTCGCGCGCCATAAAAGCGGCGATTGAGCAATACAATGCTGCCGCGGTAGCACTCACCGTCCCGCGTGAGCGGTTGACCTGGGAGGAAGTGGTGGACTACACCTTCCTCTCAGATTTCGACTTGCTGCGGCTCGCACGCACCGACATTGTCTCCGAGGGCTGGGCACAGCCTGCTGGTCGCGAGGCCATGGACCAGTACTTCAAGTTACTACGAGCCGACGAAGAGATCAGGCGACTCAACGTAGAGATCCCGCGCTTTGTGACCTACATGCGCGACGAGGAGCGGTTCCTCCGACGTGAAGCAAGGCGCATCTTCGCCGAGGATCCTGCCCTCGCGCACCAGGTCACGCTGTACCGGATGCGTTGAAACGGTTGCTCAGAAACTAAGCGTGCAAATGAAAAACAAACTAAACCCAACCAACCAAGTTATCGCACTATCGTCCTCTGACTAAACAGATGCACTCTAGCACAACCCCCGGAAACCTGGACTTAATCCACTAAACACCTCTTTACTGCACCAAAGTTTATCTGACGAGATCGGGTCTTATTAGACACAAGTGTAGGTCTAAGGAGCTCCAAGTCAAGATTTAAGGTTTCTGCACAAGAAAGGTCTCGTAAGAGAGGAACTTTCAAGTTGGTTATGGTATAGTCTCGTCCGTAGAATTTGACAGAGTCAAGATTCTTAGGAGTATGAGTCTTGTGGGACTTTAGATTTTAAGCTTCTCAGCTATATGCAAGGTACGGTTTTTAAGGCCGGCAAGGTTTTAAAGGCTTCTGCCTGATTCTCTTTTATCGGAGCGGATAAACGGTCTTCGGAATGACTTCGGATCTCAAAATTCCCAGTTCAACGGACACGGAGTACTTCGGAGTTACGGAGCGGATTCAACGGAGACGGATACGGTTTAGCACGGAGCTCGACGATCTTAAGAACGGACGATTTATCAAAAGAAACTTTAATTCGGGACACTATCGCAAGACAGCGGAATTCCAGAGTAAAGCCCTCAACCAAATCCTAGCTGTGATGAGGGACAATGGTAGTTGCCTCGTACACGAACTGGGGTCCGATTCAGTGCCGTCCTCTCTGCTCCTCTGGTCTTTTATACTACAGGTATTTACAATTACAAACGATGATCGACTACTTTGGTATACATTGCTTATTAAATAGTCGTCGGATATGCTGCGCGGTTTATGTGATTGGTGGGCCGCGCCCCCTAGGTGTCTGTCTTGAGAGTTGGGGTTGTTACGGTTCCTAGGTTTCTAACCCCTCGATCGGTATAGGACAACTCCTGTTGAACGAGTTGTGTGGTGCATTTCTTAGCCCTGGTCTCCTCCCTTTACGTTCTCTCTTCGTTACTTAGGTAGCGCTGGGCCGTAGCTTTCCAACGGTACCACATACTATAGGTTTCTACGGGATGTACCCCTAAGATTCCGATAATCTTAGACGAACAATCCTAATCTCCTTCGGACATCTCCGCTGGTCTAATGACATGTCACGTGACCCCGGCGCGTCGCGTATTCCAGCTAAGCACGATAAAACTTTGTGGGTTCTAAGGTTCGTAGGTCTGGGGCTTCAACCTTACTTCGCAGAGTGGATGTTCTAAGCCTCCTGGTTTGGTGGATAATAATCCTGATTTAACCAGCCACACGGAGATGTGCTGGTTCTTAGATGCGCGCTGTAAATCGCAAAAAGTGCGTGTTTCATAGCTGGTTTTTCTAGCGGCTTATCATCTCCCCCATTCTTTAATATTGACTGTCCCCAGTCAAGCCTTTCTCTGCTACTAGAGGTATATTTTGTTCCCCATAATTTTTCTGACCTTCGTACATCTTAGGATTTATACCCAGTTTCGCGTTCTTAGCCTAAGAACGCGGCTTCGGCTTTCTCCGCGGCTCGGCCCGGGTCTGACGGCTGCGTCATTACTGCGCTTTTAGACAAAAGAAGCATGGATCGCCCATCAAAACATATGTAGATCGCCGTGTAGGTCGATCCTCTCGGAACCAAATGTTATCCCCTTTGTACCATGTTGTAGATCACAACATTTCGTTACTGCTGATACCCCATACTTTAGGTTTTTACTTGATGCTGCCTTAGGATTTGTGAAAACAATTCCTAGAACAATGCAAGTCTCCGCCGTATATAGAATTCGGACTAGCGCCGCTATTTTTGGATTCAATTAGGAAGCCCAAGCTCTGGAACACGAAGTTCATTTGGGCCCGGTTTATTCCTAAGGCGCTGCGCAGCCTATTCAAACGCCCGCTCATATAAGGCGGGTGGGCGGTCGACGCCCATCAATTCA